>JASDDO010000019.1:1009633262-1010081152 GCA_030015575.1 Agapanthus africanus
CGATGAGGTGATTGGTTGACTTATTTAATTTGATTTGTTTTGGAGGTTCCCTACTCGTCTAGCGGGACTTTTGAGTTTAGAAATGTTGCCGGGTGGGACGTTGATTTGATCTGTTTGATTTCTACCTTGTTTGGCGGGATTTTGAATTTGAGAGGAATTTGGATTTTGGATTTTGTTTAGCATCAGCATTGCTGCACTGGAATAATGCCAGGAGCAACTCATCATTTGCCCTGGGAAGACTTGGGATTTAGTTTTGAGTCGGCATCAGCATCACTATCACTGAAGCGTAGTGCCAGGAGTGACTCATCATTTGCCGCTGGGAAAACTTGGGTTTTAGGTTTTAAGTCGGCAGTAACACCGTTAACACTGAAACATAATAGCGGGAGCGACTCATCATTTACCGTTGGGAAAACTTGGGATTTGGATTTTAGGTCGGTATCAGTACCGCTAACACTGAAAGCGTAATATCAGGAGCGACTCATCATTTGCAATTGCCTGTTGGAGAACGATGGCTTAGGAGACGGGTTTAGATCCCTATCACCTAAGGCTTTTCAATTTTATGAGCCGTAAGGATCTCATAAAAGCATTTTCTCCCCACAAGTCGAGAGGCTCTTGTAGGTGTATTTTCTCGCTAAGAATCGTGGAGATTCCTAAGTGTGTTGCTCCTCTGTGAGTCGTAAAGATCTCACACTGTGATTTTCTCCTCACAAGGTCGAGAGGGCTTTGCGAGCGTATTGCATCTCTTTTCACGAGTTTGCGCCCATTCGGGTTTTCATAAACTCGCCGGCCGTCCTTCTGTTTCTACTCACGGAGCCCTTTCAGATTTTCATTCGTGCCCGTTTTGCTTGTGGACATACCATTTTTTTTTCTTTTTCTTCTTTTTTTTTGCTTCATCGGCGGTACGACTTCAGATGTAGTCTCGCCGGTATGACTTGGAAGAGATAGGGGTCATTTACGCCCGTGGATTGTATACGGTTTTACAGGATGTATGATCCAGACCGTAGGGCTGGTGTGCTCAATTCGCCTGCGACTTGGAGCATTCACACGTAGTATTTCTTGAGATATCGGCCATTGATGGGTGGTATGGGCTTTTCTCCCTTGGCACTTATTAGTTGGTAGAATTCTCCGTCGAACACTTTCTCAATGACGTATGGCTCTTCCCAATTTGGCTCGAATTTTCCCTTGACATGTCGATTGGGAATGATCAGTATTTTGAAGACCAGCACCAATTCGCCTTTCTTGAAAGCACGGAGACGGGTCATCTTATCACAGGCCCGTGACATTTGGGCTTAGTACTGCTCCAGATTTTGCTGTACTGCGAGCCTCTTTTCTTCAAGGGCGTCGAGCTCTTCGGCCGAAGGATGATATTCTCCTCCTCCGTCAAACCATGCTGGACAGCCATTCTGAGGCTTAGAACTTCTATTTCGAGCGGGAGGATTGCTTCTACTCCGAAGAGTAGTGAGTATGGAGTAGACTGAGTTGGAGTGCGGTGCGTGATACGATATGCCCACAACGCCTCGTAGAGCTTGAGATTCCAGTCTCTCTTGTTGGCTGAAGTATTTTTCCTCAGGACCTTGCATAGAGTTTTCTTGAAGGCTTCGGCTAGCCCATTGACTCTTGAATTATAGATGGTGGAATATCTCTAGTCTATCTTGTGCTGACTAGCGAACCTTGAAACTTTGAAACTCTTGAAAAAATGCACGTTGTCAGAAATGATCTTTCTATGTACCGAAGCGGTATAGAATATTATGCCGGAAGAACGTCAGAATATTTTCTATCTTGACTTCTTTTAGCGGGACAGGTTCAGCCCATCTGGAGAAGTAGTCAGTTGCGGCCAATATGAACCGGTGGCTTTTAGATGACGGAGGATTAATTTGACCAACTATGTCAATGCCCCAAATTTCGAAGGGCCATAACACCACCGTAGGATGCAGCGGATTGGGATGCCTGTGAATGAAGTCACCGTGAATTTGGCATAGGTGACATTTCTTTGCATGCTCTTCGCAATCCCTTATCATGGTAGGCCAGTAATATCCAAACCGTTTGATTTGAAGCCGCATTTTGGGGCCGGACTGGTGAGCTCCGTAGACATCTGAGTGAACTTCTTTCATGACTTTTGGGATTCGGCCGATGACACATCTGATCAGAGTTGGTCATATAATCTGCGGTATAGCATATTATTTATAAACACATATCGGAGAGCTCTCTTTTTTAGCTGAATTCTCGCAGATTTTTCTTTGGACGGCTTGTCGTATCGAAGGTACTCTATGAAGGGTTCTCTCCAATCGGGCCCGTCTTGAATGATCAGAGCTTTTTCGATAGGATTGTTCTCTTGTTCTACGCTTTCTTCTTCACGCAAAGAGACTAAAGATAGAATTTGTCGGTTTCTAACTGTTATCAGAATCACATCCATATCGGAATCAGCCGGCTACTTGGCTAAGCGTGCGAGTACGTCAGCTTTTCCATTCAATACCCTAGGAACTCTCATCGGTTCAATATGGGTGAACTGTTTCATGAGCTCCACCACCCGGCTTCTGTACCGAGCTAACTCGGATTTGTATATCTTATAGTCGCCGCTTACTTGGTTGACGATATGCTAGGAATCACCATATACCCGTAGCCCAAGAATTTCCATTTCTATGGCGAGCTTCAGACTAGCTATCAGAGCTTCGTACTCGGCATCGTTGTTTGTGCGAGGCTCGGTGCGAACAAAAGAACGTCATGTTGAGGAATTCCCTCAGTAATACAAATTACAAGGTCTAGCTCAGCTTCCATTGCCTCCATAATTGCAGCTGCAGCGAATGGTGGGGGTACATAAATAACTGAAGCATTGGCTTTTGTTTCTGCCTTTGCTTCTGCTACTGTGTTGAATACTGGAAGTCCAAGGTGCTCTGTTCCGCCTTTTTTAGGCGTCACTCCACAAACCTACACAAAAATATACGATAAAAGGCTTTTCTGATTTTTTTGTTTGAGATGATAGGTGGGATAAATTAGCCACCCCTCATTAATAGGGTACCCGGGCTCAAACCCGGGTCTCCTTCATGAGCTACTCCAAGCCTCACCAATGGGCTACTTCAAGCCCTTGGCTTTTTGTATTAGCATAGCAAAACGGGCAAATGTACACGGATCACAGATTAAATATTTTAAAAATCCACCCTCATTCCTAACACAAGGATGAACAGTTGAAGGCATGATGTTCAAAAATATAAATAATGAGGGCACGATGAAACACCAGGACGTAAGCTCCAAGGAGTGATTATTACCGCAGTAACTAAAAAATACGGCATGGATTGTATGTGTCTGTATGATTATAGAAGTCTAGTCATAATTTAGCATGTATTTTGTGGCGATTTCTACAAGCCAAATAGATTTAGAAGACTTGTATTATACTGATACTGCCTAACATCAACTTTACTGCCATGTTTCTGATTATTTCGTTTTGCTTTATTGTCCGGCAATTCCCATTCATGTGCTGGTTTTCTGCTAGTTTCCATCAAAATAATTATTCCTTTCTTCTTTCTAGCCCTGTTATCACAGATAACCACGAAACTAAGTTCGGTCTTAGAGGTAGGCTATCCACCGCTTCGACTTGATTTCTACAGGCCTAAAACTCCACCCCGTTTTTGCTACACATCCTGCATTTTCTTTTTAGATTGGTTGCATGTTCGTCTTAATTGAAGCCATTTTTGGACAAAATTGAATCGGCCACAAAGCCAGGTTTCATAATTCATCGACGATCATCTGTTGGTCGGGCGTCGGCCCTCTCTTAGTTAGTGCATTACCAAGAGAACGATCAGCAAGAGCGGCCTCTGAATTATGATAGACTAATAGGGCAAATATACAAAATGGCTGACAAAATAATACGATCTGAGACTAAAATCAATGAAACAAACAAATAACAAACCCCCAGAAACAAAAAAAAATGCCCATTTTCTAAGCAAACTGATCAAATCGCTGAAAACAAACAACGGCCCATGACCTAAAATCGAGAAAAACAAGGGGGTGAAGCGTAAAGATACCGTCTTGGTGCCGTACTCGATGGCTTGCTCGGTGTGAAAGGTGCCGTTCTTTCCGGTGATCCCTTGGCATATCACGCGCGTGTTCTTGTCCACGAACACCGCCGGCGGCATAGTTTCGGGATTGATATGAGACTCGCGAGAAGAGATTCGGCGATGAGATGAAGGGATTCAGAAGCCTTCGAGCTTGCCGAGACATCGCTGATGAAGAATGATCAACGGCTGGTCCGCAAGAAAGGTGGAATCCTTGGGTTTTAGGTTAAATTGCACTAAAATACCTCAAACATTCACTAATCTTGCACTTCTAACACCCTTTTATTTTGTCTTTGCACTGAAAATGCCTTATTAAAAGGCGTCCTTTTATTTTTCAGTCGAGCTGCTCGGATACATTTGAAGCTAGTATTTTGTATACATACATTGCACTGGACATGTGTAAAAAAATTTATCCTGGACATTACATGAAAATTGTTGCATGTATCTATAGTTTTTTCAAAATTTAAATTAAATGAATGCCGTTAGTAGTAATATTAGAAATTGATAATTCATGAGTTATACAAAATAATAAAAATATAAATGCTTATGTGTAAATTTGTAAGTTATGTCTCTTTTTACCCTTTGGAGTGCGAGAGAGGATGTGTAATGAATGATGGTGAGAGAGATAAATGTTGGCTTTTCATTTCCTTTGTGGTGGATGGGGTGGCTATTTCCAAATCCACGGCTTTTGCTGTTGAAATGTTGTAATTTTTCTATTTTTTATTGTGTTGATTAATGGCATCATCTAGAGACTTCTGGTTAGTAAAGATAAAGATGCTTGTATCAAGAGGAGGGAAAAGACGTATATCAATATCGTATGCATATGTTTTTCTTCCAGCTAAATCCTCTTGTATTATAAGCTGCCCTACTCCTTTCCCATATGAAATATTGGTAATAAAAACATACCGACAATGAAAGACGAAGATATGTAAAAAAAAAAAACACCCCAGAAGGGGTTAGCGTTCCTAAGGAAAATCCTTCCATATACCGAGTAGGAATGTAACCGGAACGGACGGTCTGAGCTGACTCTGTATCCGCAACCAAATTCTTTTATCTAACATGGCTGGTTGTTTTAATTTTCAAAAACTATCCGAATCCGTATCTGCATCTTCTAATAGCCATCGGACACGGACACGATGGCATCCTATCCGTTCCATTTCGATATAGGATACAAAAACAGCAGCCTTTTGCTCTGTTGGGTATATTTTGCTTCAATATTCATTTACTATCCATATTTGTATCCGGCTTTCCATAAAACAAGGACATAACTTTTTATTTCCGGTAATTAACAGCATTCGTATTCAAATCCATCTAGGATTGCCATATTTGGACATGGTAAGATATGTATCCCATCCATTTTCATGTCTGGTGTCGGGTGCATGTGCCTGCCATTGCCATGAGAAAGAGAATAATAAGTATAGGAAGTCATGCACCCTGGTATTAAAAGCTGTCACAAAAATCCATCTATTTCACTTTCTGTTGCATCTGGTATTACCGAATATTTCCGGTTCTGAAGAAGGGTGATGGGTGCAGTATGTACTTCAAACCTCGGTGAACACTTCACCTCCCAACACAGGTACACGTGTCGATGTGCCAGTGGAATCAACTATAAGTTTCCTGTTCGTAGGGACACAGCGGATAACAAAGAGAGACGCGAACGGCCAAGCACCAAGGGTTTCCTTCTTCCCTCCTGTTCCCCCATTTTTTTTCTCCCTCTTTCGCCAATCCGCAACCCAATCAATTCACACGAAGAGAGAGGAATTTAGGGTTACGGTTAGGGTTAGGTCTCTGAGAATGAGCTTGAATCCGGTGCCATCGTCAAACTCTCATGGGAACCTCGACGAGCAGATCGCGCAGCTGATGCAGTGCAAGCCTCTCTCCGAGCAGGAGGTGAGCTTTAGCTCTCTTCGATCCGTTTGAATCTCTGTTTGTGTTTCATGTTTTTGATTTTAAATTTTGAATCTTGTGCTGTATTTGGGGATATTTGGTAGATCTGAGGCTTTCTCCGTGGGAAACAGGGTTTTGATTTTGTGATTTGTGGGCTGCGCGAGTTTAGCATGATTGCAGTCTTGGATCCTTGGGAAATTTGCTTTTTTTAGCTTTAGATTTACATGTTAATGTAATTTCCAGGAGAATAAATTTTATGTATAATCGATGTATTCAGATTTCATGGAATCTTCGTTTGCATTTGTTTTCGAGGAGGCATATTGATAGAGGTTTGGGTCTTGTATTTCAGAAGGCAATTGAAGAAGATGAAAACAGAGAGCTTGATGTTGAATAATGGCATGTTTTCCTTATCATAGTCGATTGGATCAGATATTGGTGTGATAAAAGTTTCAATCTATATTACTTATAGGAGCCACAATTGTTAAAGAATTGTTATTTGAGAGTTAAGAATGTGATAGTTTATTGAGATTTTATGTGCCCTCTGGCAATTTTTGGATTACTATAGGTTTTGAGCTTCCTATACGGATTTAATTGTAATTTGTAATGTGTCCATGTTATTAAATTATGAATGTCAACCACTAGAAAATGAAATGTTTCATAGCACAATGCACAACGTCAGGAATTTCTGTTATACTAGTGGAAAATTATTTAGTGCATACCAACAAGTTTGGCATGGGGAACTATTCGAAGTAAATATTTATGGGTGGGACACTCATAATGTCGGGAAATAAAGAAACATGTATGTTTGAGGTTCTCAGTGCAACTTAGAACAAGTTGAGCAGAAGTGAGAACCGCAGCTGTGCTCATACCTTCATAAACCACACTACTACATCAATTGGGTCTAAAAACAGGGCTGTCCGCCACGGGGGGTGGGGGTTTCACGGTGATCTGACCTAACTTGCCAATGCTCAATTAAGGTTGAGGCGAGGACAAAGTAATGTGAGAGTACAAACATATACGAGCAATTATTTACTTATCTACAATCAAACTATGGTGTTATGAGGTTTATTCTTGGTATAATCCGGGTTTTAACCACCATACATGATTGGAGAGGTTATTATTCTAAAATTCCCACAATTTCAAGTACATTTTAGAAAATGCAAAAATTCATGGCAACGACTCATTGGCAGGGACACACCCAAATAAAAAGGAGAGGGGGCATTCCCTCACTCAAATTTTGGAAAAGAACAGGTATCGATTATGTGTTTTGGAATTTTAGGTATATGATGAACAGTAATAATGCAAAGCTCAAGTGGTAAGATGGTTTGCTCCTATGTGAAAGGTTCTCGGTTCAATCTATATTATAGAGACATTGATTTTTAATTTTATTTAAATGGATACAGATTTCATTGAGATTTTCTTAATGATTAAAGTTGTCATATATTAAGAATTTGTTTTTACAAGGAAGGTTTTGTCCCACATCGTAAAATAAGGGGTTGTTTTTTTGTAGAATATGTTTCCATCAATTAATATTTGGCTCATTAAAGACCTAGACTGAATGATGTCGATATAGAATCTTGAAAACTGTTATTGTGAATAATATCATTTTGGATTTGTAATTAAATTAATTGTAGTTCATGAATTGTATATATATTTTTTATAATATTATATGGTAAGAACTTTTGTAGTTTGTTGTTTGCCCCAACTGACCAAAGTTCCTGGGTGCGCCCTTCCTCATTGGCATTATGCTGTAAGCTCCATCTAGTCAGGGACTTTGAATGACCATAAGTAGGTAGTCAATGTTTTGAAGGAAACCAGATAAGTAGATGGTGATTAGAGTTGCCTTTGAATACACATACTATGTATGGGGTATCCTGTGTAGGTCGTGCTGAAGAATCTGAAATTGTATTATGCATGGCCAGCCTTCATAGCTGGTATACATTTTAAAGAATTTTTTGAATCTCTAGGTGATTATTTAGTAGATCTTTCATATAGTGTTAGCAAATGGAAATATCTAACTTAACTCCAATGCCGATTTTAGTTTTTTGACCATTCAGGACAAGTGTGACGGCAGTAGTCAATGTTGTCATCTTTCCATGCCACATAGCATAAGAGATTTGGAGTTCATATCTCTGTTTGCATGAGACGAGCTTAAAAAAACGGTGCTTAGTTTGACTTCCATCATCTTGGCTTCAAGCTTTTTGGAAATACCATATCTTGTGCTTTGTTGCCTTAGCTAGAGATTTGAGTCAAAGCGCCCCCTCCTTTTTTTTGGGGGGGGGGGGGCTTTATGGCCATTACTTAAAATTCTTATGTGGACAATTATGAATATTGAGGATTTGTGTTTACTTTCATGACATTTTCGAAGCAAAGATTTAAGTTATGGACATTGACAGGTAGGTTAATTTTTTTTTGTATCATTGCAGCCATTGCTGTATCTGTTTTTTCATTTACTATGCAAACTCTGTTATGAAGCATGTATGGTGTGACTCTGTTATGAAGCACCGAAAGCGTTTCTTTTCTGATCGGATATACTTGATCTAATTCCTTAGCCCTGCTATATATGTTTGTTCGGGTTTACTGTTTATGCAAATCTGTTATGAAGCATTTATGGTGTGAATTCGTTTGCAGCTATACACTGCTGATGTCTTTATATATTTATATTTTGAATTAAACAAATGTTGGGAACTTACCTTGTTTTGATGGTCGTTAAGACATTAATTTAATCAGAAAATTTTCTTTCTTGTTCATTTGCAATGCCTGATTTCATTGGCGGAGATTGCAATTTGAGTTTGGTTTTGTCTCATTTTAGATGATGCCTGCCAAGATAAATTGGGTCGATTTTCCTATTAACTGGTCTATTTTATATGTCGCATTTGTAAATTTCGGTTTCCAACTTCTATTGGGAGCACCCAATTTTGTATGCAGGCACATTCCAGCATAGCTTCTATAGCTAGGAGGGACTACATGCTAGCTCTGCCATAACTCCTCTTTTTCTCTTAATTGCTGATGCAGGTTAAAGTGTTAGCTGAGAAGACGAAAGAGATATTGATGGAAGAAAGTAATGTCCAGGTAATTTCCATTTATTCGTTAACCTTCTGCAATTGCTTTATTTCTAGGCCTTCTGTGTCCCCCCCCCCCCTCTTTTTAGAGATCCTATGTGTACACTAGTTTGAGACAGAATGGATAAAACTTAATGATCGAAATGAAGAAGTTGTAATTGAATCCCAAGGTTGAACTTTTTTGTGGTTTCCCTCTCCCTCGCCTATCAGTATTTATATTATACTCAGCAAGACTTTTCCCCTATTTGAGGGTATTATTATTTTATTTTGAGTAATTACTAAAGTAACTGAGTTTTTATTGTTACATGTCAAGAGTCAATTGAGATAAACTTGCAATGACCTATTTCAACCTTTTTTCTCTAGAATTGTATAGAAAAGGCTCGTACTGTACCTTAAATATTTACTGAAAACAAACAATCAATCCATACTGACAATATGTGGCAAATCTTCACCTATCTGAATTTGCTTTTCATTCTTATGATCATTATCCTTCAACTGTGCTTCATTTTGTCCTCATTTCACATTTGAATAAATCTGCCCTTCCTTAACAGCAAGCATAATGCTCCAGAAATTGTTTTTTTCCTGGTTAATTTCACTTTTGAATAACTCCATTTCCTGCATCGGTAAGAGCGAGCACAATGCCTCAGCTGTCCTATTTCAAGATGGATAGAAGCTCAGATTAATATACGATGTTTGAAAAGGGGACGTTATCTAAACACACAATGCCCCAATAAAGTAATAGATAAATGCAGTCATCTGGCTCATGCACTTGTTGCCTGCCTGCCTGCCTGCCTACAACATTTCAACAAAACAATTAGTGGAAGAAGATTGCATATATAGATGCATTGTGTACTTCATAGAGTTCACACAAAGTATATTTAAGGTCCATAACTGATTCATTTTCTAATCCAAAACCATACGCACTTATTATTGAAGATAAATCAGAGCCAAATGATTTTTATAGCCTCAATTTTTATATTACGAATAACTCATTGTAGACACAATATTTGTGTGTTCCTTCCAAATTTTTACTTAATACAATTATTTTATACTTAGAATTTAGTTTCCTTTATATTGCAGCCTGTTAAAAGTCCTGTGACGATTTGTGGTGACATTCATGGGCAGTTTCATGATCTTGCTGAACTATTTCGAATTGGTGGAAAGGTATCTTGTTTGCTCATCCTTTGTCCATTTAGGGTGTTTTACTCTTGAAGTGATATCAATCAGAGTTTAATTATTAGAGGGACGGTTTATGGACACCTGATATATGTTATAAAGTAAGATATTATATTTCTTATTTTTGCAGTTTTCCTGACAATATTTTTTTGCCTTTAGTGTCCAGATACCAATTATTTATTTATGGGAGATTATGTAGACCGTGGGTATTATTCTGTTGAAACTGTCACGGTAAGTGCCTTATGCAATTTCTTGTTCTGCTGAATTTAGTATATGTCATCTTCACTGTTAACTAGCTTATTATATTAAACAATATTTTAGCTTGCCTATTTCTATTATCTGTTTATTTATATTAGTTTGGCGCAACACTATATCTCAAATACATGTTATGGTGGGACTTGGTATGTCACCTCATATAAGGACACTTGGAATTTCTTTGGTTATGTAATTTTCTCTGTTCTCAGCGGCTCATTTTCTTGGTGGCGTATGAATTTAATTGGTAATCCCTTAAATCAGAAAAAGAGCTTCATCACATTTCCCATTATTCTAATGCCTTCTCTCTTTAAGAATATGTCACATCTGATGAATTAAAGTTCTTGTAGCTAATCTTAATACCAAAATTATTTTATTGGCATAACTGCTGCTAACGTTGTGTGTATTGTCAGTGTGAACCTGAGTTTTCTAGTAACCTTTCGCCAACTGAAGTGTGAAATAGACAAGAAGGCCCATCATAGAGGCTAAGTAGCATGAATTTAGATACGGATATGAGATACGATATGATTTGGATTTGTTGATTGACAACTTTCAATAATCTAGGATACGAAATATGTTTTCAAATCAGTTAATTAAGTAAAAATATATATTAATTTATGTATATAAATATATAAATATCGCCAGAAATACTACTTAAACAATTCTGACATAGGCAATCATTGGTAGATATACACACATAATAACAAAAGTTATGATTTTAGCACATCTTGATTAAGAATACAAAAAATATTACAACAAACAATAAAAATTGTTAATGTCTTCGTTATTTATGCATATTCTATATATTTAGAATAAATTTAAATTTTAGGACGTGTCAAAAAGAGTCCCTACACTATTCTTTGACGAATATGAGTGAATCCTATAGGGATACGAATTCGATGCGAATCGGATACAGATTCGCCACTTCGTTGAAAAGTTCATGCAACATAGCATAGAGAATATGGCTTATTAATTATTTTCTCGAGGGTCTTACTCTACTCAAAATTACATTTGAAATACTACTTGTTTTTTTTAGCTGTAGCCATGCTCATCTATTTCTTTAATTTTTTTGCTAATAGTGGTAGCATATGACATGCCATCATATTGATTATACAAAATGCTGCCCTTTGACCAGCTTCTGGTGGCTCTGAAGGTGCGCTATCCTCAGCGAATTACCATTCTCAGAGGAAACCATGAAAGTCGACAGGTAATAGATCTCACCTGCAGTGCTCTAGGTTTTATCTTTCTTCTAATTACTGAACCATATAAAATCTACCGCAAGCCAATCCCATCTGCTGATTAGAATCTCAGCTATAATCAGTTAATGTTCCATATCTGACGTGATTATAAAACATTGTCTTTTAATCCATACTTCACAATATATTATTGATGATTTGATATATGGATAACTTTGTGCGGATGAACTTTCCCCCCATAAATTGCAGATTACACAAGTTTATGGATTCTATGATGAATGCTTGCGGAAGTAAGTTCTATGTTCACATCTTGCCATTTAATTCTTATGTCTCTCATTTTTTACTTGCTTAACTGCTGTTTTGAGTGAATTGAAGCCATTATAGATTTATAGTATGAAAATTCTCTGGACCGCTTAGATGCAGCCGTATCTCATATATGATATTTTCTTAAAGTAGATTTGGTTCGACTTTCAGCATATTATTGACCTAATCCTTTTTTTTTATTTGAGATCTATGATCATATTGGTGTTTTGATTCAGGGAATCATTAAGAAACAAGAAGTTTATTGTTATATGTTGTGTGCATGTTACTACTCTGGGCATAAAACGGTAAAAGAGTTGAACAGAGAGGGTTAAGGGCTTTTCTATTGCTTATTATCTTTTATCACTACTGGTCAACAGAATAGAGTTGATGTGTTTTCTGTATGCTTAAGACGCAATTATAATTTCATCAAGGGGTTGTTTAGTAGCAGGGAAATGAGGATAAAAGTGAGAGATTGACCGAACTTTCAAAACAGGAGGAGATTGCTACATTTCAAAACATTTCATCCAGCTCCCCCTCTCTATGACATGAAAACACAATTGTCTAATGAATAGTTGTATTTGTGTAGGCAATGAATCTTGCTGATGCCTTATCTTATATGGCTCTCAGTGATTGTAACAGAAGGTTGCCTCTTTAGGATCCATTTATGTTGTAAAGATATTCTAATGTGTGTTGGCATCTCTGTGTTGGCAGATACGGAAATGCTAATGTTTGGAAGATATTCACAGATCTTTTTGACTATTTTCCATTGACAGCATTGGTTTGTTCTCAAAACTTATCCTCTTGCATTTTCTTTATTTATTGGCTTCAATTGGATTGAAAATGTATCAAAATATATGCTCATGAAACACGATATCTTTCCATGTTAGCAAGGATTTTGTGGACTACACACCACAAAAGAGTTTGCGTTTATCACTCAAACTCAAAAGATTATACCTGGCATCATCGCAACACATGTCAAAAAGTATGGAAACCCTCTTCACAAATTTGTCATGAAAATCACTGTCCAACAATATAAATGGTGTGCCATTCCTATTTTCAGGTTTAAGGGTCGTTCAGTTCAGAATCTTTAGACTCCAAAATTAACCGATACATTGACCTAAAATCTACTCCAAGGCTTGTACTTAATTATGGCCATGCTCTTACTGCCATTTGATTGCTTGCTCATAATTTTCTGATGGCAATAGCATAGCTTTCATTTTGATAACATGAGAGGAAGAATTTTCACATTTTCAATTTAACAGGCGTATTCGGCAGTTTAAAGTTGTCACCATATTAGTTGGTATTTTGCTGAGTGTTCTGCTTTTGTTTCCTGTCAGTAACAAATAATTATTCATTGCTTAGTCTGAACCTCATTCTCCTGAATCTTTGAAAGGTCGAGTCAGAAATATTTTGTCTGCATGGTGGGCTATCACCTTCAATTGAGACCCTTGATAACATACGGAACTTTGATCGCGTCCAAGAGGTTCCTCATGAGGGTCCTATGTGTGACCTCTTATGGTCTGACCCTGATGATAGATGTGGTTGGGGCATTTCTCCTCGTGGTGCTGGATATACTTTTGGCCAGGTATTTCACTGCCCATATATCTTTTATTTGCGCATTTGTGGTTGCAGTTTATTAATCAATCAGGCCACTCTATTTCAGGATATATCTGAGCAGTTCAACCATACTAACAACCTTAAGCTGATAGCCAGAGCCCATCAATTAGTTATGGAGGGATATAACTGGGGACATGTAAATTATCTTTCTCATTTTCTATTTTATTATTTTACCCTTTTCTACTACTCTAGCGTGAAGATTTATGTTTTGGCAACAGGAACAGAAGGTGGTAACCATATTTAGTGCACCTAATTATTGTTATCGATGCGGTAATATGGCTTCTATATTGGAAGTTGATGACTGCAAGGGCCACACATTTATCCAGGTCTCTCTCCGTCCTCTATTTCTCTCTCATATATCTGCTGAGTATCTTCTGCTGAAATCGGTAAATTGTTTTGTTTAATGCTTGCAGTTTGAACCCGCCCCAAGGAGAGGAGAACCTGATGTCACCCGAAGAACACCTGATTATTTCCTTTGATGCAACCATTTGTAGAGGTGTATGATTACAATCTCTATGAGCAAGCGTAGAATTTTTTTAATGAGACAATATTTGCAGATAATTTCATTGGGATCCTAATTATTGTTTTGGCAATTTGATTGACGCGGAAGATTTCGGTGGTTATTTCAGTGTGGAAGGCTCCTCAAATATCATCTTGTGTGTAAGTTAGACCTTTGTAAATCTTTGTTCTGGGGAGGCAATGGAGTTGCCAGTGCATCAAGAACAGTAGCGGCATGTATTACTTACTAGAGACACTTTGTGGCTTTGATTGCCTTTGTCTATTCTCGTTTTTCTTTCTATTTATTCTGTTGTTTCGGTATTGTTTCTTTTCTATTCAGTTTTTGGATGTAGAGGAACTGGGATTTTCTGTTTTGGTTCTTCAACCTATCTTTCAGCTGAGGGCTCTAATTAATGGTTTGATTGAGATTTAACCTTTATGTGTAGCGTTAATCGCAAGCTTCGGCTCTTACAGACTTTTGGAACCCCCTTCTTCAGTTGTATATTATGTTTATGTGATCAGGTTTAATGCATGATTACTGGTGTTTACAGGTTTCATTGTTATCTTGTGGATGTTATTCTTCTTGTTGACGTTTCACCTTTGAATTCTACCTTCAAAATCTATTTGCCGTCGTCTGATGTTTGAAAATAAATAACTCTACTGTAATGTACATATTGTGGATATGTGATTTCTTTTGTTTATTGTTTTGAATGCAAAACGCCACTATTATGTATCAGATATTTGTGTCGTCAAAATGAGATGCTATTATTTGTGTAATCAAAATGAGAAACGCCGAGGAATCATTTGGATTTGGTCCCCATCATGTAAAATTGATATGCCTGCATTCACAGCTTTGAATTTTATGAAACAAATGCCCCAGATGTGATGCAATTATTTGAAGCAATTATTTCGATCAAACGGATGATTTATTATGCAGAAGGATTCGACTTTCAAACTTTAGGAATTAAGATATAATGCGATATTCTGTTATTGTTGTTGGACAAAGCTTTTGTCTAGCTCTTTACGTGTATCTTATACTTGGTCTTCAAGTTGTGTCTCGTTTTAGCTATCTTAATTTGTTTGTTTTTTTGTTTATGTGAACTAATGAGAATCACCAGCCATAAAATGGTGAGTTGGCACTCGTTGGCACAGCCACCAGTTCCAGTTTGATATCTTGCATTCGTTGAAGCTGCATTGTTCTCATCTTGTCGTAATCATCATTGTAGTCAATTTATCATCATTGTAGTCAATTTTGGGCAGCAGGGTTCGACAATTTTCTGTTATTTGATTAACAAACAAATAATTCAGGGGTTGATGTTTCGTGCCAATGAAAGGAAATAAAGATTTTGATTGTGGACATTCTCTAGCCCAACACTTGCAGCGAAACCACCGAATCTTGATTCAGAAAAATGGTGGAAACACGACTCGAAACCTGCTTGCTTAGTCAAACAAATGCAAAATGTCAAACATGAGATTGCGCGTGTAAATAACTCGGAAGAAATTTTTTCAGAAATTCGATTATTTTTAGTTCTAGACTGCTGTCCTTTGTTGACAAATCCAAGTTAATAATACAACCCCATGCTTAATGAGGAATTAAAGCATGATTAAAGGACAGAAAATTTCAACAACAAATGAGAAAAAATAGATAATGATGTCTGATTACAGGATTGAACATGTCAAACAACTTGGCCAACCTGCAGTGAGCCTTCTAATTCCTCATGTAGAATTAGTTTTTGTCAAGACATAAGAATGACGACGCAAGCATTGAAACAAAGTTACTCGGTTCACTGATGAGAACAATTGATTGCTTATGCATTTGTCATGAGATTTCAATCCAACGCTCATTGTCGAATTAAGAAGAACCTTTGCACAACAACATGAATGAATGGAGCCAAAAATCACTAATTTTATCATATTGAGAAATAATAACTGTCAAAAGACATGATAATCCTGGATTCTCATATTTCGAGGAAAACAAAAGAATAATGTACAATAATATCAACGAAGTATCTCATTTACAACTTTTTAAGAATCAAGATGGAGACTCGATGCTCTTTATTTATAAGAGCATCCATGCGCCCCTACAAATGGAGGTAAGAGAAGAGACAAGGAACCAAGTCAACCACCGCCCAAGCAAGTCCCGCATATTGAAGAAGCCTAATTCCAGTGTCGACATCGAATTCCTTTTGAGGCAGAAGAGAAATGTAATTTTGTATATAACCCGATTGCTTATTTCTGTCAGATTTGCTTTTGCTGCTGCTATCGGATTCTTTCAGAGCCGGGATATAGCACGAGGATGTTATTGGGATGTACAAAGTGTTGCAAATCATAGGAAGCAACCATTTAGATATTGCCTTGCTGCAGAATTTTACGATAAGAATTGTAGGAATACCAACTAAGGCTCTTCCGAGGAAAACTAGAATGGGGAGTTGAGGGGTAAATATTTGAGGAACGCCCTCATGGTGAAAATGGAGGAAAGTTTGTTGAACTCCGCTGACCTAAATCACAAAAGGAAAGCTCGTGTTAGGACACAAGTAGACCGAATCAAGTATGCAAGCGCAAACACAAGCCTGCGACTCAATAAAGAATGAACTAAATCGCTTATTTCATTCTTTTACACTTGTAAATTTGTTGACGCTTCCATCTGAGTGTGTAGGCATTCAATTTAAAGTGGCTAACATATGTTTGTCACCAGTAAATATCGCTAGAAAATATTGCTTGTTCATACAAAATAAGCACATCTGCTTCTTTGAGCCGATTTATTCAAATGATTTTCCTTCTTCTGATTTCTTTTCAAGACTGCATTTTTTCGGGGGTCAAAATTCAGTTTTTAAGTGAAATTTATCGAATAGGATCTTTATCCTTGATCATAAAACTACTTATACTAGTATATGCACTTTATTTAGGTCTTCTACCTAATGATGGCGAAGGTAAGCCTTTGTGGGACTTTTAAATAGAATGCATATATGGATGTAATTGTATTTCTCGCTCTAGATCATTAAACCAATTATGCATCTACCCCAAACTAGAGTTAAATGATCAACACACTCGTTAGTAGTAAATTAAAATCCGAAATGACGTTCCTTTCCATTAGTATACGAGAAAATAAGAAATCCACTTACTATTCCAAATGCAACACCAGTAAACGCTGCGTGATATTCAAAACTCGGGGTAGGGACTTCTGGGGTAGGATATGCAAAACACACCAGTAATGAAAGGCTCGCGAAGAATGGGGTAACTGCAAAGAGAACACGTTGAAGAATGTTATCACCTAAAAGAAGCTCAAAACAGGTCCTTGAGTCTTGCACAATATTGATTCTCACCATTTTTTCCATTTACAATAAAATCATCAACGTATCCATGGACAGCAATCCAAAACGCAAGTAAAACAGCCCCGAAGGCGATCCCAGCTGCAACATCAATCAAGCTGTGCATGCCTAAGTATATCCTTGCTATTTAAGACAAAGAATTGGATATCAGGCGCGTTATAAACTCTATTTAAACGATCTGATTTTTTTTATAAAAAAATCATATAAAACACCTAAGAAAATTTTACAAAGGGAGACTCACCTAGGGCAATAAGAATGACAAGTGTGACTACCATAGCGAATCCAACCAGAATTGTCGTGCTATCTCTTTCAGCACCGCACGTAAGTACATAGTACAACAAATATCTGCAACACCCATGGAACCAAAATTAGCCGACACTAAGTAAGTGTTTGGTTGCTTGTGCTTGGAAAAGATTTTTTTTTTAATTTATTTTTTATATAAACTTCATGCATTTGGAAACTACAATTTTTTTCCTCCGAAAATATGCATCTCCTGCTATATGTTATAGGGGAAAAAGTTCATTTTACATTAAAAACTAAGCAACAACTAAGCATATGTTTTTATACATTGGTGCACTTGACATATGTCGTCTCGAACTTGATCTCTCCCTTACAAACCATTAATTACTAAGAAGATACTTAGGGCCTAGCTTCAACGTTAAATCTCTTTCAGATATCAATGGAAAGCAAAACAATTAAGAGGAAAAGTAACGATACCCGGATAGGCAAACGGTGTTGAGAGCATGCGATGAAGGCAGCCCATACTCCATGGCGTTTTCTTTCTCGTCGTGTGTGGCCGTCACTCTCCTCACAGGTGGGCAGCTGGGTCTTGGAGCTGATACCAAATCCTACACACCAAAACAACCCAAAAATATCAGTTACATTGATTCATGCCAAAATAACCGAAAATAACCCAATGAGGAGGCACTGTGTACCTTGATTGCATTTCCTACGTAATCACAGAAGGCCATCAAGATAGTCATCTGTCTTGCCAATTTGCTATGCCCACTCTACATATTAGAAAAACACAAAAAATGCCGATTAATTTCTCATTATCAATTTCACATGTCTCTTTTTGCAGTAGCACCATTCGCCCCGCTGAACTACAATAACCGCCTTTCTTGTCTCCAAATCAAAATTGCTACAATATGTAGCAATTTTGATAAAAGAATTACTGTAAGACACAGGGAATGGTTGCACTTATTGACCTCCATTGCTCTATTGGAGCTACCAACAGAGAATAGAACATATATGGAAATGAAAATGAAAGGTAACCAATGTTTATTCCCCCCATAGATTCTGAAAATGTAAAGAACACCTATGATTTTCCTCATCTCAGTTCAAGTCTAGATTTCTAAATTATGTACTAAATCACAAATTTCCAAAAATATAAAAATAAAATCCTACTCTTATTGATCTCTAAGGCTCTAACCTATGCTCTTTTCTTCACATTTCATCAATTATAACAATAAAAAAAATCTTTTTTTCCCGAACACATACCCAAAAGAGAAGGGGAAGAAATCCTGTATAAAATGGCACAGAAACAACACAAGAGAGCACCGAGAAGAACGCATCCAACAACCTATGATGCTTGCTCTGCAAATAAAAAAAAAAAAAAAAAAACCATCAGCAAAACATCATCAAGATCCCAACTTTAACAAGAATCAAAATAAATAGTCAAATGGGTAACCTGAATTCTCAAGATCAAAGGGGTATCAGATTGAACCCTTTTGGTGACCCAAGCCTGGGTCAAAGATCTAAACCTTCGGGTTAGATTCAAGAGGGAAGAGAACAAGAGCCAACCCAAGAGAAAGGAGAGGGAGAGAGGTTGCCAGAATGGAATGCTGCCCTCCATCTCTTTCTCTTTTACTCTCTTCTTCTTCTTCTTCTTTCTCTCTCTCTAAAAATATGCAATAAAAATTGCTCCTTTGATATTGGGGGATGATGATGATGATGATGATGTGAGACCTATAACTAATTTTGGGGGAGGTTATAAAGAGGGGGGATTGAAGGACTTGTTCTTGTATAGGTGTGGACTAATTCCTCAAATGGTGTTGGATTTTGAGAATTTTATTTTATGTTTTTATTGTTTTTTAATTCTTTTTTCAATTTATTTGATGATGATGTTTTGAACTTTGAATTTAGAAGGGTTCAAAAGTTGAATGAAGACAAAAAAATTCTTGTGGAAATTTGTTGTGAAATGAGATGGGAAATTCCGTTGATTTTTCTTGGTGGACTTGGGGACATTTCACGTGGTTATGTTTATTATGAGAGGTCCATTTACTAAACTTTTGTAATTGTCTACACCTGCAATTTACTCTAGGGCAAACCAGCGGTGCTGTAGTTGCTTTCTGTGGTTCGAAGACAAAAGCTGATGATGCTCAATATTGGCAATCTTCAGGATCAAGACACGTGACATATGACGTGTCCCAAGACTCAGAAGAAAGGGCCCACGGGACCGACCAGGCCACCCTACACCCGACCTGCAAGCACAAGCTGGCCCTCATCGGGGCTCCCGGCAAGTTAGCCTCCTCGGTCCCTCAGCTCGTCTCGAGCTGCCACAGGACCAAGACTCCTCGGCATCCTCGCTCGTCCCCGAGCTCCCGTCGAGGCCGTCTTCCTGGGCCCTCCGACCAGCTCCACCACTCACATGCATAACCGCCGCTCCGCGAATCTCGCCATGCGCAGATTCTATGCCAGCAACATCCTACGTTCCACGCCATCACGATCCCCATTAATGGACGATCCGCTCTCCACGCGGGCGTGACGTCGGGAGCGCAACTGCCGGTGAGATTCTCGCGTCTGCTGCTGCGTGCCACTACCGTTATATAAACCCCCATCACAGAGAAGTCAGGTAAGCCATTCTTTACTCTTTTAAGCCGTTACTCTGCTCAGAGCTCACCACTAACTTGATCGTCGGAGGGTCCTTGGTGGTACCAAACCACCCCGGGACTTCTTTACAGGTACTCGGCACCAAACTCCTCATACCACATTTTCCACCAAAAACTCATTGAGACCCACACGCAACAGAAGGTAACCGTTTAAGCCCATCAGGAGATCAACGGAAGACAACATCTGACGGAGACCCGAAAAGGACCTCCATCAAAAGCCGATGTTGAAACAAAAGGCCGGTTTTAAGTTGGGTGGACGCTGCCGGCTCCACCTTTAGATGCGGCATATCGCAGTGTCATTTTCTCCGTTCTTTTCGCATCAATTAGCTTATACCATACCTGATTGCTTTTCTTCTTCTTCTTCTTTTTTTTGCATTTGTATATTTTACTAGATTGGATATTATGAGATTAATAGCTCCTATTTTATTTTTATGATGTTAATTATTCATCTAGAGTATTCTCATGTGACAAAATATGGTAGGTTTAATTCTCGAGTGAGAAAGTAAAAACTAAATGGTTATATTCATGAATTACTATTGAACCACCTAAACCATAATCTTAACTTCTAACTTTAATCCTCTTTCTAAGCAGATTGATTACTACTTAACCTTTGTGACATGTGGGTTTCAACGAACAAAAATGTAATATAATACAAGTCGGTGAAACATTTACATTATTTTTCTGTATATAATTGGAGCATATCTAGATATATCACATCCATATCTAAACAAATGGAAATTTCTGCATTTGATTTCAAATTGATGATTAGATTGTGTATACTAACTAAACTTGAAGTGGTAAATGATTTCAACTTGAACTAAGCAATAATATGTTTAAGTCAACTGACATTTTGACTTGATAAGCGCTTATATGGTTATATATTATCAAATATGATTCATATGTACTATAATTCAAATTAAAACTTGCAAAATTTCTGCACAATGTGATAATTTACAATAGCCAAATTGATTTCATAGGATGCTGTTTTGCAATTTGGATATATTTTTAGTTAGTTTTGATATAATTCTGCTGCATATGTTGGACTCTATTTCTTAATTTAATAATACGTACAAACACAATCTTCAAATAAGTGAAAGAATCATTTATGCAACATTCAGTAATTTTGCCATGCAACAATTTTACTGGAACAAGCAAAAACAATGACACAGCACAAAGCAGAAGCTAGTTTTACAGAATATACATGTCTCCAAATCTTGCCGGCCTGTACAAGGGTCGTAAGCAAAACATCATTCATGGGGTTACATTTAAGCCCAAGCAACAAATCAATATGCAAAATATCATGTTTGCTTGCATACAATAAATCAAGCGGACCGCTTTGTACAAAAGATAATGTACATCAAATAAGTTTTGATTTTGCCAAGTTCAAGAAATCTCAAGACTGCGCCAACCGCCTCTCTTGAAAGATTCTCCCGAGCTGCGTGTATAGAGTTTGCTGCTCGTCGAAGGTAAGGTTGCTTAATATCTGCATCATGATTCAAAATGACTTGCGGAGAATTCAAAACGCATGTGCTGAGAGAGCGCACTGTTCGCTTACCTGGTCGAGAATCATTTCAACTGTAAAGCTCTCGTGCATGATGAAGGATTGGTGATAGATGTATGCAAACACAGCCATGACCATCTATAAAAAAAGCGCCAAGAGACGTTAATGAATTATTAAAGAAGCTAAGAATTTGTTGTAACCACATTGTTTCCTATGCAAATGACATATCGTATGGTAACTAAATTTGCATTTCAAATTCCAAACAACTTACTTGGCAATCCATTCTATCAGTAATCCCACCATGCCCAGGGATGCTATCACCAAAATCCTGATATAATCGGGATGGAACACGATCAATTTCAAGCAATATCTTCTGGTTATATACATAAAGTATAAGAGTAATAATAAAATCACCTACTAATGAGCAATAGCTCAGTTGCTATGGTGCTTCCCCTCTTGGAGAGAGTGCGGGGTTCGAACCCCAGGGGAAGTGCCACAAATTAACGCTTTCGGGGGAAATTCGTGGGTTCCCCAAGATGTGTGTGTGTGGTGTGTGTGCTTGGATGAGGCTCACAAGCCAGTTCCAAAAAATAATAATAATATCACCTTGATTTTGAATGCTCTCTTAAACCCACTTGCAAAAAATCCTCCGAACGGTGCTATAATTGATGCAAATAAACCGAAAGCCAAAGCATGCCACTGAACAGGCATAATATACACTTCTTTCCAGGGGAACTGTAGGAGGAAACGACTAGGAGGTTAGCACAAACAGATGTAATCATTGTTCAACGATCAAGAGAACATCCGTTTTTACTAGTTATATAAATGAGGCTGGAAAAGTAACACAGTTCTATGAATACTTGTCAGATATTAAGAACTCTCTTTATTGTAATAATTATAGTTTAAACTGTTCTATGTACCGATTCGAATGGAGTGCAATACATGCGTGTCAATTCTGTAACAAGACACAAAGCCATCGTCGACTGAAATGCAATACATGCGTGTTAATTTGGTAATAATACACAAGGCCATCCTCATTATAAATTCATCGATCATGGTTGGGTTTTGATTTCTACGGTGGCAGTAAAGGCTTGGTAGTTGGTAATAAAAACTAGGCTAAATAACAGATGAACTCTTCTGTATATCAAGGGAAAGAGAATCCTTCCATATATACCAACCTTAAAAAGTTAGGTTGCTCCATATACCCAAGAAAATATATATCAAGTGACACGCGGGCGCGGGCGCGGGCGGGCGCGCGCGCGCACACACACACACACAGAGAGAGAGAGAGAGAGAGAGAGACCTATGTGTGATTTGTCAGGTCTTAATAGACCGAGCACAAAATACTATTTGCCAATTTATCAACCCCTTGCCATTGATGGCTAAAAATAGTATGGATTCATATTTGTGAAGTTTTCAGCAATGCACACTTCCTCGAACCATATGCATTAATTGAAAATGTATTGATTCTTCTATTATTTAAAATACAAACCTATTATTCTACAACCACCAGCTGGTTGAGAAGCATGAAAACTGCATTATAGTTGTAGGCAAGTGTTCTAGAACATGATGAACAGTGAATCAACCATGATTTACAACGAGATTTTAAATTTGCTTCAAGATTAACTAGCAAAGGAGTCATCTTAGTCTCACTTTACCACGCACAGACAGAACATGATCAAACCAATTGAGGGGACTTGATTATCTCACCCATTGCGGCACCATTCCTGCCAAAGAATAGGATTCTGGCGTAAACATTGGGCCAGGATCACAGTAAAGCCATCCGGCAGACAAGTCCTGCAAGCAGTTCATCCCAACCAACAGGATAGTTAAACCCTCATATATATATATATATATATATATATATATATATATATAGGGGAGTGGTCCATTGCAAACCAGTCCGCGTTTCTTAAAAACGGGAACTCTCGATCCACAACATATTTGAAAGATCCGAACCGTTCAAGTTCGCCCTACTTTCAAACATATGTATATGAAAAATCAAAGAACTTGAAGGTCTTTAACACATACATCGAATGACGTTCATTTTTGCACCCATTCAATATATGTGTAGAAGCCTTCAAATTCTTTGATTTTTCATATACGTATGATTGAAGGTAGGACAATCAACTTGAACGGTTCAGATCTTTCAAATATGTCCTGAATCAGGAGTTCTCGTATTTTCAAAAACGCGGACCGGTTTGCAATGGAGCATTCTCCTATATGTATATATTGATGTTACATTAAATGTTGCTTCCTCTAGTCTAGTAAGAATACCTTTCTGGGACATGTTAGCCAATGGAAGCGTCCCAAAAGATTTGCTAACTGTATCAAACATCAAAATAAAATAAGTCAAAAGGGCACAAAAAGAACAAGCATATTACTAAAAGAAGCTAATTGTAAAAGAAATCAGAAGCAATAAACTAAAATAACATGAAGCTGAGATAAATATCAGCTTAACAAGTGACAGAAACAAACTAAAACATTTTTTATTGATTGATTACTTCTTTTATTTTAATATGTTATTATGTTATAAGCAAATTATTGTTTGTCACAAACCATTTTGGCACAAACAAAAACATTTTTTTATTGATTTATTACTCCTTTTATTTTAATACTTTATTATGTTATAAACAATTTTATTGTCTGTCACAAAACGTTTTGGTTTACCTATAGGAGAGCGCTCTATTGCAAACTGGTCCGTGTTTTTTTAAAAACAGGAACTTTCGATCCACGACATATTTGAACGATCCGAACCCGTTCAAGTTGATCACCCTATCTTCAAGTGTATGTGTATGAAAAATCAATGGATTTGAAGACCTATAGTCTATGTGTCAGATGGAGTTTATGTTGTTATATTGAAAGATGTTCATTTTGCACTCATTCGATAAATGGGTTAGAGATCTTTAAATCCTTTGATTTTTCATACACATACATTTAAGGGTAGAGTGACCAACTTCAACGGTTTGGATCGTTCAAATATGTCGTGGATCGAGAGTTTCCGTTTTTAAAAAATGCAGACCGGTTTGCAATAGATCACTCCCCTATGCTATATATATATATATATATATATATATATATATATATATATATATATATATATATAGGGAGCCGATCCTATGAGGTCCGGCCTCATTTCTTATTTTGAGGTCCATTTTTCAAAAACACAATTTGTCGTGTTTTTCATCGATCCGCACTGATCATCATGATCTACATATACACATGTTAGATATGTTATGTATCAAATTTTATGATATTTAGAGACCTCTATCTAATCCATCAAATAGACTAAAAATGGAGCGGCTAAATATATAGGGAGCGGCTATTTTACGTCCTAGATGTAACTCGCTTACTTACACCCACCATAAAATAACTCAATAAATGAATTATTTTTCAAGATCATCTCTATTCATCTTGATCTACATCATCTAAATTATGCTTACACCAAGTTTCATGTGATTTAGAAACTCATTGTTCATACATCGGTTGGTTGCAAAATGGGCGGTTTTTCGACGATAAAACATTTTATAACCAATGAGCAAATGTATAAACAAAATCCAAATCACACAAAACTTGATATACCCATACTTAAGATGTTGGAGATCATGATGGACGGAGCCGATCATGAAAAAAATCATGTAATGCATTATTTCATCGTAGGTGTAACTAATTAGTTACACCTAGAGAGTAAAATAGCTGCTCCCATACACAAACACGTGTGTGTGTGTTTATTTTGTTTATACACATACGCGCGCGGATTTACTGGACACGCATACACATTCCAGAGAATTCAACTATGTGACGCATAAATTATGCATTATTTGGGACTCCGTCAAATAAATAAACATGTTCTAGACCATAGGAAGTTTGTATTATGTTCTTGTCGAAACAGATGGGAATATATGAACAAAAAGCATAGGACCTTTATAGTTCAGCTATCTGGCAATTTAGGAATAGATATTACATGAATAATTGAATAGCATACAGCAAATGAGATGATAGCACATACTGGCAGTGGATCCCTTTACGATTTCACCATTAATTACTAACTAGCAAGTTTGTATTGCAATTGATGAAAGGAATACGGTGGATAGATCCTCCTTGTGTCAAAAAAGATATCAGAGCAAAACGAAAGAAACAATGGTGTCTACCATGTGGCAATTGAGTCATGCGTGAGCGATTTCCTTCTTGATGGAGCTTGAAGAGATGGACTAGCCAAGAAAGGAACCAAAAATAGCAAGAAAACTTATTTTAATATGTACTATGAAATGCAGATAGGAAGAAGCATCATCCTAGTGATTTCCCACAAAAAAAGAAATTTCAATATTGCAACTGGTACACTGAGCAGTGATAACGCTATTAGAGGTGGTGACATAATTAAGCCTGATGCCTTAAACTCTAAATACCTCCTTCCTGGCCTATTGAAAAACCACTTAAAGTTCGATCAAACTTCTCCAGCTAGTAGGCGTACCCTTTAATGATTGCTTCTAGAATTATGTAAGGACCTTCTGGGATGTCATCTCCTTCCAGTGCTTTAGACTACAATCCACCAGTTCTTCAATCCACATCATTTCTCAACATTAAGAATAATTTATTCCTCAAGGCAAAGAAGATTTAGGTTTAGTTATTTGATCACCTCTGCCCCTGGGTTAAAGTAATATAAGCCAAAATATTCCTAGATGACATAAGATGAATATATTAACAGTCATGTGAACTTATGAGTGAAAAGGGGGAAGGAAAAAAGATACAAATATAAGCTTGTCTAGAAAAAGTGGATGGTTGGAAACATATCGTATGATGTAACCATATAATATGACAAGAATGAAAAATCAGCTGAAATTAATGCACAGACATGCCAGTAAAACTCACCAGAAAGGCTGAGAACATTGTTGCCACCAAACCACCGATGAAACCCTCCCAGGTTTTCTTTGGAGATAGTTTAATTAATGGTGTTCTCCCAAAAAAGAATCCAAAGAAATATGCAGCTATATCATTGACAGCAATGAGTAAAGCTGGCAGAAGAAACCTGAACATAAAGCCAAATGCAATTAAACTTTCTAATATACTATCATTTTATTAGACCTTCAGCAAATAAATAAAATAGCCTACTCTGCATACGTGGTGATTAGAGATCATAGAAACATATAAAAGGTCACTTAAAACAAGTAAATCTACTGATGAGGTAACTTCGAAAAATAGCATAAGAGACTAAGAAACTGCAGGAGAATTTTACCAAAATATTCCTTCAAATATATTGGCCACGGTGAAGGAGGATTGCGCAAACACAACAAGAAGGATCATATGCGTCCATGCGTACTGGCTAAACTGATACTTGTACATCTTCTTCTTTAGCGTAAGAATAAACCACACAAAACCTAAGAAGTCAAAGAATGAAAATCAAATCCCAGAACCAGAGAGAACCAGAGAGGGAGATTGTAATATCATGAGAAATTAAAGATGAAAAAAATGCAGGTTTTGAAAGAATGTAACCAAACAAGAAGGTTTGAATCCAGAGAGCTGAGTTAAATTCAAAGACACAGACTGCTTTACAAAGTCATTTTTCCGAAAATTTTGACACAAGAGGGAGATGGTGTTTGATTCAGATAGGTCGGTTGAATTTCAAGGGGACAGTTAATTTTATAGAGGACATAGACTTGTTTCCAAATCTTTAAGGAAAAAAAAGAATTTTTGGGTGGGAGTGGTGGGGAGATGGGGAGGGACACTAAATGAAACTAAGTTGACGGATTGTTCGGTATGTCAATTTTTCATGATCCAAAGTTATACATTTGACGATTCTACAACAAAAACAAGCATTTATCCCAAATTTTTTTTAGGTCGGCCATATGAATCCTTTTATTTTCTTCCATTCTACTCTGTTAAGGACCGTCTCAGTTAAATCAACAGTTAGCATATTGTTTTTAGTTGCTTCCATCCATGTTCGTTTAGGTCTACCCTTAGCCCTCATAGCTACATTAACTAAATATTGTCTTCTACCTAGCGCATTTATATGTATCCATTGAACATGTCCAAACCATCTTAATCGGTTCTCTCTTATTCCATCCTCCATGGGCGCAACCAACTTCTTACAAATACATTCATTTCTGATTTTATCTTTCAGATATACACATCCATCTCAGCATTCCATTTCAGCCACACTCATCTTCGGACATGTTTCTCAATTGCCTAACATTATGTTTCATAAAACGCTATGCTTATAGCCATTTTATAGAATATACCTTTCAATTTTAAAGGTATATTATGAGCATATAGCACTTCTGAAGCACTTCTCTACTTCAACCATCTAGGTTTGATCCTATGAACTACATGCTCCACGAGCTCTCCATCATGATTAAGTATAGATTCTAAGAAGCAAAAATGATTGTCTCTACATATTTCTTGGTCAACAATTTGCACATTATGCTCATTTCTTAGCCTTGTTTTACTAAAATTAATTCCATGTTTTAGATACTTTAGATCCTAAGGTGTCCTTTCCACTGCTTTCGAAATTTTTCCTTTTTTAGATTCATCTACTAAGATAATATCATTAGCAAACAACATACACCACAAACCATCATCCTGAATATTTCTAGCAAGCTCATCCATAACTAATGCAAAAAGGTTAACTCAATGTTGATCCTTGGTGTATACCTATAGTGATAGAAAATGATTATGTTTCTCCTCCGATCGTCCTCACTCTAGTAATTGCTCCATCATACATATAAATTTGGCAATTCTATAAGAACAAGCTATAGTAGAGTAAGCTCAAAGGGATAAGAGAAATTCTAATCTCACACTGTGCATCGATCTCTTTTGAAGGTATCATTGATCCTCAGCGTGCACCTTCTATATCACAAAATAAATATATTACTTTTACTGATGAAAAGCAATTATGAGTAATGGTTGGTGTTAATATAGTCTATTGTCAACTTCTAGAAGAATGATAAGAAGGAAATAAGATGCATCTTTACTTTAAAAGGATACAGAAACTTTCACAATACTAAGGCCTTAGCGCAGCATAGTCTTGCAGCATTTGGTCCAGCGGTTTAAAAAAAAATCTTTCAAAATAGAATGCGTTCTCCGTTCATCTTGATTCTGAAGGCTACTAGAGTACTTAAGTTAATAATTCCACTTGACAATTGACAAACAACAAAGTTGTATTATACTCTCATGTCGCATTGTTAGATTAATTTTGGGCGGTTCTTTTATATAAATAGGTAGAAAGTAATGCTAAGTTTGCTATGAACTTTTTTCTAAAACTAATAGATACCCACAATATGCTAACCCTATAGAGTCAGCAGTTGTTGAATCATCCAATAAGAGCACCTGTCAAGTCCTCTTTATAAATTGTATTCTTCATTTGTTTGTAACAGTATCCTTGTGCATTAAATAATCTGAAGTTCCTTTATTCGTCTTTTTATTACTTTCCCTTCTTTTTCCTTGTTTTGCATGGGTGTGGGTGTTTGGTGAAAGAGAGGGAACCAACACTTCACCCTTATTTCTTTCTTCTATGAAGAGTGGCATTATAATGAAAACCCATCAGAAGCAAATAACAGGTCGTCCACAAGAAGTTCAGAGATGTATGATTCTATATAAATTCACTTTGCGGAAAATAATAGTGCGGCATGAATATGCAAAATTGTTTAGAAGTCCATCAGTAAATGTACGGCCATAATTGTCGTTACGAAATGGAAAATGTGTTTTGTATGATCAAATAACACAAGAGAATGATAGATTCTAACCTGCAATGTATAAGGAATAACAGATAAGCATATGATACTTGATGAGCCCATTAACAAGCTTATATAAGAATTTATCTGAAGTTACAGTGTTAACAAGCTGCCAGCTGAGAAAGCGCCCATAAGTATACAACATCGCGGTGAAGAAAAAATGCCTGCAGAGTGAGGTGATATAAGGATGAAAGTGAGACTTAATGCAAACCTCAAACAAATTCTACCAAAATTGACTTTAAAGGAAATTTTAGATAATAAAGAATCGCAAGGACATAGCAAAATACGGTGAAGCATTACCAGTTTAAGAGCCTAAATCCTGGAAGTTGTCTGTCCTCATTGGCTTTCCTGAGCAGATTAAACAGCTCCCAAGCCATAAAGATTTGGATGACAACGACCAAGGCCCAAATGTATAGATGTCCCATGTAGATAATAAACGCGAAACCCCCAATCATCCACACCGATGAATATGTTCGAATCAGCATCGATTTGTATTTGTTTCGGTCATTGACAAGCAAGTTAGATCCATTAGTTTTATTGTTGTTCTGCAAAGGAACCTAAAAATAAAGGAAAATTTCCCTTGAGTGACACTCAAGTGGTGATTGCGGTATCTGATACAAATTCGCCTTCGAGACCATGATATGTTCGCTAATAAAAGAAACAAAACAAGAACAAACGAGATGCTGACCTCGCTCCAGCGTTTTCGATGCCGAATCCGACCTGAAGAACTCGGTGGAGGGTCATTGGTGCTGTTGTCCTTTTGCATCATTGAAGTACTGTATTATTATTATCCACCTAAAACAAACAAAATTGGCAGAGTTCATAAGAAAGCAAAACAAAGCTGAAAGATCCTATAAAAATATCGATTGCTAGCTAGAGATCATACTTGAGATAAATCTATTCATTATCAAAATGCAAGTCCTGAAATTTAGGGCAATTGTTTGTTCAGATTTAGACTTAAATTGGGGGTAATCGAAGGTTTGGTGACTGAAAATTTCGAGGTTAAGAAACCAAATTAGATGTAGGAGATTTATACAGGCAGAGAATCTCAATATCTCTCTCACACAGACACTTAAAGAAACTCAGAGATGTAGAAGGCAGAGAGAGCGCAAAACCTGAGCTTTTTGTTGTAGGTTGCGCGATCACTCTAATTATTGCTCCATCATTCATACATTAAGGGGGGAAAAGAAGAAGAAGAAGAAGAAGGAATCTAGGGTTAGGTTTTTGAACGATCGAAGAGGAGAATGAAGAAGAAGAAGAAGATGCGTTGAGTGTGTGTGTGAGAGAGAGAGAGATTGGACCCGATCCGGCCCATTTAATTTTGGAAGGTTGGATATTGGACTGCGTGTTGAGTTTATTCACACCCGACCCGGATTAGTTTTGTAAGTTAAAGTAGATCTAACCCCACCCGACTCGAACCCAAGGCATAGATCCTTTATTTACTCCTGAAATTAACTTGCACGTCCATTGCATGTAATCACAGAAATTTTTAAGTTACATTTTTTTTGTTGATTTAACCATGTGCGTGGTATCTATAGAATAATAATGACATTGTATTTAATTACGTGTATTATCAGTATTTAATTATGTGCATTGCACATAAAATGTCCCCCTTCTTTTTGTAAGATTTATTTTAGAAGTATTTCGGAGAGAGAAGCGAAATAAAATAGAAATGGTTTGGGTTAGGATATTTGGAAGGTAGAAGATGAGTAATTTAAGAGAGGTCAAGGGGTCTTAGACTTATTGATGTAGAATAGTGGAAGAGAAAAAAATATCATAGGGTTTTGGAGGTTAAAGTATTATAGATCAGATATTGAAGGTGTGAGTTTTTAGGAATTTAGGTTATTGGGAATAAAAGATGGGAGAATTTGAAGAGCGAAAAAATGAGTCTTATGATGGATGGATGTAAAGGACGATAAATTGAAGTTGAAAATTTGGAGGCCAAAGATAACAAAGTATGAAGGTTTTTGTTGTGTTTGAGGATCATAGTTGAAGAAGATGGGTAGAATTGAAGAATATTGTTGGCTTTGGAGGTTTTGGGCATAGAGAGTGAAGAATTAAAAATGTAGTGGTTGGGTTTTAGGATTTTATATGTGGAAGATGAAGAATTAAATATGAGATTTAAGAATTTTGTTGGGCTGTACAATTTTGGATTAAAAATGTTGGTAATTGAAGATGGAAATTTTGGGGTTTAGGATTTATAAGATAGAATATGAGAAAATCGATTTATAAGATAGAATATGAGAAAATTTGAATGACGCATTGTTGGGTTTTAAATTTTGAATGCACAAGTTAAGAAATTGAAATTGAAAATTTATGATTTTAAAGGCAAGAGATGGATTATAGCGTGGTTTAAAGATTAATTATATTTAATAGGACTTATGATTTATTAACAGAAATTTAGAAATTTAACGGACGGGTTTTTTTTAAAAAACAACCTAAAGGCATTTAGGGGGATTGAGGTAAATACGAAGCTCCTGTCTAGGAATGGAGTTTAGATAATCATGATTTATTGTTAAGAATGGAGTTTAGATAATCATGATTTATTGTTAAGTGAAGGTAGAAAGATGCAAACTGTGTTTTGCAAGGCTCAAACTCCAAAAACGGAGCTATCTAAACTTTGATCAAATTGAAGTTTAGATTTCTGCAGCTTTCTTACTTTTAAAAGTGTGATAAATGCAGAGCACCAAAATAGCAAAGTTAGGATTTTAAAGTTAAGTCTTTCTAATTTTATGAAACCGCAGTTCAGAAAATTTAACTCCATTCCCAGACAGGACCCAAGAAGAGAGGGAGGAACGGGTAAATAAAGAATTTTGGGAGGACTTGAAGTTAAGGGAAAAAAGCCTTCAATTTTTTATATTCAAAATGGAATGTGCAGACGTAAATTATAAGCCATATCAAACAGAGACAGTGACTTGTGCCAGCAAAATAGATAGAACTTATGTTTTTCAAAGTAATCCATGCCTCATTAGCAAAATTCAGAAAAGTTGTTTTGTGTTTGCCAGTATTCTTTTCAAGCAAATTTTTCATATTCATCTTGAATTGCCATGCCCACAACTCGCTGTCAAAAGCAAAACAAGTAGTCATACAAAATCACGACATTGTCGATAAATAGATGGGCGAGGACAAATAGATGGGCAAGGACGGAAATGTACACACATACATACTAATTTATGAGAATTGCAAGAAAAGTGCAGAGAAAAGATTTACAACTACAACAAATCAACAAGAGTTGTGATACACAATCGTGAAAGGGGAGGCAAGACTCATATGTCTTTCATCGAGCAAAGCGCAAAGTAAACTCTGCGGCTATCTTGTTGTGCTTAGCTCTATCAGTCAAGTATAAGTGAGCGATGCTCGAGACAAGTGGGATATCTGCAAAAATTGAAAACAAAGCCAGAACGCTCGGTCACAAAAATATCCAAGAAAGAAAAAAGATGTTCCTTAAGGAGCATGATTACGCACATGGATCAGGATTGGTGAAGATGTTTTTGATAGCTACCAACACCTTTGAAATTGTTAACGCAGGACTCCACCCATCCTTTAAGATGTCCAAACTCACATTGCCGGCTGAATCAACATTGCAGTGATATATTCGAGTTTTGAATATCACCTGCAGTCAGTACAATAGATACTGGTATTGAGAAACTATATATCAAACCGTGTAGTAATTGCGGAATATAACATCGAATTCAATGAATCTCCCCCTCACCTTTCTTTAAATCAACTTAACAAAACGGGATGAAATAAGAATAAGAAAAAGCAAAAGTAAAAAACAATCGTACATTAAAAAGAAATAAAAATCCTAAACCATTCACCTAATAATTCCAGGAATTGAATCTATTCCTTCATTGTTAGACTTTGAACTTGAAAATACTAACACATTAACAATATATCCCACGTCCGTTCACATCCGAAGTTCATCAGCACGAACATCTAAACTGCCACAAAACATAAGTTAACCCCGCTACTAGGTAGCACAAAGGCTAACAAAATATCCGATCTAAACCATTGAGGCATACATACCAATCAATAAGACAACCCAAAGTCATGAGGTACGTTTGGACCTTTTCTAACCTCGTCGTATGCCACATATTATCAGCTGCTACTCTCGCCGCATCTCGTCGGTTTGACTCGACACATCTTCCTCTCTACTCTGACCAGCCACCTTTCCATCATCTTAGAACATTCTCGACTCTTCTTTAGTCCTCCAGACCGCGTTCCACGTCCAATAGACAACAATTGATTTAACCCAACGTCTTAACTGAACATTGTCCATAATTTTATAGTTAAAAAAGGCCTGGAATCACATTGGGTTAACAATAAAACTATGAACAATGTTCAATTAAGACATTGGGTTAAATCAACCGTTGTCTATTGGACAGAGGAACTTCGGTCTGGATGACTAAAGAAGAGTCAAGAATGCTCCAAGACGATGGAAAGGTAGCTGACCAGAGTGGAGAGAAAGACGTGTCGAGTCAAACCAACAAGATGTCGCGAAAGTAGCAACGGATAATCTATGGCATACGACGAGGTTTCCAACCGTAGATCATGAGTTTGGGTTGTCTTATTAATGAGTTCGTATGCCTCAACAGTTTAGATCGGATATTTTGTTAGCCTTGGTTGGTACTTTCAAGTTCTAAGTCTAACAATAATAAAATAGATTCAATATCCGGAATTATCTAGTGATTGGTAAATGGTTTAAGATTTTTATTTCTTTTTAATGTATGATTGTTTTTTACATTTCCTTTTTCCTATTCTTATTTCATCCCGTTTTGTTAAGTTGATTTAATGAAAAACGAGGGGAGATTCATTTTATTTTTGGTAAATATCTGTTGATAATAATCACAACATTTCAATAAGTGCTTTTTAAGTTTTGACCAATTTTATTCCTTCCATTATATCATTAATGAACATGATGGTCTAACTGATATAATATCAGTTCAAACAAGAAAACAAAAGACATATGAGTAATGATTATTGTGGTCAAGTCTGAAGCAGAAACCTAGGATGGAGCGGGCACAGAGCCCGACCATGACCAGCAAGAGGCGACGGTGTACTGGTCGAAATGGTATTTTAGTCTAGACTCCTGCATGATTTGGTGTTATAATGTAGGAATCGTCTTAGACTGGATCGTTCAGAGATTTTTGGTTTTATAGAAGATAGTCGAGTTGTATTTTGCGTGGTGACTGGTCCTTTGTTTGCATTCATCTTTCATGTTGTTTCTATTCAGACTTGCAACTCTTGTAGACTATATCTATGACATGGCCAATTTATACCACCTTTATTTTCAAAAAATGATTATTTTTTAATGCTAATTAATGTTGTAGCATTAACAGTTATATTCATTCTAGCTTCTAAAGAATTTGAGATGCATGCCATGAGCAAGTGAAGGATTATGTGCTTCAGGTAGCGGATCAACAGAGCCCAAAAACTGTTAATTCAAGACTGCGTCATAAAGAATCGATATTGCGCCCAACTGTGAACCGTATCATCCGTTTCCCTCATTACGTTTGCTAGATTCTGCAAGAAACTCTAACCCACAACAAGGCCACTCGTAACGGATATGGGTCGAAAGAGTCCATAAAATAATCAAATCATAAAAATTTGGTTTTTGAGCCCATGCGGTATTCTCTGTCCTCAGCAGGCTATTATTAGCACAGTAACTGATTGCAATATCTAGACAATAAAGTGACAAAAGAAATAAGCTCTACCCCTAGGATAACTTTCCCTCAAGAAGTTCGACTGCAAGTGGAAGATGAATTCATAAGCAGCTTTGTTTACTGCTTTAATGGCTGCTTCGGGTTTCAAATTATCGACTATCAATACCACTAGATACTCTTGTGTTTTAAGCACCTCAAGCATCGGTAATAGCTCGGAAGAAAATGAGTATAACACCCAATCCGATTACAGTGGACAGTAGACATAGATTGTGGGGAAACATGCACGTTGCAAAGGCGATTCCTCTTTCTCATTAAGAAAAGACATAAGAAGGATGGATAAAATAAGGTAAGAATCCGCTCTAGACCGCCTCGATCCGAAAATACCGTGATTCATAATGAAATACAGGGTATAATGAAATACAGGGCTTACGGAAAGTGATCCGAACACTTTGTCGCATCTCTTCGATACGGATACAGTAACGATCATAGCGATCTCCTCTGGTACCTACTGGTACGTCAGGATCCTCTTCCGAAACAACCTATTTTGAACCGATTCATGATCAACCTAGACATATAACTCCTAGCTCGGGAGCTGATTGAATTTCTTCTTTTCGGACTCTTTGGAGTAAGCTCCTTGGCTTGGACATGACATTCCCATCTTGCATTCTCCTCAAAAGACATCATGCTCTCTTCGCGCTCTTGCTACCAAGAAAAGAAGGGGGCGTTGTTGCAGTAGTTCGTGCTATTGATATTGCTTAAGAAGGAGGAGGCCATCTGCGTCAGCTGTCATAGTGCTAGAACCGGACAAGACTAGTAGGTCAGCGATGTTGCAATCAAAGATTGAAACAGTCAGTTGGCTACTGAACTTCCGACTGAAAGAGAGAGGAACGAGACCAGTGGGAAACTCGCACTCGTTGCCTATAGACGGCTCACTAATACTGAGAAATGGACCGTTTACTGAACGAACGAAGTGAGGGACGAGGGAGAGAAAAATCAGGGAAGGATTCCCAATAGCTTCTTGCTTCCTAAATGGATAAGTCCTGATCCGATGTGCTTTACTTTCTTTTCACTCTTAAGGTCTTGGGCGGGCATATCGATTGCACTGAAAGCCATTGAATTCTTGCATCAATCTTCGCCAGAAGCAAGCAAGACGAGGAAGCGAAGCTTCGCAGACAAGGCTCGTTCCTGACTTACAACCAGCTTTACACAAGTTCAAGAAAAAATAAACAACTTATGAAAACATATTATATAGCATGAGATTACAATGGACAACATACATGATTAAGGTTGGTGCTAATTGTAAATGAAAGAGAACAGTTTAAAGCTAGTTAAAAATCCCCATACCTTCGGTGGTTTAAACGGATAGTCACATGGAAACGTGATGTCCAGAAAAAATATGCCGTCTTCATATGGCGATCCTATGAATTAAAATAGAAAAAAGAAAATCAGGCTGAAGAACCAGTCAATTCTTTGTATTCCAATGTATGTTTGATTACACGATTCTGCACTGCAAAATGTATTTTTGTGATAAAGAGGGCAATGCCTATGGCTAGAACTAAGCTCAAAGATGCATCATTGCAACAATTTTGGTACCCTAAAGAGTGTTCTTTGACAAGCTTTCTCATTTTAAACATAACTAATTTCACAAAACACCCCTATAATTTACCATGTATGTTATGGCACTTATACCTTAAACATAATAATTTTAATAATTTTAACTCCTAATTCTACTTCCATCTTCTTCAATTCATCAAACCCTAAAACTACTCAGATTAAGAAAGGAAGGAAATTTGCAGCTCAGATTGAGAAAAAAGATTGCAACTTTGAGGTGTAGATACCTTGAGGGCCGATGATAGTGGAGACCCAATTGTAGAGATTGTCGCCTTTGGGTCCCGCAGAGCAATCGGAAGGGGGCTCCGCATTCAGATCCCCCATCTCCTTCTGTATCCTCTTGATCGACGACGATACCGACGTCCTCGACGGCCATGGCCGTACGCCGCCGCCGCCGCCGCCAGCGGCGAATGGGTTGCTCGTCGACGAGGACATCAACACCCACCACAGAGAGACTTGAAGAGTTGTTGAAGAACAAGATTCGCCAATTCGGGATTTAATTTAGGGTAAATTGCAAAATAAACCCTAGCCAACTTTCCCACTATAAAAACCCTTCATGGCCCAAACAAATTTCGTCTAAAATCTAAAATCCCCCGACCCATTCTCCAATTTGTCAAAAAGCCCCCCGCTCCAATATCTATACAACCTCTTGCAATTTCTAGTCACTTATATATTTGAATAGTTTCCTGTCATATGTATACCGCTGACTGGATATTGCAGGATATTATACATATATTGCAGCCGGGGGCTTTTTGACAACGGGAGAATGGGTTTGCCAAGATTCTTTAATCAAGGGTCTTTTGACAGCTGGAAAATTGGTCATGATCTTTTTTTTGCGACAATTTACACTTTAATTTAAGGTCAGCGACCCTATCTGATCCAATTAATTAACAGGTTGGGTCGGGTTGACCCGATTACTTCGCTCACACAAATGTATCCTACATGACCCGGTAATTTTGGACAGTGATCGGGTTTTTGGTATTTTTGCTTTTACACCCTTACTACCTAAATAGTCATTGTTCCATTTTCTCATAAATAAATAGGACCATCTATAAACCTATATAAACAATATAACAGTTGTAAGAATTTTATTAAAATCTACATAAATAATAAACAATCTCAAAATTTTGGGTGTTCCTTTCCACTCCTTTCTTGAATCTACAAGGAAAGAAAGACCTAAAATGTACAGGGTAAACAGAAGCAAAATAAACAAAGCAATCGCTAACGATATAGTCCTTTCTTTACAAGAATTAATAGCGAGAAGTCGCGATTCCCTTGTACACAGTAAATCCGGAGTTCACATCTAACTGTTTGTTTTCGCTGCAAAATCAAACTGTTCAATGAGAGCAATTTACAGGTTTACGATATATGTTCATCCAAAATTGGTGACCGAACAACCGGTTTAAAACTTTCTATGCAACGCCTGTATGTCACGCTACTATGAGCTAAATAAACCAGACCAAAGAAGTAGAACCATCAGAGTAATTTGCAAATATATCCATTGTCGCCTTGAAACGCTGTTGACAGAACCGGCGGGACCAGAACTGATCCCTGCACCACTCCCGCTGCTGTTCGAGCCCTTGCTGTTCATAGAAATAAAACAATGTCATTTTCTAAGAACAAACGACACGCATGCAGTGTTTTAATTATTTACCTGCCCGCAAAGATGCACGAACCATGACCTGGAAGCAATGAGATAAAGCAAAAATTTAGACGGCCGAAAAAATATTCAAAGAGATCTAGTCATTCAGTGAAAGAAATTTGTATAAGAACAATGCTAAAAGAATACAAATGAAACCTGGAAGAATTTTTTTTTATGAAGAGAGTGCTTTTGAGAGAATGACAAGGTTAAGTATATTTTGGGATCAAGCGCATTATTGAGTAGGCCTATTAAGTATCACTCACCACCGAAACTCGACTTAAAGTTGTGATATATAAATTAAAACTGAGACAGCTAAGGAATAGAGTGCCTTGAGATCATCATTGAAGCCTCTTCACAATAAAATTCGATAAAAAAGAAACTATAGTAGGTTATTTCACAAAGGTGCTCTCCTAATTCTATCAGCAGAACATCTCTGTGTTTATACGATAAAATTTGATAATAACATCTATGACAGTTTATTGCAAGTCGGATAAGCAATCCACCTGTTGCGGCACACGGCGAGGACCTAGTTCTGTAAGTGGCTGATGAAGTCTTCAGATGTCAGCGTATCTCTTTTGGATGGTGAAAAACTGCCCTGTCTCAGCACGTGTACAACAAGGTAATTGTAAACAGGGACGGAGACAGGAATTGATTAGAGAGAGGGTGGAGGCGAGACAAGATTTTTTTTATAGGGGACCTTAACAAAAAATTGAAAGTGACGTCATGATCTTCCAGGTAACATTCTATTGTGGTATCGATGAATAAATGACATCATATAAAATCTTTTCTTATTTATTTCTTTGCAAAAAGTTGTACAATAGGAATTTTAGTTGATTATTAACTGATCGGTTGAAAGGTATTATCTTGAATTCATAGAGAAATGTGCCCTTGTTTTTCCAAATGAAAGATATAAATTAATCATTGCCTAAACTATTAGGTTGGATCTTTTCAGATTTTAAAGTTTTTTCTAATAGTAATACATAACAAAAATTTTATGTAATCAAATTCATCTCCATTGTTGAGAATGTGGTTAAGAGAGTCCCACATCGGGAAAATTGTAGGATACATATGGCTATAAAATATAAGTCGGGATAAACCTCAATAAGGCTTCAGTTTTTTGGATGGAGTCCTACTATATTAAAAACCCATGTGTGGGCCCAAGCTCGGGTGTTTGTTTATTTGTGTGTGCAGGTTTGCACACGTGGGGAGTGTAGAATGTTAATTTGTGGCACGTTTTGCACATGAGAGGAGTGTGTTGAGAATGTGCTTAACATAGTTATATGGTATCAGAGCTCGGGTGTTGGTTTGGCACATGAGGGGAGTACGATGCAGTCTAGATTTAGTGCCCAAAATGGGCCGATGGCCCATGGTTCGGTCTCTAATTGTAAAGAATTTTTTCCTATGCCACCCAACCCGAACCAAGTTCACAAGATCATATTCATTTCAGATGCTTAAAACCAAAGGATGTCAATCTAGTAGTTGTGGTTTGATTCCCCGCATGTAACAACAACAGATAACTACGAAGAAGAAGAAGCTTGATAGAAAAGTAGATGCATCATAAACGAGTTTTAGTTTGCTGGATAACAAAGAGGTAGGATGCTGTATATATAGATGAAGTATGTTGGGATATCATAATATTTTACTGTATGCATGCCTTCTTCTTTTTTTAATGAAAATATATGTATGTCTTCATTGTTGCTGTAATATGTCAGATATGGTTTTGTCATGGGTGAAGAATCATGTGATAAATGTACACGCTTTTCGAATCCTTATTGGCTAAAGATGTTGAATGCATGTAACTTGAAGTGAATCATAACTCAAAGAATCACAAGTTGAGCCTTCCCCAAATCTCTACACTTCAGGAAAATGCAGTTTAATGAGCAATAGCTCAGTTGGTATACCCTCCTAGGGCGAGTGCGGGATCCCCGTGAGAGGAAGTGGCACAATTTAACGCTTTCGGCGCAAATTCGTGGGTCCCATGGGTGCTTGTGTATGTTGTGTGTGTGGGCTAGACTTGTTATAGCCCAGGTGGATATAATAACATTAAAAAAATCGATTTTAATGAGAACTTACTTGGATCAACTTTCGTAATCATAGCCGTATTACCAAAATTGCAGGTACCGCCACTCGCTTGCATCCTATGATAATAATTGTTAAACGCATAAGAAGCAACCGCCGCAATGTTATCTGATTCATAACATGGCTGCCCTGGCTGGATAGCACTGCAATTCGCTGAACCGGGCCCACACGCCCAATCCAATCCCGCCTTCAGCGCTTTCGCATCAGCGTCAGACTTTGCCACACAAAAAACACCAACCAACCCCGACGAATTCGTAATAATCTCATCATCATCAGCTACAAAGTTTAGACTGTACACCTCGGTCCCGTTAGGCCAAAAAATCCCCCAGTTTTTTTCCAAAACAGGCCCAGGCCGAAGATCCTCATTAAACAACTCATAAATATACGTATTAATCGGTTGACTTGGTTGATTTGGTGTACCCGAACCATTCAACACATGCTTTATAAGGTTACTGTTGTAAACCAAAGCATTATCAACATTAGCATCGGGTTCGTTGACCCCACCAAAGGACGGCCATCCTGAAGCCGTCACAATTACAGAAATGCCTGAAAAATTCATTGCTTGCATCGAATAATACGCAGCATCAACCATCGCATCAAACATGTTCGTATATTCAAAAAGCGTGTTGGGGTCCACAATTTGATTGTTCGGGTTGAGTGACCGGAAAAGAGCATATTCTATAGGGAATATTCCATTCCCTTTGGTGTAACCATAGTAAGGTTGTGCATTTAGCATGAACGCGGACCCCACATTCTTCAGGAATTGCAGGAACTCAACCATTACAGAATTCCATGAGGAATTGAAGGCCGCGGTCGATGGAGGGAAAGATTGCGGGATCAAGTCCATTGATTGGGGGCTGGAGACTTTGACTTGGAGGTTTAAATTAGCAACTAAAAGTGCAAAATGAAGGAATTGCATCGCAGGGACAAGAACAAGAGCGGCGTTTGGGATTTTTGTGAGGACCTCATTGCCGACAGCAATGTAGGTGATGTTGGTTGAGGGGAGATATGGGGCGATGTTCTTATTGATCCAATTGGCCGCTTCGGATCGAGATTTGCTGATTTTTAAAAGTTGGTCATTGGGGACACTGACCATTACTTCAATTCCGGTGTTTGCGAGGGCCGCGAGGAGTTGGTGGTCCGCATCAAGTAAGCGCACGTGCTTAATTTTTTGGGATTTGAGGATCGATATTATCTTTGATGGTGAAGGCAAATTAGAAATGTCGGTGCCAATGTTGATTCCGACAAATGAACCTGCACATAAATTGAGCGAAATAAATACTGCGTGATTGAATTAGCTATAACGTTAAATAGACCAAAGATCTATTTTCAATATAACAAAGAAACCCAAGAGTTCATCTCAATGTCCCGATAGGATTTTTCAAAGTAAGAATACTAGAGAGTATACAGAGATTGCAACAGCTCAAAAAGAGCCAAGTAATTTTCTTATTGGGAAAAAAAAGCTACATCTCATTGATTCATTTACCAAAAGTGGAAACTCTACCTTGACTCCATATAATGATTTTATTTTAATGATAAACGGACAATATTAGCTATATACTTGAAAGAAATTTACCTGCAACATCTGCGATGAAGAGCAAGAGCAAGAGTATACTTATTTTCCAACTTTCATGCAACATCTGGCTCAACAATCTTTACAACTCAAACAAATGATGATCGTCAAATGATTCTTCCTCCTGCATGTAACTTGCAACTGGCACCATGAAGGCAGTCAAAAGAATCAGATTCGAAAAGGAAAAATTCAGTAGAAATTTTCGATAAAGTTATACATTAGGTGAAAAATGAATATGAGATTTTACAAAACTGACTCAAAAGTTACAATATTATGTGCAAGGCGAAGATGGGCACTCCGACACAAGAACAATCAATTAAGTTGGCCAAAGTAATTATGACGGATGCTTATGGAAACCGCACATGATTGCTTAATGTGCTCTAGCCAAAAATAGGTACCAGAATGACATTTTGTTAGAACTTTATATTAATTCTATCTGTTTCTGAGGAAAGAAATATGAGAATGTATGTAAGTATCTGCTCTTGGTTCTCTCAAGCATTATTGGTAACTGCTTCAGCGAAAAGTTTAAGCTAATGATAGTGTGTCAGCTATCGTATTATACCGCTACATCCAACATGTATTGGCAAAATTATAAGTAACAACAGTACTGATTTAAACAGTTGATTGTGTTACAATGCCATATCAAAGATTCTATGATCGTATAGCATATATCATATTTGAGTTATATTGCTATCCTATGTTTCATTATCCACATCGCTTAGATATCGATCCCGGCAATCATGCATTGAAGTGTACAGTCTTGCTTAAGGTGGAAGGGGATCTAATCTGTACTAACAATATCCAGATATACAAAACTATAAGCATAAGAGAAGGGATTGAAATTTACCGTCTCTTCTCAAAAGATATTATTTTGAAATTCTTTCATAAGCAGTCATACATGTGAAATCTTCAATCTGTTTCTTCATACCAAATTACCACCATTTAAAGATTTCATTTTCTAGTTCACTCAAATTTACACAGCTATGAGTCGGAATTCTACTCGTTACGGGGTTCGTTATTATACACATTGAAACGATGATATACGTTAATCATGAAGGTTCTTCTGGTATTGCCAAGTTGATGTTTGAAGGTATATGGAATTGGATTGGATTGGATTGCTTAATAGTTCTTGAGCCTCTCACATTTTCCGTGAAGGAAATGTTATTGCCGACTTTCTGGCACACTTTGGAGCACTAGATGGTGTGGTCGGGTATATGTTGAGATGACTCTTCCACAGACTTTTTTGTAGTTGGTCCGGAATGACCGTCAGGATTGCTTTTTGCCAGATCTTAAGCGTTGTGCACTAAAAGAAACGTTAATATATGAATGTTATTGGGTCTTGTGTATGCCTCTCATTCTATTCCTGTTGATTTCCTAAGTTGATCTAGCGTTATCATCGAAACAGTTTGGGATTGAAGTTTACCTATAAAACACGTGACAGACGTAACTCTAGACGTTTGCCTAGGCTCTGTATGCTCAGCATACATTGAGAATACTTCTAACTCTATAAGTCCGGACGTTTGCGAGCACTCTGTTCTTTTGAAGACGTGAAGGCCAGACGTCTTAACATCCTTGTTCAGACGTCTCGGTACACTATGTTGATTCGAAAATACTTAGACAGACGTCTGTGCATTCCTTCTGTAGACGTCTACCGTGTTCTGGGACCGGATATTTTTTTAGTTAGGAAATTAGTTATTTGGGTAAATCCTTTGTATGCTATATATATATATATATATATATATATATATATTGAAGTATGTAGCAACCCTATATGGGATACCTTTTGTGAAAGCAATTGAGAGAACCCTTTTGCTATTGTGAGAACTGGGGTTTATTTAAGGGGTTTGTATTCATCCATTGGTTTGTACTCCTCCACTTTTTGGTTATTAATAAAACTTCGCCTTTGCCTATTGTCTTGGTTAGTACTCTATATTTTCAATTTACCTGTGATTTGCTTATTTGATTACTCCTCTATCGTCTGTTATTGCTTCGTGATCGTCTTACCGCAACAAACTGGTATCAGAGCCACGTTGTGTTGATTGGGGATCTTTTGGTTGAAACGTTAGGTCTTCAACATTGTGATCTAGGGTAACGGTGAGTGACGACACTAGTGTCCTCTTCTCCACTTTCTTAGATCGTGATTTTAAAGTTTTAGGATTCGTTAGCACTCAGGATGTTTTGGATTGATCATGCATCATGTCTCCGACAATTATGAAATTCGATATCGAGAAGTTTAATGGAAATATAAGTTTCAGTTTATGACAAGTCTGTATGATTGCCGTTTTGACTCAAAATAATTTAAGAAAGACGATTCTTGGGAAGGAATGTTTCCCCCAATAAAAGAGGAAAGCTACGTTCAAAATTAATGAGGCGGCGTCTCACGTGCCCTCCATAACGGCGCCAGCACCAGAGCCAATTTTGTAGGATTAAATCCTATGGTGGTGTCTCACGTGCTCCTCACACGGGCGCCAGTGTGCAAAGCACAAAAAATCTATTAAATTAAATTAGAGTTAAAACTCTCATATAGCGCCGCACGTGCTTCTCACGCGGGCGCTAGTGTGCAAAGCACAAAAGAATCTATTAAATTAAATAAGAGTTAAAAACTCTTATATAGTGTTGCATATGCTCCTCATGCGGGCGCCAGTGTGTAAATCACAAAAGAATCTATTAAATTAAATAAGAGTTAAAACTCTCATATAGCGCCATACATGCTCCTCACGCGGGCGTCAGTGTGCAAAGTACAAAAAAATTTATTAAATAAGAGTTAAAACTCTCAGATGGCGTCTCGCGTGCACAACACGTGAGCGCCGGCACCCAGATAGAATTAAATTCTACTCTCTGTTAAACAGAGTCGTTAGATCAAAAATCCAACGGAGATGATAAATCATCAAAAATGCAGAATTAAATTCTGCCGGGAGAAAACATTCCCCAAATTTTTCTAAAAAATAAAAAAGATACTTTCGGTTGGATCATAAAATAAAACTCTATTTTGGGATATATTCTCTCAATCTTTCTAAACAAGAAAGATTGCTCTCTGTAAAACAGAAACCCTTGGATCAAAAATCCAATGATGGGTAAAATTCCCTAAATCAATTGGAATCTCTCAATGAGAGATTTCCTCAAAACTAATTAACGAATTGAAGGGTTTAACCATTTTAAAAGAACTTAGTTCTTTCTCTGGATCTGAGATCCACGAGACAAGTCTCCCACAAGTTGAGAATTTAATTCTCATCAGGAAAAACTTGTTCTTGAGAATCAAAGATTCAGAAAAGCACCAGAAATTGAGTTCCTTAAAAAACAAAAGTATACAAGAGAAACCTTTTTCTTATAAAAGAACCTAGTTCTTAAAAATGAAACTTGATCCTAGATCTTAAAAACGAAGCTTGATCCTAGATCTTAAAAAAGAAGCTTGATCCTAGATTAATGGGCAAAAATACCATCAACAGAGGAGAAAAAATTCAGCGCCCCACGTGCTTCCCACATGAGCGTCTCTAAAAGCGCCTAGCGCCTCACGTGGGCGCCACAAAAGAGAAGAGTGGTTAGCACTCATTGGGCATCGCCCGGCATTCAGCGCCGTATAAGAAAATCATGAGAGCGAAATAAAGTGCTCAGCACTCCATAAAAAAGAAAGAGCCAAACGGCTGAATGTTCAACGCTCATTGGGCAGCGCCAGTGCCTCACGTGCTCCCTACATGGGCGCCACAAAAGAGAAGAAAAGAGTGTTCAGCACTCCACAGGCAGCCCAAAACGGCTGAATGCTCAACACTCATTAGGCTGCGTCCAGCGCCTCACGCGCTTCTCACGTGGATGCCATAAAGAGTGCCTAGCACTCCATATAAAGACAAAATGAGTAAAGTGTTTAACAGTTATTGGGCAATGCCCATGACTGAAAGCTCCACATGATTATATGTGAGCGTCAGAACTCATATAAGTGTTTAGCACTTTTTGCATAAAAAAGAGTGACCGAATAAACAGAGCCCAAACAAGTGCTTAACACTTTTTCAAAAAAAAGGGAGACTAAGCAGACTAAAACCCAAATTGGCTAAGTTGCTAAAGTCTTGCAACTGAGTCCAAATGCTCTGTTGCTAGGTCTTAAATAAAGAAGATCCTGAAATGTTGTTAAGTGGGTCTTAGTCTCAAATTGAACTAACGTATCCTGAACAAAAAAATCAATCAAGCCCATATGCTCTTGATTTCCAAGATCTCAAATATGACCAAAAATTCTTGAGTCCACAACAACCCCTTTCCCCTCAAATACAGAATTTAGTTTAAGGGTACATCTCTTCACACCTCTGATACATATCGTTATAATTCATCAACGTCTTCAGAGAGGTGGCGGGTTCTGACGATTGACGACCAACAACTTATTCCCTTGATGCACTTCCAAATTGGCGTGCATGCCTCAAATCGGATCACGTCCCAAATTGGGCATATTTCATATCTCCATTATTCATTCTGTCACATAACAAATACACATGCGCACAGGATGAATGATGGACCGAAATGTCCCTAAATTAATATTCGCCTTCAAAATGGCAATAAAGGACTAAAACGTCCTTAAACTAACATTTTGCCTCAAACACGGCGATAATGGACCGAAAAGTCCTTAAACTAATATTCACCCCCAAATGCGGCGATAAAAGACTGAAACGTCCTTAAGCTAACATTTCGCCTCGAACATGACGATAATGGACTGCGATGTCCTTAAACTAAAATAATTGAGCTTAAATGCTCTTATGTTTAAGTTGATCTTAATCTCAAACCAGATTAACGATCCTTAAATCAAACCAAACCCAAATCTAAAAATATACGGATTTAGACTAATCCACGCCCTACGGGTGACGACATAAATTAGTTTCCGTATACAATCCACGAGCAATCAAAATAAAATTAAAACACACACGACACAAAGTGAACTTCCGGAGCAGGAGAAAATGGTTGTCGCGATGCGGTAACGTAATTAACTGCAGAGATTTGCGCCTGCAGGGAAGAGCGTCCCCACAATCAAAACCCCCTCATAAACGAGAGAGAATCTGATAAAGTCTGCTACAACAACCGCATCCGTCCAAACCTCCGATATACGATGTCATAAATCAACTTGGTATTTTCGGAGGAGTGGACGGATAAATCCAAATAGCATCTGCCCCCAGGATTCAGGCCGGATGTTCCGGTCCGTCTTCCGGCGGTGAACAAGGATGCAAAGTTTTCCACCATGACGGAGGAAGCTTGGGAGGAGTTGGATGAAAAGACCCTCACGGTTATCCCGTTATGTCTGACGAACGAAGTTTTGCATGAAATTTTGGTAGAAGAGTTGGAGGCTAGTTTGTGGCAAAAATTAGAGGAGTTATATTTAAGAAAATCTCTCACAAATCGACTCTTGTTGAGGCAGCGTCTCTACACATTTCGTATGTCAGAAGGCTCTCCAATCAAATCTTACATCGGTGAGTTTAATTCGATCATTACAGATCTGGGTAAGATCGATATTAAGATTAATGATAAAGATCAAGCTTTTCTTTTATTATGTTCATTGCCACTCTTATATAAGCTGTCACGCCCCGCTTCCTAAAATACGGAATACGAGAGGTGACAAGGCCGGCCATGCTCCTACGGTCAAGAAAATATCCCGCCGTAGTCATATTTCGGCTTCTAGCATTACGTGGTAATCAGTAATCATAGCACAGGTAATGAGAAATACAGTCACTGATTCTATCAAAACAAATGTGAAACTAACCGGATAGAGTCAAAAGACATGAAACTTTCAGTTCGTTTATCACCGCAAACAGAGAATAAGAAGTATATGTCGAATGTTTCATATGAAAATGCGGTGGGTAGCATTATATATGCCATGGTTTGAACACGACCCGACATTTCACATGCAGTTTCTGTTGCTAGTTGCTATATTGCATCTTCTGGTAAAGGTTATTGGCATGCAGTGAAATTGATATTACGATACCTACGAGGTACGTCTGACGTGGGGCTGGTGTTTGGAAAGAACAATGACAGTTGGTTGGATTCAGCGATTCCGATTATGCAAGTGATCTCGACGGGCATAGGTCGATCACCGGTTAAGTATTCTTCTTGGGAGGATGTGTCATCAGTTGGCGTGCTTCGTTACAGCTTACGGTAGTATTGTCTACGACGAAAACAGAGTATCTAGCCGTTGTTGGGGCCGTTAAGAAAGTGATATGGTTAAAGGGACAATTTTCGGAACTTGGTATTCAAAAGGATGCTATAATAGTTTACTGTGATAACCAAAGCGTTTTTCACTTAACGAAGGATCAGATGCATCGTGATATGACGAAACACATTGATGTATGGCACTGGTTTGTGCAGGAAGTCGTTGAAAAAGAAGAGATTGTTGTGAAGAAGGTTGGCACAGCGGACAATCCGGCCGACATATTGACGAAATCTCTTTTGATTATTAAGTTTGAGCATTGCTGAAACTTAATTGGAGTGCTCCGCACTCGTTTGAGCCTTTGAGGGGTTTTGTAGTGAAGGTGGAGTTATTATTAATTTTGGTGGAGGAGTTTGTGGGAATGCGAAGTAAGTTGGAGATTTGTTGTGGATGCCTATTATTCTATCCCTGTTGATTTTTTAAGTTGATCCAGCGTTGTCATCGAAGCTATTCGAGATTGAAGTTTATCTATAAGACAGGTGACAGACGTTTAGAGCTAAAGCTGTAGACGTCTGCCTAGGCTCTGCACGCTCAGCATACATTGGGCAGACGTTTGACTCTATAAGTCCAGACGTCTGTGAGCGCTATGCTCTTTTGAAGACGTGAATGCCAAATGTCTAAACATCCTTATTTAGACGTTTGGATACACTCTGTTGATTCGAAGATATTTGGGTAGACGTCTGTGCATTCCTTCTGCAGGCGTCTGGCATGTTCTGGACCGGATATTTTCTTTAGTTAGGAAATTAGTTATTTGGGTAAATCTTTTGTTTGCTATATATATTGAAGTATGTAGCAACCCTAGATGGGATGCCTATTGTGATAGCTATTGAGAGAACCCTTTTGTTATTGTGAGAACCAGGGTTTATTTGAGGGATTTGTATTCATCCATCGGTTTGTACTCCTCCACTTTTTGTTATTAATAAAGCTTCCTTTTCGCCTATTGTTTTGGTTAGTACTCTATATTTCCAATTTACTTGTGATTTTCTTATTTGATTACTTCTCTATCGTTTGTATTATTGCTTTGTGATCGTCTTGCTACAACATGGGGAAATGAATCAATTTGTGTCGGGGAGGCAAGAGGGTAAACTGAAACCTAAGATAATTCACTACCGACACTGATAATGAATAACCTTTCAGCTACCAAAAGTTCCAAATTCTTCATATTTGCAATGTAAATTTCTCCCAATTAATAGCATGTCCTACATATATACAATGCTGAAACCAACATATACATATCCCTTTACTTGGATTGAGAGGGGGGTGGGTGGGGAAGCAATCAAAGATGCAATATATACAGCAAAACTATGGATTCAAACAACATTCAGAGACCCCCAATTACAATTACAATACCAGCAACATAAATGGCAATATACTACCATTCAACCTCAGTTAAGTTCAACCAAATCAAAAGATTTCAGAAATCCACAAAGAACCCACCATCCCTAAAACTCACTAGAGCATAACCCACCAAAAAAAACCCCATATCATATATCACAAGAAACATACCAAAAAATAGAGAAAGCTTACCTAATTTGAGCACAGAAACCATCGACACAAGGTGCTACAGATGAGTAGGAACCTCTGCTGAATTCTCATGAGAAGTCTGCATAAGATTGAAGTTCTATTGAGAAGCCCAAAAGTTGTCGCTAAATAATTTGGGGGTGTACTTTTGGATCCAGTGTACCTACTATTTTCAACGCCTGGCTATTAAGTTCAACAGTCCAGGATATTTTGATCTTGAAATCAATGGTTACAATCGACTGCCAACATGGAATTTTGTATTCGTGTTTTTCATATATAATATGAGGTAAGATGCTCTCAAATCACTGTAAAAAAATAGGAGCAGATCCAAATCCATATCTACTTGCCACGTTCATGGCTGGCCCTATAATTTAGCAATGTCTTTTTGACATTTACAAGAAAGGACAGGTGAGGAAAATAAAAAATTGGCTTCAATTATTTAATTTTGCATGTCCTTTTGTTTTATCCAATTACTTTACTTAATTAATTACTAGAATCTCCTCAGTGTTCGGTGCTGTTTGGATAGTTTATTATTGAGAGATTTCATTAGTTTTAGTAAACTCCCTGTTTCTAGAAGGAATCACACTAAATCGTGTACGGGTCGGATCCGGGTCCATATAAGGAGTGTGAAACTTATTTTGGAGAAATTTCATTTCATTTCTTTTATATCAACTAACAACTCCAAAATTTAGCTGATTCTAAATATCACCTCGTAATTTCATATATCACCCTCAATTTCTTTCATATATCTCCTCATGGTTGCTTTTGAGGAATCTATAAGGAATACCCCGTTAAGAATGGACCGCAATGGTCACCTTTTTTAACATTTCTTAGATATAAATGATTTATCCTTAATAAAAATTAAAAATGGGGTTTTAAAAAAAACTGATTTGGACGCGAAACCCTCGTCAAACAGAAATTATTTGTTTAGAAACTCATTGGAAGTTGAAAATAATGATTGTTTGTTGAAGTTAGGAGGAGCCCATAAGGTGTTTGTTGATGAATTTTAAGAACCGGGTGTGGATATTGTTGAATTAAGCGGGTATGGTGAGGGATAGTTAAAGAGTCCATGAAAAGCATAGAGTCGTTGGAATTATAATGAAGAAAATGCTCAACTCATGAAATTAAAAGAGAATGGAGATGTGAGTGTTTGGTTCTGATGATGCTCAATATTGGCGATCTCCATGATCATGACACGTGGCAGATGACGTGTCCCAGAACTCAGAAGAAAGAGACTACAGGGGCCGATCAGGGCACCCGTGTACCCAACCTGCAAGCTCTAGCTGGCTTTCCTCAGAGCCCCTTGAAATTGGCCTACTCGGCCTCTCAGCTCGCCCTGAGCTGCCACCGGACCAAGACTCCTCGGCCCTCCCGCTCATCCCGAGCCCCCCAGCCGAGGCCATTGTTTCCTCCAATCAGAGCAAATCTCTGCTGGAAATTCAAAATTCAAATTTTGAAACAACGCTTCAAATCCCGGGCGCAACGCGCCACGTGTCAGGCGCAGACACATCAGCGCAGCGCCCAAAGCAGCGCACCCAATCAGAGCAAATCTCTATTTTAAGTAAAGTTAAAGGAAGCAATACTTCAGTTGCGCAAGCGCTGCGCTGCGCGACACGTGTCAGCGCAGTTGCGCTGCACTTTACGCTGCGCGACGCGTGTCAGCGCAGATGCGCTGGCGCAGTTGCGCAGCGCTTTGCGCTGCGCGACACGTGTCACGTGCTGAGGCGTTTGCGCCAAACAGAATTAAGATTTCAAAAAAATCTTTCTGTTCTTGTTAAAACAAGAAGATTTTCTTCTGTAAAACAGAAGTCCTTGGATCAAAGATCCAACGGTGGGGAAAATTCCCTAAATCACTCAGAGAAAGATCTCTTTAACAAATTTAACTAATTTATGGGCACTATAAAAAGGACCCTAGACCTCAATTCAAAAAAAAGGAACATTTCTTGAAAAAAATCAAGAGCTTCAAACAGAGAGAACTCTGAGAAAAGTTTTTTAAGAAAAAGGTAAAAACCTTCACAAATGAGAAGAAATTTCTTCTAATAGATCATTGATCTAAAAACCAGATCAATGATCTTCATATAATAAACAGTGTTTTGCACTTCTTATGAACCACTGGTTCCTTAAAACAAGAAAAAAAAATATAGTGCTTTGCACTTTTATGAACCTTTGGTTCTTGAAATAAAAAGAAAAACTTGTTTTTCTTTGATCTAAATTAGATCAAGAAATCAAATAGTGCTTTGCACTTCTTTTATGAACCATTGGTTCTTGAATCTAAAAGATTCTCAAATTAATAGTGTTTTGCACTTATAAATCTGCACTGTTGCGCTCTTGGGCTGGCGCAAGCCACCAGAGAGCGCCACGTGTCAGCGTTTGAACCATTTGCGCTATGCGCTTTTGAAATAGAGGTTTGCTCTCTGAAATTGGCGCAACTCACCATAGCGCGTCACGTGTCAGCAGCGCAAGCGTAGCGCACTAGCGCAGCGCACTGCGCCTGCATGACACGTGTCATCACCACAAGCGCTTGCGCTCTTTGATTGGCGCAAAGCGCCTGAAAAATGCAATGCATTTCTTTTGTTAAAGGGCCAGGCCCAAGTCAAAAGACCTAGCAGGCCAAAATAAATTGCAAAGCAATAAAAAGGGCAGAGCCCAAGTAAAATTGATGCTCTGCATCATTTATAAATGGGCAGAACCCAAAACAAATTGATGCTCTGCATCCTTTATGGGTAGAGCCCAAATAAAAATAAAAAGAAATGCAATGCAAAGAACAAATAAAAATGATGAGTATTTTCCAACTGGACTTAGCCCAATCATGGCTGTAAGTCCTCAAATTAAATTGACTGAGCACGGCTGCTCCCTGAATCAATTTATATCTGGTTCGAGGGTACATCTCCGAACTCCTCTGGCACCTGTCGTTGTAATCCTTCAACGACGTCAGAGAGGTGACGGGTCCCAACGACCACACACTATACGGACTACGGGGTCCTTAAACTCGTGGACCGAAACGTCCTTAAACTAATGATGGACCGAAACGTCCTTAAACTAATATTGGACCGAAACGTCTTTAAAACTAATTTCGGACCACCACGTCTCTAAACTGGAACATGGACCACTACGTCCCTAAAACTGAAACAATAGAGCCTCCAAATGCTCTTTTGCCGGATCTAAACGATCCCGTTTAAGTTGATCTTAACCCCAAACACGGCTAACGTATCCTTAAACATTCAAACGGACTATAAAACTCTAAATCAATCTTGGTTCAAGGGTACATCTCTGAACTCCTCTGACATCTGCCGTTGTAATCCTTCAACGACGTTAGAGAGGTGACGAGTCCCGATGGCCAGATATTAAATGGATTATCACGTTAAGTTGATCTTAGTCTCAAACAGGACTATCGTATCCTTACCGAACGTTTAAGTTGATCTTAGCCGCAACGCGACTAATGCATCCTTAAATTAAAAACACCAAACCCAAATCTAAGTAAATACGGATTTGGACTAATCCACGTCCTACGGGCGACGGCATTACTCAGTCTCCGTATACAATCCACGGGCAACCACAAACAAAACAAACACACACGACACGAAGTGAAATTCTGGAGAAGGAGAAACTTGTTACCGCGATGCGGTAGCGTAATTAACTGCAGGGGCTTGCGCCTGCAGGGAAGAGCGTCCCCACAATCAAAAACCCCTCAAGCGAGGGGGAATCTGACGAAGTCTGCTACATCGGCCGCATCCGTCTAAACCTCCGATACACGGTGCCATAAATCAACTTGGCATCTTCGGAGAGGTGGACGGATAAAACCAAATAGCATCTGCCCCGAACCCCAGCGTCAGGACTTCGCAGTCTTGTGCGCCGTCTTTCGGAGGGGAACAGATTCTGGCACGCCCGGTGGGACCTTTTCCTCTTTCCACTCCACACTTCGTGTGTCGTCCTCGCGAACCAATCGCGGTTTGTTAAATAGTTGCCTTCGGATTTCAAGTTACTAAGATTTGGTCTTTTGCCTGGTGCAGAACTCAAGATTCAATGGCCTTTAACTGCACCAACTGCTCGAAATGCCACTGCAACGGACGCTTCACCTCACCGGGATGTGTAGCATATGGGCCCCAAGCGGCTTCCTTCCTCGCTCTGCCGGTAGACCAGGTGACCCAAGCCACCACTGGCCTGTTCTTCGGGACCATGATCCCACCTACAAGCTTCCCTACGCCAATACCTGCACCGGAAGTGAACAAAAAGTCGGTCTTCGACCGGCTCACTGCTACGACGACCCCTGTTAACGGGTCGCCCACTACCAAACCAACAAGCTCTGTTTTCGCCAGGCTGGATCAGAACTCTAAATTGGCTGTTCCAAGGAAGGCAATAACTGCTGCTCCAGAAGTCATCAAGGCGGCTTCCCCTGTCAAAGAGTCAGTCTTTTCAAGACTGACGATTCCTGCTCCTACCCCTGCTCGAGGATCTGTCTTCGACAGGTTGAATATCACCCCTCAAAAGACAACCTCAGTCTTTAAGAGGTTAACACCGGCGGCGCCTCATTCAGACAGGGGGCAAAAAGAAGATGTCTCAATCTCCGAGCCAGTCCCAACGGCTCGTCATGCTCGACGTCGCCATTGGCAACGAGTGAGGAAGGCAGGGGGCAACTCCCCCTCAGGGCTAACTCCACCGGCTCCAGTGGTGGAAGTCAACGCTGCTGTTCCAACTGGGAACAGCTTTGAACTGCTGAGGAGGGTACGTAAGAACTCTCCAACCGCTACACTGAAAAGATCTCCTCCGCCTGCGGGGAGAGTTCCGGAAACAAAACAAGAACAGCCCCCTCAACGGCTGTCCTCAAGAATTTATAAAGTTTGGCGGAGGGTTCAAGACTCCGTGATCAACTCAGATCACTCTCGTCAATGAAAGAAGACGAAGGTGCAAAAAGGAAAAGACCGTCCGATCAGACAGGAAAGGATGACAGTCGCTAGGGTGCCCACTGCAACGGCCCCTTCAACTTCAACGGCCCACAAAAGAAGAAGGCCAGAGAAAACCCCCGCGCCGGCAACAAATATCAGAGGTGTTGAACCCAAACGCCCTAAGTCAGGGGGCATTGTAGTTCATACCGTATATGTGGCGTCTGGTAAAGAGGACAGTCGCATATCTACGGGTCATCGACCGCTTACGCGATCAGTGACTAAGGCACAGGAGCAACAGCAAAAGCTCCAAGAGATGATGAACGCTATTGCCGCACTTACAGGGCCAAAAGAAAACCCCAAAACGTCCTCGGATGAACGCCAAGAGGAAGAAACCGACGCCGAATTCCTTCGTCGGATATTGGAGAAGAAAGACAAAGAGGCTGCTGAATAAGCAACCAACATACAACGTATGGGCCTCCTCTTCCAAGACATGATAGGGATGATGATACAACAAGATCCTCCAGCCGAAGAGCCCCCAATTGTCCTTGGAGACGATAGGGGAGAAACATCAAATCCTCCACCAGCTCTGTCGACGGCTAAAGAGGATACAATCTCCAAAGCTGATTTGGATGAGTACATCGCCCAACAAATACGGGTTCATCATGTGACCGAAGCAGCCGGCCAGGTCGTAAAAACAGGGCGACCATATCCAAGTTGGTATGATCAAATCAAGTACCCGCCAGGTTATACAATTCCTAAGTTCCATGTCTACAAGGGGACGGGCAATCCTCATCAGCATGTTGCCCAGTTCAGGGCACTCTGCGGCAACACCGGCGGTGACGACAAGCTATTGCTTCGCCAGTTTGTTGGAAGCTTATCAGATACGGCGTTCGAGTGGTACTCTGAGCTCCCGAACGACTCTATTAAGACCTTCGCGGAGATAGAGCTGCTGTTTACTCAGCGTTTTGCAAGCGCCAGTGAACGCACCCCGATGACGGCACTAATTAACGCCAGGGTAAAACCAGGCGAGACATGGGTTCAATACGCTATACGGTGGCGGAACTTATGGTCGAAGTGCGAACAGTGCATTGAAGAAGCCCCCGCGGTGGGTATGTTTGTGGGAACCCTTGATCCGCAAGCAACCATCTCACAATTTATGATGTTTTTCAAGCCGACTACCTTCCAGGCCTTGATTGACAAGCTAGCGCAGATGGATCAGATGGGCCATAAACCTCCTCTTCCAAAGCCGGACTCCCGAAATGACAAAGGGAAGGGAAAAGCTATCGTCGTCGCTAATGCTCAACAACAACCGAGCAACTCGAAGCCGGTTGTGCGTCAAAATAATATGCGCCCGTACGTAGACCTTGAGGAGAGACTAGGGCGTCCTTACTCGTTTCCCTGCGATAAAACGAGAAGGTTATTCGAGCTGGCATTGCGCAACAGACTCATAAATCTGCTGGAACCAAAACGTTCGTTGCAACTAAGTGACGTCAACGAGCCCAACTACTGTCCTTATCATCGAGTACTAGGCCATCCGATCGAAGACTGCTACGTTTTCAAAAATTGGCTTGAAAACCAGTACCGACAGGGCAAGTTCGTGTTATCTGACAAATGGAAGGTGAATCCCCCGCAGCCCCACACCTCTAAGGGGACGAATACGCCGGGGGCAACATGCTCCGTCGTTGAAGAAGCTCCTTGGGAGGTTGTATTATCAGCCAAGACAAAGAGGATGCTAAACGATCTTCAAGTGTGCCCAGCGATCAAGTGGAAGAACCCGTTGGAACCGCAGGTCATTGAAGGGATGTTGAAGCCACGTCCAACTCCAAAGACCGATGGTGGTGGCTCAAGCACTCGCAACCAGCCGTCAAAATCTTCGAAGAAGAAGAAAAAGAAGTCAAAGAAGCCCGTGAAGCCCGGCGACAAGCGCATGGACTTGCAAAAACAAATTGACGCGCTGGAAGAATACAACCAGAAGGCACGGACTCCCATTACATTCCAAGAGTTCCTAAAGCACGTCTTTCAAGAGGAAGATGAGGGAGAAAGTTCACCTGATGAATCTGAAGAATGCGTGGCGAGCTGTCATGTGATTTCCCATTCGTTCATGGACGATGAGGAAACTCCTTGTACCGAAGCGCTGGGGGCAGATCTTGAACCAAAATTTTCGGAGCTATCAGATGAAATGATTGACGCGTTCCTTAACGAAGCTCGATTGAAAAGTAAAGCTGATCGAGAACGCGAGACGGCTATATTTGAAAGGGCCAAGCGCCAGCGACTTGATGAAAGAGCTGAGACGATCCCGCTGGAGCTAAACACCTCCGCTACCGACAAAAGCCGATTCAAGATGAGTAAAAAGTTTACTAAGGCCATATCAATGGGCATGAAGCTACCATCCTCTGAAGGAAGCATCACCGATAAAATAGAAATGCACCCGTCCTATTGCTTATATCATCAGAAGGTTTCGCACCCCACCCAAGAGTGCAAAGCTTTCGATAGATGGTGGCAAGGATATGTTGCTCATCGACAACGCTTTAAGCAGGAAAAGCGTAAAACTCGTCGAGAGCAAAGAAATACGACCGAAGGGATTAAAAGAACTACCGGCAATTGTCGCATGGTTAACACTGGCGGGTCACAAGTGCCTACATTCGGGAGCGATTCTGATGAAGAGCTGGAACTTGCCCCTCTCTTTAAAGAATCCACTTCGGGAAAAGAAGAAGAGCCGAAGATCTGCGAAAATATCCGGCTGCGGAATCGGACGCTGCCTGAAAAGAATCTCGGACCCTCAAACAGAAAAGATAAAGGGAAAGAAAAGGTCTCTGAAGATATCGTCTTAGATGACCAAGTTCTGGAGGAGCTAAGCGCCAACAACCCGCCGAAGAAGAATAAGGTGGATTACAACGTCCTAGCGCACCTGAGGAAACTACCCTCACAGCTTAGCATTCTCGATGCCCTTTTGCTATCAAAGGAGGCGAGAGATTCGTTGATCAAGGCACTATAAGATCCGGAACAATTCCAAGCTTGCCTGGCCGAGGAAAAGATGAAGGATGAATTGGAGGAAGTGCATACGGCCGATGTCACTTTCAACGACGAGGACCTTCTCCTTGGGACGTGCGAACACAATCGCCCCCTTTATGTCTCAGGATACTGCCACGATATTAAGATAGGCAAAATCCTGATAGACAATGGATCCTCCGTTAATCTCCTCAACGTGCGGGTGTTAAAAGAAATCTGCATGAGCGTCCAGCACCTTGCTCGTGACAAGATCACCATCTCCGGGTTCGACTCCCAGTCATCAAGAACTCTTGGGTCTGTGATACTGACGCTACGCTTCGGGTTACTCGTCACGGACGTTAAGTTCCACGTCATAGACGCCAAGACATGCTACAACGCTTTGCTCGGCCGACCATGGTTACATGAGTACAACATCATCCCTTCTACGCAACATCAGTGTATGAAGTATTTTAAGGATGGTTTCGAGTATACCGTGACGGGAGAGCTGAACCCGTTCTCTGTGAACGAAGTCCGCAAATACGAAGATGCCAAATACTTCTTACCGGATTTCGAAGACACGGAGAAGTGTCACAAACCGGAGAACAAAGCTAACGCCACCATCCCTGTCTTCGGTAGTGATACTGAAGAGGAAGAGGAGATAGTTTATTCGGGCCCGCCCCAACACAACAAGCCAGGACCGTCCGCTCCTACGTTAATCTTTGGTAGCGACTCGGAAGATGAATTCCATGCTGTATTCTATGCTCGACCTTCAATACAAACGTCCGCTGACGAAGAGCAAAGTCTACAAGTCGCCATGGTGTCGCTTAAACACCGTAAAGAATTGGATGCACTTGATATCTACAATGTAGAGGAGTTGCGGACATTCTATATTCCTCCCAGGCGAGAACGTGAAAAGGCAATTCTATTCTACCGCTCTGAAGAAACCAAAGTGGAGAAAGAGATCTGGCATGGCACGGATCCTACGCTCGACAGGCTTCGGCCTATCCGTCTTTCCAGATATTATACGGAAGGTTTGAAAAAGCTGCTGAAACGCTAGGGGATATCCTTCAAGCAGACCGTTCGAAAAGCCAAGTTCTATGACAAAGTCTGGAATGTTCCCGGGACTCAACGCAAACTGCCTAATGGGAAAATGGAGACAATCGGGCTTGGATACATCCGGTCAAAGGAACGAGAGCTGCTAAACAGCTGCTATGTCATGTATGACTTCGATGAAGAAGCGGATGCTCAATGGGAAGACGCTAATCCTGAGACAATGAAAGTTCCAGATGCAAAAGTGCCCAGTCCGACGTTCGAAGAACAGATGAACAAAGTCATAAAGGAAGCGGGTCAAAAAGTCCGGGACGATCATAACCGCGAAATGGTCGTCTACGAGAAAGCCAAAACGCAGCGCCTCCTCCAACAGGCCGTGAAAGGTGAAAATGCCGTTCCTTGTCAACCTGTTTTAAAGAAAGCTCGACGCAAAAGCAGAAATAAGTCGGAAAGCCAAAAAGGCGCTCAACAGCAACAAAGCAGGGCTAAGAAGCCACGCAAACGGGAGTCGAGCGTTATTGATCTATCCCTCATGAAGAAAATGGGTCGAGCATACTCTTTTCCTCGGGATAAGGCGAAGAAGATACTTGATCTTGCTCTAAAATATCAGATGCTTACACTGCCGGAGTCTAAACACCCCGAACAAGCAGGCGAAGTCTCACACCCAGACTATTACTCTTATCACCGAGTGGTAGGGCACCCTCTCGAGGACTGCTTCACCTTCAAGAATTGGGTCGAAAATCAGTATCAGCTTGGCAAGTTCGCTCTATCCGACAACTGGAGGGTAGCACCGCCACAAAAGCATGAGCCCAAGGCCACGAAAGAAGAACCAGTTCCGCATTGGGATTGGAAGCGAATTCGTACTTGTCACGTGATAATGATATCAAGGGAAGAGCCCGAGAACATGGATGACCTTCCCTGGTGCTTCGAAAACAGCAACGACGAGATAATCTCAGAATTTCCACCAACGCCAAAAGAGCTGGAAGATGGAATCCATACCACTGCAGATAACCTCAAGAAAATTGAGTTGGGGACGGCAAACGATCCACGACCGACATTCATCAGCGAGCTACTATCTGAAGAAAGGGTATCTGCGTTAAAGGACGTGCTCCTACAGCATAAAGATTTTTTCGCATGGAACTACTCCGAAATGCCGGGATTAGATCCAGAATTGTTGTGCACAGATTGGCGATATCTCCGGACGTCAAGCCAGTCAAACAAGCGCCGAGAAGAATGCGGCTTGAGCTTGAGATGAGCATCAACGCCGAGGTCAAGAAGTTAATCGACTCTGGCTTCATCCAGGAAGTTCAATACCCTGAATGGATCGCCAACATCGTCTCGGTGATGAAGAAAAATGGGACAGTGTGCATATGCGGGGACTTCCGGGATCTCAATAAAGCCTGCCCGAAGGATGATTTCCCAGTGCCAGTCACCGAACTAATGATAGACAATACGTCCACTCATGAGGTTTTCTCCTTTATGGACGGCTCGTCAGGGTATAATCAGATAAAGATGGATCCCGAAGACCAGAAGCACACCGCCTTCAGGACTCCTCTGGGAATATTCTGTTACAAGGTGATGTCCTTCGGTCTAAAGAACGCCGGCGCCACCTACCAAAGGGCCATGACGAAGATCTTCGATGACCTTATACACGAAATCGTCGAATGCTATATCGACGATCTCGTGGTTAAAAGCAAATCATACGAGGAACATCTCGAGCATTTGAAGACTGTATTTCAACGCCTTCGGCAATACAACTTGAAGATGAACCCTCTCAAGTGTGCATTCGGAGTTTTCTCAGGCAAATTCCTGGGATTCATCGTCCGACATCGAGGTATCGAAATAGATCCGTCAAAGATCAAGGCGATCATGGAAATGCCTCCGCCAAGGACTCTCAAACAACTGCGGTCTCTCCAAGGGAAGCTCGCGTATATACGGCGATTTATAGCCAACCTTTTAGGAAAATGCCATCCTTACAGCCACCTGATGAAGAAGGGAACCCCGTTCGTCTGGGACCAAAAATGCCAAAGCGCACTAGACGAGATCAAGCAATACCTGCAGAACCCGCCGGTGTTGGCTGCTCCGGTTAAGGGAAAACCCCTCATTCTTTATACAACCGCCCTCGAAGGTTCCTGTTCCCCTCCGAAAGATGGCGACGACGTGAGGACGTCTCGCCTGAGATTCGGGGCAGATGCTAATTGGTGCTATCCGTCCACTTCTCTGAAGATGCCAAGTTGATTTATGGCACCGTGTATCGAAGGTTTAAACGGATGCGTCCGATGTAGCAGACTTCATCAGATTCCCCCTCGCTTGAGGGGTTTTTGATTGTGGGGACGCTCTTCCCTGCAGGCGCAAGCCCCTGCAGTTAATTACGCTACCACATCGCGGTAACCACTTTCTCCTTCTCCAGATGGTCACTTCGTGTCGTGTGTGTTTATTTTGTATTTAGTTGCCCGTGGATTGTATACGGAGACTGAGTTATGCCGTCGCCCGTAGGGCGTGGACTAATCCAAATCCATATTATCTTAGATTTGGGTTTGGGGGGTTTGGGTTTAAGGATACGTTAGCCTCATTGAGGACTAAGATCAACTTAAACGTTTGTTAAGGATACGTTAGCCTAGTTTTTTTTAGACTAAGATCAACTTAACGAGATCGTTTAGATCCAACAATAGAGTAATTAAGGGAGCCATGTTGTTTAGTTTAGCGACATTGCGGTCAATAGGTAGTTTAAGGACATTGCGGTCCAATGTTAGTTTTAAGACGTTGCGGTCAAGGTTAAGGACCTCATAGTCCGTGGATTTAAGGACTCCACAATCCAAAGTTAGTTTTAAGACATCTCGGTCAAGGTTAAGGACCTCATAGTCCGTGGGTTTAAGGACCCCATGTAGGGTTCCTAGGCACTCTAGTGAGGTCTCGCAAGGCATCGAACATGCCATTTTCAAGAATTATGGTGCCTACAAACCCTAGTGTACGGATCGTTTGCTAGATGTCTAGGCGAAAAAGCTAACTAGTTAACAATTAACTAAGAGATACGGAAATACAACCTTTGTAGATCCGGTGCTCCACCTCCACGGCTCCGCAACGAGGTCCTCTCCGCTGTCCAAATCAAATCCGGGCTCTAGAGTCGGCTTCGTCGGAGAAAAAGGGAGCTAGGTCGTCGATGTCCATGCCGAAGATGATCTACGTCGAGGCATCGCTAAATCAAGCTCCACCTTCATCAAGTCGTGAAAACTTGTGAAGGAAACACACTCTACTACTTGGCAAGAGGTAGAGGATGAAGAAATAGGAAGTGGGTAGACTTTAGTTTTGGATTTCTCACTCTTTTCCAACAATCACCATTGATGGAGCTTGGTTTCTTCACTTGAAGAATGAAGAAGAAGAAGGAAAATAGTTATGATAAGTTAATTAGAAAAAGAAAAGAATAATCAAAACTTATCATGACTAAACCATGGTCAAGTGTAGAGATTGAACTAGGGTTAAATCAAATGGTTAGGTTAAGCATGAGATAAGAATGGTGGACAAAGTCAAAGGTTCATGAATCTTCAACTACAAACAAAGAAAGCCACCATTCTTCTCATTTCTTTTTCCAAAAAGAAAATAAATAAATAAATGAATAAATAGATATGAAAAACAAAACCCTAACCATGGTTTAATCTTTACACAAAACCAAGTTAGCATGCATCATCAAACATGATACATACAAGTGCACAAAAATATATCACATATACAATGTGCACATTCCAAGTGAGAAAATCCGTTTAAAGTGAACCAATACTAGTTAGTGCGAAGTAACATATCAAATATATAATTATGCATTAAATCATTAAATCAACACTTGATTCAATGATCCGGTCATGTCGCACACAACCGACTAGTATTCAATGTATCGGTTTATCGAATCAACGCTTGAATCGATAACTAGGTTATATCGCATACAACCATTCGATACATTCATCGCGAGAATGGAATACGGTATCACATACACGCATTATTCTCGGTCCCGCACATATCTCATATGCGCTCCTATTTCGTTTCGCTTGAGCCAGGAAACCTCTGTGTAGGACTCTAAAGACTCGTCAATACGCCGGCAGCGGATGATGATCATATCAAACATCCACAAGCCGCAAGCGGTCTGCTAAACGTAACGGCCACCCGGGTATTGAGCGATCTGAAGATCGACGAGCAAGCCCGCTCACACTCCAGTGAATCCAACCAGTAACACTACCGTACAGTCCGGTCTGATCGTCTGATATGTCGCATATCTCGCCTAGGGGTGGTAAACGTCAGACCCCAATAGCTCGATAAGTCGTGTCGATATGAGGTCTATAACTGTTCGAGAAACTACTGGTAACACTTACCAGTAAATCTCAGCAACCCTGGCCAGGGATTTCCTGTTATAGCCAATCGAACACGGCGCAACATCAACCCCCTATACCGGGAGAGACGAATCCCCTCCTATCGCTCATTGCCTCCATGTGACTCGGGACTGTACCCAAAAACCACCGTTTTGCACGCCCTCTTGGACGTGGTAAGATGGAAATCAAAGCACAGTGGGAACCACACAAGACTCTATGACGATCTCGGGTCAACAGACTACTCTGTACCAGTGTCACCAGAGAACTGCCATCTGACGTGAGGTATAATACCATCTGGGAGTTCTCGGCGAGTCCGTCCAGTGTACCCAGTCTCTACTGAGCACCCGTATATCTCCTCTGATGTCAAACACCAATGGATATGGGATCATCCATCGCCCATCTGTATGGGTCGAGAAGGTACACGCTAGTCTACTCTGGTATATCGATGTCCCGTCTCGATACACCCACGACTAGGGACTTTGAAGGATGTACTTATGGACTACCATGTCCCCACTAGTATGATCCGCATCATAGTCCAGGTAGTCAAGTACAGATCCTAAGGGCTTTACCAACATGTAACAGAGAGACAATCAGCATACACGTTAAGGTAAAGGGTAACCAGATAGCATACTATCATGTCGAGCAAGAAAGTCCTCCCTATATATGTCCCAGCATCCACTACAATATACATCCTATGTACAGTAATGGCCTCTAGGGCATACATATAACTAACAATCTCCCACTTGCACTAGGGCCATCTGTAGCAGTGGTTGTAGTATCTCATACTCAACCATCCCATAAAAGTCTCTCTCTGGGAACATGCCTTTGTGAGTGGATCCGCTGTGTTGTCCTCTGAGTCTACTCTCCTAACCTCGATCTCCCTGGAGATCAACCATCTCCATGATCAAGTGATACTGCCTTAGAATATGTCTGGATCACTGATGGGACGGACGTTCCTTGGCATAAGCCACAACTCCATTGTCACACAATGGAAGGAACATAGTTCATCTCATGAACCAATATACACCCAAACAGCCTCTTTGGTAGCATCTTAAGTAGCGATCTATCCTGCCTTTATCGTCTAGTATGTCACGGTATCCAGCTTGGAACTCTTCCAACATACCGTCCCTTTACTGAGGGTAAAGACAATGCCTGTGACTGACATTCAGTCGTCTTTATCACCCTGGAGCCTTTCCAGTGATTCTCCTCAGGATCGATTGACACCACCTCACTACATCTAGTGAGTTTCCTAACATCCATTTAGATCTATCTCATAGATCCAAAATCCAGGATTTAGTAGGTATCACTTTAATCCTATATGGAGAATCTTTGTGATAAGCGGAGATTGATCGAGCGTAGCATAAGAAACTCCTTTCTTATCAAGAGTATGTCATCCACGTACTCTACGAGGATCGTCATCATACTCCCTACTACCTTTTTGTATATACAAGGTTCATCTACCATTTTGATGATGTCAAACTCTTTGACCGCTTCATCAAAACAGATGTTCCAACTCCGCGATGCCTGCTTTATCTTATAAAGCATCTTGCATACGTTTCCGCTGCTCCCACTGTCTACGAAGCCCTCTGGCTGTGTACTTATAGACGCTCTCTTCTAAATCATCATTTAGAAAAGCAGTCAAGACACCCAACCACCAGATATCGCAGTCATGGTATGTAGCCGTGGCAAGTAGGATCTGGATGGACTTAAGCATAGTCACTTGAAAAGGTTTCATCATGATCCACGCCTGGTCGATGACGAAAAGCTTTAACAAGTCTAGCTTTGAAAGTCTCAACTTTTCCATCTATACCAAGTAATCTTCTCAAGATATACTTGCTCCTGATGGGGATTTAACCCTTCAGATATAGCAACTAAAGTCCATACTTTGTTGGTGTATCAGGATTCCATCTCAGATCGCTAAACATCCAGCCATTCTTACAGAGTCTTACTCCTGATGGCCTGCTCGAAACTAGTTGGGTCATCATCTCATGATGCAATCCTCGCTCCCACTGTCATAGAGAAACCGAAGTATCTCTCAGGTGGGTGAGGAACCCTACTAGATCGGCGGAGAGGCTGGGGTTCGTTGGTATCTACTGAATCCTTTGGTTCTTATCAAATCACCAGCTGCAGTTTGTATAGCTGGAACCTTTCCAGTTCTACATAACTGACCTTGTCTCGAGCTTGTCCGGATTATGCTTTTCAGACATAGGCTGGACAACCCCAAATCTCAACTAACTTGAGAGATGGGCTCTTCCCTTATCATATCAAATATGAAGTGGTAGGCAACTGATTTGATTTGAACCCTATTCAATAGGTATGCAGCTTCTCAAGTGCATAACTCCCAAAAAGGAAATAGGTAACTCAGTAGTACTCATCATAGAGCATACCATATCATATAGGGTGTGATTGCTCCGCCCCGATATACCATCGTGCTATGGTGTATACAGAGGAGTAATGCTGAGAGAGAATCTCATTCTCCTTTAGAATAGTCCAGGATTTTCGTGCTCAAGTATTCTCCTCCTTGATCTCATCAAAGGACATAATACTTTTACCCGTATTCTGGTTGTCTACTTCTAACTTATATTCTGTGAATATCTCAAAAGGTTCGGACTTGTGTTTCAATAGGAACATATGTCTGAATCTTGAGAGATTTATCAGAGAATGTAATGAAGTACAAAGAACCGGTCTTGGCATGTGTAGACTGGGGACCTACATACATCAACATGTATCATCCCAAGAGTTTACTAACTCTTTCTCTGTTTCCAGTAAACGGAGCTATGGTCATCTTATCTTTGTGACATGACTGGCGAGTTTCACAAGATGTAAATTCAAACTGATTTAAATATGCATCTATATGTAACTCTAGCTAGTCGGGTCACATTGATCTGACCTAGTCTACAATGCCTCAAGAAGAATCCGTTCATTTCTGAACTCTTCCTCTTATGTGTGTTCCATATACTAAGAACTGTAGTTTGATTTAGAACTTCAACGCTTTTAGATAACGTGCCTGATACGATCAACTTTTGATATAGGAAATGTTCAAAACATTATCCAACAATACAAAATTTTATCATTTCTTTACTGATAAAGAGACTGATATGATTTTGTATATCAGGTTCGGTATCTAATAACATTCGTTCAGAATCAATGTATTGGTAATACAGGGTGACAGTGACCAACAGACTTGGCTGCAACACTTGCCCCGTTTTCTGCCTCATGAAACTTATCACCCATTCTCAGTTCTCTACTTATCTGTAGCCCTATGTAACAGATTACATATCTGGGATCCTGATCCGGTATCACATACCCAGGACGTAGAGGTTACAGAGAAACAGTTCTGTATAATGAACACACCCGAAGATGATGCATCAGCATGCACTCTCTTCGTTTGGGCGGCACGGGAATTCTGGTAATCCCCAATTTCCTGCTCTGTCTTATAACAATTATAAGGTGGAGCGGGACCAACGTTCCCCAGCTCAGTATAACAAGCGGGTTCGGTCAATAATCCGTATTATTATCTTGATTAAGGCGCGATATGGTCGCTACCAGGAGAGAGAGAGAAGAAAACACTCAGCGTGCGCTCTGTCAAGAATAGATTGGTTATTATTTTATCTAATCAGGATGGCTCCCACTGCTTTTTATCAAATCTTCCTTCAAAACCCAAAAGGAAAGACTAGCCGGGATTAATTACACACTACAAGTTCGCCAATCTTTCAGCCAGGCCAGTGTCGGTACTTTGAGGGAGGTCCCCCGTGCTTTCGCACGAACCTAATTAATGTAAACCTCGTTTTCCCAGAGGCGTAACCTCGTTAACACCTTTCTAGACACCTACTTGATCGGCTAATTGTAATGTATAAAACTCTCCCAGGAGTAACACTTACTCGCAGCGGGTATCGGGATCCAACTATCTCATAGAAGGTATGCAATCTCATTGCAAATTTCAACACTTAAAATTCCCGATAATATTTTGCCCCTAACCTCCTATGACCTTGACAAAGGCCAACAAACCATAGGATGCTAGTCAAGTTCAACCCGTCATTTCCTGATTGAATTAAACCCACCCGCACGGCCCTTGACAAAGGCCAACAAGGTCGCACGACTACCCTAACTCAATCTGCATCATATGCATAAACAGATAAGCACCAGTTAGCTACCGCACACTGCGCCTTGACAAAGGCCAACAAACGCAGCACGAATACTAACTACTACTTATCTGAAATGACGGAGGGCTACGACAGGTTTTTCTGAAAACCTATTGCGTAATGAACTTGATATCGTTGTAGGATCGAATGAATTTTGAAATGGAGTGTTTTTGAGGCTTTTCTAGTTTTGCTAAAGGAGTCACTCCCGGTGAAGGGATCGTCGGTCCTTTCCTCGTCGAATGAGGTGCGGGATATATCATATATATCACTGTGCAAAGCAGAACTCTTAAAAGCAATCAAAAGACAACCGAGTGTGTAGTATCTGCCAGTTATTGCTAAAGGAGTCACTCCTGGTGAAGGGATCTCGGTCCTTTCCTCATCGAATAAGGTGCAGGATATATCTCATATACCGCTGTGCAAAGCAAGAACTGTAGCTACCTATTTTATTTTGAAATTCGATTCTACAACATCTTAGGTTTCTTTTATTTCATTAATCACATTAATGAAGTCCCATCAATTATGTACCTAAACATCACAGATAAATACGACGTACACTTATGCCATCCGCATTCGCCTCGATGTCCCCTCGTGCACCGTTAGGTTAGGTAACTAACGGCAGAGCAGGGCAGGGCTAGCGCGGGTGTAAAACATAAGTAACGCCTATATAATATATCATATATACTATATACTGTATCTATCACAGAACATCACATGATCACATCACAGATATCGCAGCAGAAGAAACATATGAAATATTGGATATACTAGGACGTCCGTGTTTTCAATACGAGCCAGTATAAAACACGGATTCCACGGTCGTGATGAATAGCCAAACCCACACCCCTAGACCCCTACGAGAGCGGCAAGCAACCCTACCAATTCTAGAGTTAGGAGACCCGGACTCGACTCCTCGAGTTGGTCTCCCACTGGACTCCAGAACCCGGTTACTTGTGCTCCCCTCCTTGGGTCTATCCTAGTGCGGAAAAGTAAATAATATACAAACGGTGACTACTTCCGCAACCTGGAAGCGCCCCAATAAAAGAATATTACATACAAGTTTTTACATGAATGAAAATGAAAAACACTCATCTCACATAAAAAAAACCCGGCTATTCAAACACGACGATCCAATATAACATATCCAGCAACACATAACATCACATGTCATCAACGTAAGTAAATACGCGCATCCCAATTGTCGTTGACATATAGCAACGAAACCGGCGATATCACATATTACACTTACGGTCACAGAAAAGAAAGTGTAAAACTACAACAGTTGGAATCCGCAATCTGCACAGACATCGCATGCCTAATCAAATGAATACCTTAGACATCACATGCCTAACAATTATAAACCCCGCATTTTAGTCTCAAAATCGAAAACACTTTTCAATATCAAGTCGGGTAATTCAACAAGATTCCCGAAAAACTGATCGAATGCTCGTCGCAAACTTTAGTAGGCGGCAGCACCCCTGATACCGTCGACGAAGTGCACCAAGGCGGAACACCGCTACCGCGAGCACCCGGACGGATGCTTTCGGCGACGGGGTTCTCCTACAGTCACTTGGTCGGGGCTATGGAGTGAGGCTGTCTATTAAGTTTACCCGGCGAGTATCCGCGTACGCTACGTGATTGCGACGGACTTTTGATCACATCAAAATTCCGTGGCAACCGATCAAGTGAGACTAAAATGCTATGTTTATAACATTCATTCAGTTATCTCATAACTTTTTGTGAATTCCAATTATTGTATCACATTCCGGATAAATAGAAAATGTTAAACTTTCCGATCGAACAATCGAACACCCAAGTTTTCCCGATACAGATCAACACATGAAATAAGTCTAACAACATTCCGTTCGTGCCTCAGTACCAACGGTCCAGCCGTAGAAGGGTCAAGCCAACGCCTCACATGTGGCACGCCGTACTGCCCCAAACCCGAAGGTTCAAAGGGCAGTTCAAGACGGTCACATAATCGAGTTAAGGTTTGTGTCTTCTAGAGGGTCCATCGCGTTACTTGCACTACTTAGAACGTCGTTAAACTACGGAAAAATCCAACACTTGGAAATTTCCCGACAGGGGAAAAATTGGGTATTTATATCCGGTCGAACTTTTTAACATATTCTAAAAATTTATCCGGAAAGCCATACAGACAAAATTTGATAATCCGATCGAACCACCGAATCCCCAAAAAAAAATCCCAGAAAATACAACTCTTGAAAAAATATCAAAAATACCCAGGAAAACAAGCACAGTTAAATAGGAGTTACTGTGCAATCGTCACATCAGAAAACGACAAACAGGCCGCGCTTCCGCCGCACGAGCCATGCTCGTGCCGCGGAAGCGCGGCGCTTTAATAGAATTACGGCTACGAATTGCACAGTTACTCTTAGATTTTCCTGCATGGTTTTCTGCATATTTTTAATACTGAAAAATCCCTGTTTTTAAAAATTGGACAGAGAGCATGATCCGGGTCGGGTTTTCGGTTCGTTCGGACTTCAAATTCCGTCTAGACTTCGCCTAAGGCTCTAGCTAGTCTCTGATACCACTGTAGGGTTCCTAGGCACTCTAGTGAGGTCTCGCAAGGCATCGAACATGCCATTTTCAAGAATTATGGTACCTACAAACCCTAGTGTACGGATCGTTTGCTAGATGTCTAGGCGAAAAAGCTAACTAGTTAACAATTAACTAAGAGATACGGAAATACAACCTTTGTAGATCCGGTGCTCCACCTCCATGGCTCCGCAACGAGGTCCTCTCCGCTGTCCAAATCAAATCCGGGCTCTAGAGTCGGCTTCGTCGGAGAAAAAGGGAGCTAGGTCGTCGATGTCCATGCCGAAGATGATCTACGTCGAGGCATCGCTAAATCAAGCTCCACCTTCATCAAGTCGTGAAAACTTATGAAGGAAACACACTCTACTACTTGGCAAGAGGTAGAGGATGAAGAAATAGGAAGTGGGTAGACTTTAGTTTTGGATTTCTCACTCTTTTCCAACAATCACCATTGATGGAGCTTGGTTTCTTCACTTGAAGAATGAAGAAGAAGAAGGAAAATAGTTATGATAAGTTAATTAGAAAAAGAAAAGAATAATCAAAACTTATCATGACTAAACCATGGTCAAGTGTAGAGATTGAACTAGGGTTAAATCAAATGGTTAGGTTAAGCATGAGATAAGAATGGTGGACAAAGTCAAAGGTTCATGAATCTTCAACTACAAACAAAGAAAGCCACCATTCTTCTCATTTCTTTTTCCAAAAAGAAAATAAATAAATAAATGAATAAATAGATATGAAAAACAAAACCCTAACCATTTAAATAACCATGGTTTAATCTTTACACAAAACCAAGTTAGCATGCATCATCAAACATGATACATACAAGTGCACAAAAATATATCACATATACAATGTGCACATTCCAAGTGAGAAAATCCGTTTAAAGTGAACCAATACTAGTTAGTGCGAAGTAACATATCAAATATATAATTATGCATTAAATCATTAAATCAACACTTGATTCAATGATCCGGTCATGTCGCACACAACCGACTAGTATTCAATGTATCGGTTTATCGAATCAACGCTTGAATCGATAACTAGGTTATATCGCATACAATCATTCGATACATTCATCGCGAGAATGGAATACGGTATCACATACACGCATTATTCTCGGTCCCGCACATATCTCATATGCGCTCCTATTTCGTTTCGCTTGAGCCAGGAAACCTCTGTGTAGGACTCTAAAGACCCGTCAATACGCCGGCAGCGGATGATGATCATATCAAACATCCACAAGCCGCAAGCGGTCTGCTAAACGTAACGGCCACCCGGGTATTGAGCGATCTGAAGATCGACGAGCAAGCCCGCTCACACTCCAGTGAATCCAACCAGTAACACTACCGTACAGTCCGGTCTGATCGTCTGATATGTCGCATATCTCGCCTAGGGGTGGTAAACGTCAGACCCCAATAGCTCAATAAGTCGTGTCGATATGAGGTCTATAACTGTTCGAGAAACTACTGGTAACACTTACCAGTAAATCTCAGCAACCCTGGCCAGGGATTTCCTGTTATAGCCAATCGAACACGGCGCAACATCAACCCCCTATACCGGGAGAGACGAATCCCCTCCTATCGCTCATTGCCTCCATGTGACTCGGGACTGTACCCAAAAACCACCGTTTTGCACGCCCTCTTGGACGTGGTAAGATGGAAATCAAAGCACAGTGGGAACCACACAAGACTCTATGACGATCTCGGGTCAACAGACTACTCTGTACCAGTGTCACCAGAGAACTGCCATCTGACGTGAGGTATAATACCATCTGGGAGTTCTCGGCGAGTCCGTCCAGTGTACCCAGTCTCTACTGAGCACCCGTATATCTCCTCTGATGTCAAACACCAATGGATATGGGATCATCCATCGCCCATCTGTATGGGTCGAGAAGGTACACGCTAGTCTACTCTGGTATATCGATGCCCCGTCTCGATACACCCACGACTAGGGACTTTGAAGGATTACTTATGGACTACCATTTCCCCACTAGTATGATCCGCATCATAGTCCAGGTAGTCAAGTACAGATCCTAAGGGCTTTACCAACATGTAACAGAGAGACAATCAGCATACACGTTAAGGTAAAGGGTAACCAGATAGCATACTATCATGTCGAGCAAGAAAGTCCTCCCTATATATGTCCTAGCATCCACTACAATATACATCCTATGTACAGTAATGGCCTCTAGGGCATACATATAACTAACACCCCACAGTCCGTCGTTAGTTTTAAGACATCGCGATCAAGGTAAAGGACCTCATAGTCCATGGGTTTAAGGACCCCATAGTCCGTCGTTAGTTTTAAGACATCACGGTCAAGGTTAAGGACCTCATAGTCCATGGGTTTATGGACCCCACAGTCCGTCGTTAGTTTTAAGATATCACGGTCAAGGTTAAGGACCTCATAGTCCATGGATTTAAGGACCCCACAGTCCGTCGTTAGTTTTAAGACATCACGGTCAAGGTTAAGGACCTCATAGTCCATGAGTTTAAGGACCCCACAGTCCGTATCAATATGTAATCATCGGGACCCGTCACCTCTTTGAAGACGTTGAGGAATTACAACGCCGAGTATCAAAGGAGTGAAGAGATGTACCCTTAAACCGAGGTAGATTAAATAATCTTTGGCCCAATTTGGAACCAAGACCAATTAATTATATTATGAGCCCATTGGCTCAGTTGAATTTGAATTGAGGACTTATGGCCAGCTTGGGCTAAGTCCAATCATGTTTAGGATATTGGCCCTCTGTTGGTCCATTAGAGGAGAGGCTTTGCCTCTAGACACTTAGCCAATTGGGCTGAAGCTAGTGTTGAACACTAGAGACCAACAGTGTTGAACACTGGGAATAAAATCAACAAGTTAGTGTTAAACACTAAAAGATAGTTAGTGTTAAACACCAGCAACATGGCTTTCAAATTAGTGTTTATACACTAAAACAAATCGGTGTTAAACACTGGCAGTGGAGATTTCAAATTAGTGTTTAACACTAAGGCAGATCAATGTTAAATACTGGAAACAGGGTTTTCCAGGTTGGTGTTCAACATTAAGAAAGTCAGTGTTAAACACTGTAAATAGAGTTTTCCAAATTAGTGTTTAAACACTAAGAAAATCAGTGTTGAACACTGGATATAGAGGTTTCAACCTTAATGTTAAACACTAATGCAAGAGGGGTCACGTGGTAGCACGTGAGAGCGCCCTCAATTTATTTTATTCTGCCAAAAGTATTGAATACTTTGGAGCATCACGTGCTGTCACGTGACGGGCATTTAAATGCTTGTCTGTTAGAGCTTTTGCCAAGGGGTCATGTGGGGCACGTGAGGCATTGCCTCAAAGCCCTTCTCTATGGAACTTTTCAAGGGTCACGTGGTAACACGTGACCCTGCTTCTTTGCCTGTCTGAAGATGTGTTTATCTTTTTAAGAATTAAATTCTTCATAAGGTTAAACCCTAGCAATAAACTTTAGAGGAATCAAATTCCTGTTTTCTTCTGAAGAATTATATTCTTAGATAGAGTTGAACTCTAGTTTCTTTTCTGTAGAAATTAAATTCCTCATATATGTGAAGAACTGAATTCTATCATAGGGTTAAACCCTAATTTCTCCTTTCTTAAGGGAATTAAATTCCTGTTATTTTAACAGATTTAAGTTCTCGGTTAGGGTTAAACCCTGGTTCTTGTTTATTTTGAAGGAATTAAATTCCTATAGGGTTAAACCCTAATTTTATTTCAAAGGAATTAAATTCCTATAAGCCTATGAGAATTGAATTCTGAAACTCCCATTCCCCCTCTATGCTCTGGATCTGCATGGCAGGATCTCAACCTAATGAGAATTAAATTCTCAATTCATGGGGAGATGTGCACTTTGCAGATCCTCTACTAGAGGAAGAACTAAGTTCTCCTTTTATATAAGAGTTAAACTCTTTTGAGAATTAGATTCTCTTTTGAAGCCTCTCCTTTCTTACCTAAGGTTTTCTTCTGCAGAAGATCCAATTCTTCTAAAATCTCTAGGCTTTATTTCTCTCTCCCTATGTATCGATCTCTCTATCCCCTTCTCTGTCTCTCTTGGCTCCTATTTATAGGAGAAGGAGCAGAATCAATTAGCTTCAGTGAATCATTCATTGAGGGATTTGATTTGTATTCCTTAGAGATTTGATTTGCATTTATCATTCATTTGGACCTTTGGATTATTAGGTGAATTTTATTCACCCTTGGATTTTAAATCCAAATATATTCCTTTGTTGTTTCGGTTAGATTTTAAGGGGAAATCTTTCCAAGTTCAGTGGCGAGGAAGGCTTGGAATTGCTCAGGTTCTTGTAACGCCTTAATTAGTGAGTCTCGCGCTTCTTTTGATAATAAGAGGGCATCGAGAATGCTAAGCTGAGAAGGTAGCTTCCTTAGGTGCGCGAGGATGTTATAGTCCACCTTACCCTTCCTAGGAGGGTCTTTGGCAGCCAGCTCTCTCATGACTTGGTCATCTAAAGTGATATCTTCAGTGACCTTTTCCTTTCCCTTATCCTTTCTACTTACGGGCCTGAGATTCTTTTCTGGGAGTGTGCGATTGCGCAGCTGAATGTTCTCGCAGATCTCCGATTTCTCCTCTTTCCCTAAAACGGATTCTTTGAAGAGAGGGCCCAGAGCCATTTCTTCATCAGAGTCGCTCCCAAAGGTGAGAACTTGTGACCCCCTGGCGTTAACCATGTAACAGTTGCCGGTAGTTCTGTTGTGCCCATCGACGGTACTTCTTCTCTCCCGACGGATCTTGCGTTTCATGCGCTTAAAATGTTGCCGATGAGCAACATATCCTTGCCACCATATCTTAAAGGCGTCGCACTCCTCCGTGGGGTGTGAGATTTTCCGATGATATGCGCAATAATCAGGGTGCCTCTCCACCCCATCATGTGTGTTTCCTTCCGAGGGTGGTAGCTTCATCCCCCTTGACATGGCTTTGGCAAACCTTTTCCTCGTCTTGAATATCTTCTTGTCTACTTCGGATGCCTTTCGCTCTGGCGGAGGTAGTTCAACTCTTCCGTTCAGTCGCCTGCATTTGGTTCCTTCTGACGCTGCCATCTCACGCTCCTGATCCGCTTTACTTTTTAGACGAATCTCGTCTAGAAAAGCGTCGATCATTTCGTCTGTTGGCCATGCACGCTCTGGTACAGGCTCTGCCTCCAGCTTCTTAGTGCCAGGAGTTTTTCCATCATCGGTAAACGAGTGGGAGATTACGTTACAACTCGCCACATATCCTTCGGATTCATCCGACGAGCTCTCTCCATCATCTTCCTCTTGAAAGATTTGGTTGAGGAACTCTTGCAGTGTGACAGGAGTTCGCGCCTTTTGATTGTACTCTTCCAGTGCGTCGATTTGCTTCTGCAAGTTCGTGTGCTCGTCTCCAAGCTTCACGGTCTTCTTGGATTTCTTCTTCTTTTTCTTCGAAGATTTTGACAGTTGGGCGTGAGTATTTGGGTCCTCATCGCGAGTCTTCGTAGTTGGGCGGCGCCTTAGCATCCCTTCGATAATTTGAGGTTCAAGAGGGTCCTTCCATTCGATCGCAGGGCACACATGAAGGTCTCTCAGCATTCTTTTGGTTTTAGTTGATAGCACGACCTCCCATGGAGCTTCTTCAATAAAGGAGCAGGTTGCCCCCGGTGTATCTGCTTTCTTAGGAGTATGCGGTTGTGGTGGGTTCACCTTCCACTTTTCGGACAGTACAAACTTCCCCTGGAGGTATTGATCTTCAATCCATCCTTTGAAGGCGAAGCAATCTTCAATCGGATGGCTTACCGTTTGATGGTAAGGGCAATAGTTAGGGTTATTCACCTCGGTGGGTTGCGGCGGTCGCCTTGGATTTGGTAGGCTTATAAGTCTGTTGCGTATTGCCAGCTCGAATAACCGTTTCGTCTTGTCTCGTGGGAACGAGTAGGGATGCTTCATCTTCTCATTATAATACCGGCGTCTTTCCTCCAGTTGATCTGCCGGTTTCGGGGCGTTAGGTTGCTGTTGGGCATTCGCAACAAAGGTTGCCCTTCCTTTACCCTTGTCATTCCGAGGTTCCGACTTCGGGGGAAGTGGTCTATGACCCATCTGGTCCATCTGAGCCAACTTGTCGATTAAAGCCTGGAATGTGGTTGGCTTAAAGAGCATCATAAACTGGGAGATAGTTGCGTGGGGGTCTAGGGTTCCCACGAACATGCCCACTGCGGGTGCCTCCTCAATGCGTTGTTCACATCTCGACCACAAGTTCCGCCAGCGTATAGCATACTGGACCCAGGTTTCGCCTGGTTTTACCCTGGCGTTAATCAGTGCAGTTATTGGAGTGCGTTCGCTGGCACTTGCGAATCGCTGAGTGAATAGCAACTCCATTTCAGCGAACGTTTTGATAGAATCGTTCGGGAGTTCCGAATACCATTCGAACGCAGTTTCTGATAAGCTGCCCACGAACTGGCGGAGCAACAGTTTATCATCACCGCCGGTGTTACCGCAGAGGGCCGGGAACTGGGCGACATGCTGATGTGGGTTCCCTGTCCCTTTATATACGTGGAATTTTGGTATCGTATAGCCTTGCGGGTATTTGATTTGGTCGTACCAGCTTGGATACGGCCGTCCCGTTTTCACGACTTGACCAGCTGCCTCAGTCGCGTGATGAACCCGGATTTGCTGGGCTATGTAGTCAACCAAGTCAGCCTTAGAGATTGCCTCCTCCTTGGCCGTTGAGAGGGCTGGTGGTGGATTTGACGTTTCTCCTCGGTCGTCTTAAAGAACGATTGGGGGATCCTCGGCGGGTAAGTCCTGCTGGATCATCATTCCTATCATATCTTGGAAGAGAAGGCCCATACGTTGTATGTTGGCCGCTTGTTCAGCAGCCTCTTTGTCCTTTTTCTCCAGTATCCGGCGAAGGAATTCAGCGTCGGTTTCTTCCTCCTGGCGCGCGTCTGAGGACGTTTCTGGGCTTTCTTTTGGCCCGGTAAGTGAAGCCATAGCATTCATCATTTCCTGAAGCTTTTGTTGCTGCTCCTGGGCTTTCGTCACGGATCGGGTTAGCGGTCGGTGGCCCGTAGAAGTGCGGCTTTCCTTCTTTCCAGAGGCCATGTAAACAGTGTGCACCACCATGCCCCCAGACTTAGGGCGTCTGGGCTCAGTGCTTTTAGTCGTCGTTGCATGCTGGGGGGTCTTCTCTGGCCTCCTCCTTTTATGAGCCATGGAGGTTGAGGGGGCCGTTGAGGTGGGCGTCCAGACAGCCTTTTGGGGTTTAGCCTGGTGACCAGCTTCCGGTTGGATTTTCAGCTTCTTGTGCTGGCGGGAGAAGTTTGGATCGATGATCGAGTCTCGGGCCTGCCGCCAAACCTTATAGATTTTGGAAGACAGCCGTTGAGGAGATCGGGGCTGTTCTGGTTTTATTTCCACAACCTTTTTTTAATGGGGGAGGAGACCTCTTCAGCACTGCAGTAGGAGAATTCCTTCGCACCTTATTTAGCATTTCGAAGCTGTTCCCAGTTGGAACAGCAGCATTAACTTCTGCCACCGGGGCTGATGGAGTCAACCTGGAGGGGGAGTTGCCCCCAGCCTTCCTTACTCGGCGCCAATGGCGACGTCGAGCGTGTCGAGCGGACGGCGTAGGGTCAGCGGTAATAATGGTTTCGTCTTGCCCCCTGTCTGGGTGGGGGGTCGCCGTTGGTATTAGCCTGTCAAAGACCGATGTCCTTTGGGCAGCAGGAGCGGGAGCTGAAGCCGTCAATCTTGTAAAGACCGACCTTTTGGCCGGAGAAGCCGCCTTGACGATTTCGGGGGCAGGAGCGGCCACTTTCTTAGAAGCAGCCTTCTCTGAGATTGTAGGCCCCATGATGAGTTCGCAGGATTTCTGGCCCAATCTAGAGAAGACCGAGGCGTTGACGTCGGGCGACTCGTTGAGTGGAGCCGCGGCAGGGGTAAGACGATCAAAGACCGACTTCTTGAGAGCTTCCGTTGTCAGCACTGGAGCGGTGAAGCTTGTCGGCGGGAGCATGGTCCCAAAGAACAATCCTGTGGTGGCGCGAGTGACCTGTTCCACGGGCATTGTGAATAGCGAAGCAGCTTGGGGTCCGTAGGCTATACCTCCTGGCGAGGCAGAGCGTTGGTTGCAATTGCAGTCCAAGCAGTTGGAGAATTTCGCAGAAGTAGAAGCCATCGATCCTTTGCTTTCTGTAATAAGCAAGACGCCAAGTTTTAGTATCTTGAAACCCAAAGGGCAACCATTAGCGAACCGCGATTAGTTCGCGAGTCACGACACACGAAGTGTGGAGTGGAAAGAGGAAAATGTCCCACCGGGCGTGCCAGAATCTGTTCCCCTTCGAATGGCGGCGCACAAGACTGCGATGTCTTGGCACTGAGACTCGGGGCAGATGCTAATTGGTGCTATCCGTCCACCTCTCCGAAGATGCCAAGTTGATTTATGGCACCATGTATCGAAGGTTTAGACGGATGCGTCCGATGTAGCAGACTTCGTCAGATTCCCCCTCGTTTGAGGGGTTTTTGATTATGGGGACGCTCTTCCCTGCAGGCGCAAGCCCCTACAGTTAATTACGCTACCGCATTGCGGTAACAACTTTCTCCTTCTCCATATGGTCACTTCGTGTCGTGGGTGTTTGTTTTGTGTTTTGTTGCCCGTGGATTGTTTACGGAGACTGAGTTATGTCGTCGCCCGTAGGACGTGGACTAGTCCAAATCCGTATTATCTTAGATTTGGGTTTGGGGGTTTGGTTTGAGGATACGTCAGCCATACTTGAGGCTAAGATCAACTCAAACGTTTGTTAAGGATACGTTAGTCTAAGTTTGAGACTAAGATCAACTTAACGGGATCGTTTAGATCCGACAAAGGAGTGTTTTAGGCTCCATTGTTCCAGTTTAGGGACATAGTGGTCCATCGTATGTATGGCCGTCGGGACCCGTCACCTCTCTGACGACGTTGAAGGATTACAATGACGGATGTCAGAGGAGTTCAGGGATGTACCCTCGAGCCAGAGTTAATTGGGGGGATTCATAGTCCAGTCTGTTTGAAGGTTTAAGGATACGTTAGCCATCTTTTAAGGCTAAGATCAACTTAAACGGAACCGTTTAGATCCGACAAAAGAGCATGCGGGGCTCTATTGTTCTAGTTTAAGGACATTGCGGTCCATGGGTAGTTTAAGGACGTTGCGGTCCATGGGTAGTTTAAGGACATCTCGGTCGAGGTTAAGGACGTCGTAGTCCATGGGTTTAAGGACTCCATAGTCCGGTATGTGCTCTGGATGCTTCACACGGGTTTACTGCCGTGCTTGGCGAGGACCAGGCTCCACTCTGGGCGTTTTCCGCGGGGTCAAAGAGTGACGTTATCCGCATTCCACGTAACCAGGAATTTTGCACTAGATACTTCACACGGGTTCACTGCCGTGCTCGGCGAGGACTAGGCTCCGCTCTGGGCGTTTTCCGCGGGGTCAAAGAGTGACGTTATCCGCGTTCCACGTAACCAGGAATTTTGCATTAGACACGGGTTTAAGGACCCCACAGTCCATATCAATGTGTGGTCGTCGGGACCCGTCACCTCTTTGAAGACATTGAGGGATTACAATGCCAAGTATCAAAGGAGTGAAGAGATGTACCCTAGAACCAGAATGGCTTAAATAGTCCTTGACCCAATTTGGGATCAAGACCGATTAATTATGTTATGAGCCCATTAGCCCAGTTAATTACGAATTGAAGACTCATGGCCTAGCTTGGGCTAAGTCCGATCATGTCTGGAATATTGGCTTCTTGTTGGTCCATTGAAGGAGAGGCTTTGCCTCTATCCATTTAGCCAATTGGGCCAAAGCCTAGTGTTAAACACTACAGAGCAATCATTGTTGAACACTGGGAATGAGGTTGACAAGTTAGTGTTTAACACTAAAAGATAATTGGTGTTAAACACCAGCAACAAGGCTTTCAAATTATCATAAACACTAAAACAGATCAGTGTTGAACACTGGCAATGGAGATCTCAGATTAGTGTTAAATACTAAGGTAATCAGTGTTGAACACTGCGAATAAAGTTCTTTGATTAGTGTTGAACACTAGGGCCCAACAGTGTTTCAATACTGGATTCGAGAGTTCCAATTTAGTGTTGAACACTAAGGCAAGAGGGGTCACGTGGCAACACGTGAGAGCGCCCTCCCTTCATTTATTCTGCTGAGATTATCGCATCACGTGCCCTCACGTGAAGGGCATTTAAATGCTTATATGTTAAAGCTTCTGCCGAGGGTCACGTGGGTCACGTGGGGTGCTGCCTCAAAGGGGCTTTCTGTAGATCTCTTGGGGGGGTCACGCGGTGACACGTGACCCTGCCTCTATGTATGTTGTTTAGAGGATCTGTTAATCTTTTCCAGGAATTAAATTCCTCGTAGGGTTAAACCCTGACAGTAATTTCAGAGGAATTAAATTCCTACTTCCTTTTGAAGATTTATATTCTGAATAGAGTTGGACTCTGAATTTTCCGTAGGAATTAAATTCTTCATATATGTGAAGAACTGAATAGGGTTAAATCCTAATAAAAGCATCTAAGGAATTAAATTCCCACTCTCTGTTAAATTATGATCAAGGGAATTAAATCCCCGCTGTTCCAACAGAACTAGGTTCTTAATTAGGGTTAAACCCTGTTTCTTTTTGTTCTGAAGGAATTAAATTCCCATAACACAGGGTCAAGCCCTAGTTTTATTTTAAAGGAATTAAATTCCTATAGTTCTGTGAGAATTAAATTCTCGTGCTTCCATTCCCTCTCTATGTTTTGGATCTGCATGGCAGGATCTCAACCCATTGAGAATTAAATTCTCAGATTCAAGAGGAGATGTGCACTTTGCAGATCCTCTATCAAAGAGAGAAGAAATATATTCTTCCGTTTTATATATCAGAGTTAAACTCTGCTGAGAATTAAATTCTCCTTTCTTTCAAGGAGCCTTCCCTTTCTTACCTAGGGTTTTCTTTTGCAGAAGATCCAAGTTCCTCAAAGTATCAAGGCTCTCTCTCCCTTTCTTCCCTCTGCGTATATATATATATATTTTTGTCTCTTGGCTCCTATTTATAGGAGAAGCAGCCGAGTCAATTAGTTTTTTACGAATCTTCATTGAGAGATTTGATTTGCATCCATCATTCGTTCTGGACCTTTGGATTATCAGGTGAATTTTATTCACCATTGGATTTCAAGTCCCGGGATTCTCCTTTGTTATTTCGGTTAGATTTAAAGGGGAAATCTTTCCAAACTCGAGATTTTCCCATAAATAGGTGATATTTAATCACCTCTGAACCTTTAATTTAATTGTTTCTAGATAGTCGCTTTCCTTTGGAAGGATTTGAATCTCCTTCAGAATTTAATTCTGTTAACAAAATGGGCTTTTGAAAGCCGGTCACGTGTGACCACGCGACCCATGGTCACGTGTGGGCACGTGACCCCCTTTGGAATGAGCCTTCTTCTTTCTTTCTGTGCTTTGCTTTCTGTTCTCTATTTAGCTGTCACGTGCCACCACGTGACAACTGGTCACGTGTGAGCACGTGACCCTGGCATGGAGCCTTCTTCTCGATTTAACCGGAGAATGAGCCTGATGTTTTGAGTGTCACGTGCCAACACGTGACCCTGGTCACGTGGGAGCACGTGACCTCTACTGAAGCCTTTTTCTTGATTCGATCAGGGAACCGTTGTGTCTTTGCCGCTGCTTTTAAATGTCACGTGCCGACACGTGACCCAGGTCACGTGGGAGCACGTGACCCTTTCTGAAGCCCCTTTCTTTGACGTATTTGGGAAACTGAATTTGCCTTGTCGATACTTTTAGGTGTCGCGTGCCCACACGTGACTGCTGGTCACGTGTAAGCACGTGACCCTTTTCTGAAGCTTTTCCCATAAGCTTTTCTGATTTTAAATCAGGAAACAGAGTTCTCGATAACGTATCAACCTCTCAGGGCAGTAAAAGGCCAGGCCATCGCCGACTTCCGTGCTGAACACCCGATACCTGCCGATTCTCCTCTGAATTGCGAGTTGCCAGACGAACACGCGTTTGACTCTATCGATGGGAACGATACCCTATGGGAACTCTATTTTGATGGAGCTTCTTCCATGAAGAAGCACAAACAAAGTGCGCCAAGGATCAAATCGGGGGTAGGCCTCATCTTCGTGACCCCACGAGGAGGGATAATGCGCTTCGCTTTCTCCTTAACAGAGCCGAGGACGAATAACGAAGCCGAATACGAAGCTTTGATAGCAGGCCTCGAGATCACCATTGACATGGGAATTGAAGACCTCCTCATATACGGGGATTATCAACTGGTCGTTAGTCAAGTAAACGGCGACTACCAAACGTGGAAGCCAGAACTGGTGAAGTACGGCGAAAAAGTGCAACAACCGTTGACCTGAATTCCCTTCTATACTTTGGAGAACATACCGCGCGTGGAAAACAGCAAAGCAGACGCGTTGGCCAAACTTGCTAAAGAACTGGCTGACGAGAACCTCGATGACGTCAGAATTGTGGTACAAAGCCGTCGAGTGCTCGCCCCAGCGGAAATATCTCCGGAATCACCCGAAGAAAAGGAAACGACTGAGCGAATGGCTCTGCAAATAAAAGACCGGGAAAAGGCCGAGGATTGGAGGGAAGTCTTCATAGACTACTTTAAGTCCCACCGATTGCCTGAAGAAGCGTCCACAAGACATAAGCTCATGAAACGAGCTCTGTCTTTCGCCTTCGTCAATGATACTCTGTACAAGAGGTCGTTTGATTCTCTGTGGCTGAGATGCTTAGGACCTGAACAAGCGAAAAGAGTCGTCCAGGAAGTTCATGACGGACTCTGCGGTTCTCACCAAGCGGGCCCAAAGATGAAGTTGAAGATCAAACGGATGGGCTACTATTGGCCCACGATGATTCAGGACTGCCTCGAATATGCGAAGCAATGCCACTCATGCCAAATCCATGGGGACTTCATCCACCAGCATCCAAATCCACTACATCCAACGGTGGCTAGCTGGCCATTCGAAATGTGGGGGACTGACATAGTCGGCCCCATCGAACCAGCATCGTCTAGAGGACATCGTTTCATCCTGGCGACGACTGACTACTTCTCCAAAAGGGCGGAAGCGGTACCACTGAGGGAAGTGAAGACGAAGAATATCCTCCATTTCTTCAAGACGCACGTCATATATCGGTTTGGAACGCCAAGACGGATCATCTCTGATAACGGGCCAGCCTACAGAAGCCACAAGATCAGTCGCTTCGCGCAACAGCACAATATAGACTAGAGATATTCTTCGGTTTATAATCCGCGAGCTAATGGTCTAGCCGAGGCCTTCAACAAGACCTTGACAAAGATCATAAAGAAAACGGTGTCCCGAAATAAGAAGGACTGGCACGAAAGACTGCAAGAAGCTCTTTGGGCGTATCGAACTACATTTAAGACGGCCACAAACACAACGCCGTACGCGTTGGTATTTGGGACGAAAGCAGTACTCCCCCTCGAGATAGAGTTACCCTCTCTACGAGTGGCAGTCCACTACGAGCTAACGGACGAAGAAAATGCTCACCTTCGGCTTGAGGAGCTTGACGCCCTTGATGAAACCCGGCTCATAGCACAACAAAATCTGGAAGCTTATAAAGCAAAGATGACGCGCTCATATGAAAGATTGACCCGACCGAGGACATTCCGCCAAGGCAAACTTGTGTTAGTGGTCAAAAGGCCTATGATTCCCAATCGCGCCAAGCGAGGAATATTCGAGCCAAACTATGAAGGCCCATACATCATAGATAAGGTCTATCAGGGTGGGGCCTATCTACTCACTGACATGCACGGTGAAAGGCCTTTCAGGCCAATAAACGGTCGCTTCCTAAAGAAATACTATGCTTAATGAGCCACAGCCTAGGTCAATGGTAGATGACGACGACTATGTCCGCTCGCTATCTTCCTAAGCTCAAACTCTATCAGCAGTAGCCAGCCTTCTCAATGTCGGACCGAAATGTCCTTAAACTAATAGCAGACCGAAACGTCTTTAAACTACTACCGCAGCATCTTTAGGCTGACGAGATATTAAAAAAAACATATAAAAATAAAATAAAATAAAACGGTATGTCCATAAGCAAAAAGGGCACGGATGAAAACCCGAAAGGGCTCCGTGAGTAAAAACAGCAGGGCTACCGACGAGTGTTCGTGAAAACCCGAAAGGGCGCGGCCTCATAAAAAAATATATAAAAATAAAAAGAATAAAAAAAATGGTATGTCCATAAGCAAAATGGGCACGGATGAAAACCCGAAAGGGCTCCATGAGTAAAAACAGCAGGGCTACCGGCGAGTGTTTGTGAAAACCTGAAAGGGCGCAATCTCGTTAAAGGACACTTACAGGGTCCCCTCGACCTTGTAAGGAGAAACCACCCGCGTGAGATCCTTACGACTCACAAGGGAGCAGCACACTTAGGGATCCCCACGATTCCTAAGGAGAAAATACACTTGCGAGATCCTCACGACTCGTAAGGAGAACTCTCTTATGGGACCCTCACGGCTCATAAGAGTTGAAAGTATTAAGTTACAGAGACCTAAACCTGTGCTTAAGCAACCCCCACAACTTCCAATATTGCCCTACAAGTGGCTCAATACTGACTCTTGTATACAATCCATGGGCGCGAATAAACATTTCCCTAACCAAATCCCGTCCATGACTGGGGATATGTTTGCATGACCCTTGTAGGTCCTCTCGACTTACAAAGAGAAAACCCTCTTGTAGGATCCTTACGACTTACAGAGGAACAAACACTTAGGAATCCTCATGATTCCCAAAGAGAAAATACACCTACAAGATCCTCACGACTTGTAGGGAGAAATACCTTTGTGAGACCCTTACGGCTCATGAAGTTAAAAGCCTTAGTCGACAGGACCCTAACCCTGTTCGCTAAGCCACCTTTGTTCGACATCGACAGAGGCAAATGATGATTCGCTCCTGGCCATATCCCAGTTGCAGCGGTGCTGATGCCGAAATCGGTGTCTAATTTCAGGTTTACGGTAAAAAACCGGTAGGCCGCACATGCATACGAAATAGCCGAAATGATAGGACAACTTGCAATAAAAAAGCAGCAAGTAAAAACGTATGCATACAAAATAGCCGAAATGATTGGGCAACTCGCAGTAAAAAGCAGCGAGTAAAAATAAAATAAATAGCCGAAACGATTGGGCACCGCGAAAAATAGCCGAAATGATTGGGCAATCGCGACCTTTGCGATATAAAAGCTGAAATGATAGAGCATCGCAGAAATAAAACAAAAAAAAATGATAAAACTTTGGCCCTGCGGCTGAGATCACATTGATCCCTATATACAATCCAAGGGCGTAAACAAACAAGAGGGAACCATACTCTCCCAACAGGCTCCGTCAGAAAACGAAGCCAAATCTCGACGGTTCATTCCAACTCCGAAGAAACCAGTGTCTTCAGCAGATACCTCAACTCAGGGAAACAAACAATCCTTGACGAGAGCCTCCCGATTCGCGTCGACTCGCAGAGCAACCAGTGCCTCCGTGGGAAATTCTCGACTCATTTCAACCCCAAGGAAACAAATAATCCTTGGCGTTTGGGAGACAAATAATCCCTAGCAAATTCCTCGACTCACGGATACAAACACTCCTTGACGAGAGTCTCCTAATCCGCGTCGACTCGCAGAGCCACCAGTGCCTCCGTGGGAAATTCTCGACTCGTTTCAAACCCCAAGGAAACAAATAATCCTTGGCGCTAGGGAAACAAATAATCCTTAGCAAATTCCTCGACTCACGGATACAAACACTCCTTGACGAGAGCCTCCTGATCCGCATCGACTCGCAGAGCCACCAGTGCCTCCGTGGGAAATTCTCGACTCGTTTCAAACCCTAAGGAAACAAATAATCCTTGGCGCTAGGGAATCAAATAATCCTTAGCAAATTCCTCGACTCACGGATACAAACACTCCTTGACGATGTTAGTGTATATGCCCTAGAGGCCATTACTGTATCATACTAGTATGTATATTACTTGATGGAATCTTGGGATATTCACAGTTGTGCAGATAATCTTGCTCAATATAGTAGTATGCTACTTGGTTTGTCTCTGCTTTAATGTGTACATGTGTGTTTATTTATTATATCACCTATACGCATTAGTAGAGCCCTTAGGATCTTTGCTTGATTACCGGCGTTGTGATGGCGATCACACTCGTGGGGGCTGGGTAATCTACAAGCACATCCTTATACACGTCCCTAGTCGTGGGATTATCGAGATAGGGCATCGATACTCCGGAGTAGACTAGCGTATGCGCTTCTCATCCCAGCACGGGAGACGGTCTGTCCCACAACCGTCAGTACGTCGTACTTGAGATAGTATGTGGGTGCTCGTTAGGTTACGAGTACACTGGACAGGACTCGTCGGGAACTGATGGTTGGTATTATACCTATCGTCAGTTATCAGTTCCCAGGTGACATGAGTACAGCTTAGTCCGCTGACTTGACACTGTCACTTCGCCTCGAGTGTGTTCCGACTGTTCTTTGATTACTACCCTACCACGGCTCTACTGAGTCGTGCAAACAGGTAGTAGTTGGGTGCAGTCCCGAAGCACTTGGAGGCAGTGACGGTTAGACAGGATTCGTCTCTCCCGGTATTGGGGGTTGACATCGCGTTGTGTCTAGGAGAGTCATTACACGAGTAGTCCCTGGCCAGGGCAAGCGAGATATACTGGTAGGTTTCCAGTGTTATCTCACAGTGTTCTGGGCTTCACTCCGACACGACTTGTACCGCTGTTTGGGGACTGACGTTTACCGCCCCCTAGGCCCGCCATGCGATGTATCAGACGAACAGACCGGACTGTACGGAGATTGTCACATACAGGCTCAGTAGGAGTTCGGATGGGTTCACCTCATCGGCCTTCTTATCGACATCTACCTGGGGACCGTTATGTACAGCTAGTGCCGCTTGCGGTCTGTGGTTAAACCCACTGCCAGCGTAGTGTCGAGTCTTTAGAGTCCCACACAGAGAGTTTCCCTGCACTGAGCGAAACGTGTAGAGGCCGTATGGTTTTACGGCAGGGCTGCGATCACTTACATACACTTGTGTACGTGTGGTGTTCGGGCAGGCAATACTAGTGGGCTTTGGTTTAAGCCGGATCCTAGTATTGCACGGATGGATTTGTTTTGTCTTCTGCGCATCCGCATTCTGTGGAATGCGGATGCAGGTGTGTATGCACAGTTTTCCGGAGCGATGAAGGAGGAGGTGCCTGATTACGGTTTTGGCAGTTGGTTCGGCCAAAACCGTTATGTGGCAGACTCATTAGGGTTTTGACAGTTGATTCGGTCAAAACCATTTTGAGGCGGACTCATTAGGGTTTTGACAGTTCGTTTGGTCAAAACCATTATGAGCCGGGGACATTATTTACTAATCCTTTCATTGATAATTATGTTATGGCTAATTACATTGACCATTTGACCATCTTGACTTTGTTGACCATTTGACCAAAGTTGACTAGGATCTTCTTGAAAGATCTAAAGTATTCTTTGGTTTTCTTTTTCTTTTTGTTATGATAATGGTCATGTCATTTGTAGCCATCAACTTTATCTTGATGGGATTAGTAATGATAATGTTTTGCATTATTGCAACCATGGTTGTGTTTTCTCTTGGTTAAGTTTTTCATTTGCTTTTTCTCATTCTCTCTCATAGAAAAGAAATGAGAAACATTTCCATGGTTGCTTCTCCTTCTTCCTCCTCTTGATTTTTCCTTTGATCTCATGTGTTGAGAGAAAAAGGATTTCACTTGATAAACACATCCATACATCTTCTCTACACATCCTAGGGCTTCTAGATTAGCAATCTCCTTGCCCTAGTTACCTCGGCTCGAGGTGGAGCTCGGTGTACATCTCTCGGGTGGATCGTCTTCGACTCAAGGAGGCCGCGGAGGTGACCAAAGTTCGGATCAACCATCGGAGCAAGCAAAGAGAAGAACAACAAGAAGAGAAGGAGTCCAAGTTGAGGTATAACCCCTAACCGAGTAGATAAATCTCTAGTTAGGATGCTAGTGTATTGTTTAGCAAAGATCCGGCTTTTACGGTCCATGTTGCCAAGTCCAGAAAAATTTTTGTTTTACCGTTTCCGCAACCCCGAAAGTACCGGGAGAGGTAACGTGGACCTAACAGACGAGAGCCTCCTGATCTGCGTCAACTCGCAGAGCCACCAGTGCCTCTGTGGGAAATTCTCGACTCGTTTCAAACCCCAAGGAAACAAATAATCCTTGGCGCTAGGGAAACAAATAATTCTTAGCAAACACCTCAACTCACGGATACAAACACTCCTTGATGAGAGCCTCCTGATCCGCGTCGACTCGCAGAGCAACCAGTGCCTCCGTGGGAAATTATCGACTCGTTTCAACCCCAAGGAAACAAATAATCCTTGGCGCTAGGGAAACAAATAATCCCTAGCAAACGCCTCAACTCACGGATACAAACACTCCTTGACGAGACCCTCCTGATCCGCGTCGACTCGTAGAGCCACCAGTGCCTCCATGGGAAATTCTCGACTCGTTTCAAACCCCAAGGAAACAAATAATCCTTGGCGCTAGGGAAACAAATAATCCCTAGCAAACACCTCAACTCAGGGAAACAAACAATCCTTGACAAGAGCCTCCTGATTCGCGTCGACTCGCAGAGAAACCAGTGTCTCCGCAGGAAAATTCCCGATTCATCTCAACTTGCAAGATGAAGCCTCAGGCAGCAGGGACTAAAAAAAAACTTGCTTCCTGAACAATGGGACCCTGCAAGTCGATCTAAAACGGTCTCTTGCAGACTATTCATGGGTCTCACTCTCCGAAGTCGAATTTCGACAAGGAGGGAAACAACCACTTACAAGTCCTCTCGACTCGTAAGAGGGAAAAATTCTCTTACAGGATCCTTACGACCTATAAGAGAAAACACACTTAGGGATCCTCACGACTCCTAAGGAGAAAAACCCACCTACGAGATCCTCTCGATCCGCAGGGAGAAAAATCTCTACGAGACCCTCACGGCTCATAGAGTTGAAAAGTCTTAGGCAGCAGATCTGAACCTGCGGCCTAAGCTATCGCTATTTCTTGAGGAAGTCAAGATGCTTTCTCTAATCATCCGTCAACCATGTTTACTAAGGTGGCATGTTAAGAATAAAAGAAAGAAAAGGCGGAGAAATGACACAAGACATTACAGAAAATGTGTATCTTTTATTCATAAACTTGATTGAGTACAGGATACATTGTGTTAAAGAATAAAAAAAAACATATATATATATTCATATCTTTTTTTTATCTACAAGTACAAACGATACAAAGAGGGATAGCTATTGAGGAGGAAGTGTCTTTAGTAAATCCACGAGCTGCTCTCGCACTTCCTTTAGCGCCTCTTCATGGGTGGCTGCCGCGGTCACTTCTGCTTCCACCTGGGCTCGCTGCTGCAAGAAGGATGAAAGTTGCTCCTCCGCCGCCTTCTGGGCTGCTTCCTGGCTAGGTGCATCTCGCTCGACAACGTCAAGCTGTTGCCTCAATGATAACCCTTCGGAAAGACATTGCAGAAGGCCCTCAAAGACAACCTTCAGCCGTGCAGCATTGGCCTCCACCCGAGCATGCAGTTGGGCAGACTTGCTCGACGTCTCACCGCGCTCCTTACGCCTTGAAATGACTTCTTGTTCGAGATGGTGGAAGTAAGAAGCGCTCTTCTCAATCCACGCTACTCTTTGATTGCTGGCGGCCAAGGTCTCGGGAGCGGGACGCAGCGACTCCAACTGATGCAGACGGGCCTCGATCTTCCTGCAATGGTTAACCCAAGATGCGATGATACCCTCGTCATGAAAGTTCACGAGTATCACCAGCATCGGGTTAACCGCCGTCGCGAAGTCTGCGGCAGATGTAGGAGTTTCAACGTCGAGTTCCTTGACGTAGTCACTCAACATGCGCAGACTATTCGCGGCGCCTTTCGAAGACGGACGTCTCAGATAAGGACCCGCCGGCATTGTAGTGCGAGGCTCGAAGGGCGCCGAGACCGGAACAACAGCTGAAAAGAAACAGGATGTGATCAGATAACAGTAAAAAAAATAATAAAAAGGGGGGAGCTATCGATGTGATAGTCGCCGTACCAGCTGAGACAGGTGGCAAAGCCGGAAGGACCGGTGGCGCAGCCGATCTTTTATCCCCTCCTTCAATCTGTAGCACTGCAGTCGAGATGAGAAAAAAGGGGGTTAGAAGTAATTCCATCAATGAAAAAGAAGGATATCAATGGAAATCATACTCACCAACGCCACCAGAGGAAGAAGCGAGCTCGGATGGGAAGGAGAAGTGTGGGAGCAACATCTGATAAAGATGGTCAAAAAGCACTCCTGAAAGACATAACAGTATGACTTTAGTACACAAATTATACATCTGAAAAATGAGATTAATAAGTTGCAAACTCATACCTTCCAACATCCTTGACGGTATGAGAGAGGGCTGAGAGGTGACCACCGCTAGGGCAGTAGTTGAAGGCGCTCCCTCGAGCAATGGGGCATCGGCACTGGCTGCACCTGCGTTATGAACAAATTTCAACTTGTCAGAAAGGATTGTAAGATAAAGAGGACAGTAACTTGGGATTTACCTGGTGAGCTGCCAGCCGAAACGGAGGCGGCTCCCTCCTCCATCGACATGAGGCCACCGCCCGTGGCCTCATCACCCGACTCAATGGGAACCGTTGTTGTGCTCGCGAGACCTGGAGACGGCGGAGGACCATAGACGGGGATGGCTATAACTGGAGCATTCCCAGATTCCAGAGAAGGAGCGGTTCGCTCGTCCTCGGGAATCATGGCCACCTCACCCGCTACTCCCTCGTGTTCAGTAGTCGCGATTGTCTCGTCCACCGTCACCACGAGGTCGCCGGCCTCAAGCGCCTCGTCCGCCAACACCATGGGCTCAGTTATAATGATCATTTCATCTGCCACCACTTCAGGTTCGGCATCAATGACCTTCTCGGCTGCAGCCCCCTCAACCTCCACCTCAAACTCCAAAGCCTCACCAACGTTGCCCACCGTCGGCTCGAGTTCGGCAGGTGCCGCTTCCTCTGCTTCCTTGGGTTCAACGGTCTCCTCCTCCCCCTCGGTCGGACTTGGCCCTATAAGATAAAATATATAAAAAACCGATGGCATTATAACTCTTACAACAAAATCTTGGGAGAAATATTACCTGAAGTGGATTTATCATTTGCGCTCCGAGCTGCGCGTGCCACTTGTCTGCGAGCAGTGGATAGGAGGGCGACAGGGGCCTCTTCGGAAGGAGTATCAGCACGAGGGACGGTGCTGGGGCCCGCTCCCATAGCCAAGGCAGCCCTGCGTGCCTTTGCTTCGCGCCTCGACCGCTTCCATTCCTCCCGGGCTGTCGCAATGGACCTCTGTGACGCTTCCTTCAGGGCGTCATCGTCCTCGTTCAGAGATGCCTCCAGAGCCTTTAAGGCGTCTCTCATCGGCTCTTCAAGACGAACCTCCTGCAGTAACTCTGAGGAAGCGGGAACATCGGCAACTGGTAGAACATCTGCGTCACTTGGAGGGAGCGGCATTGAGGTTCCTGTGATTAAAAGGGAAAGGTTAGATCGACCATAACACAAGGGAAATGAAAACTTGATGAATCGAAACTTACTAAGGCCCATGGACGCTCTAAGACGTTCCTCCTCCTGGAAAGTCTTCAGAGAAGCGGCAATGGCTTCTTCATCAGTGATGCCTGTTGGAAGAAAAGAAAGAAAAGCGTTAGTCAAAGGCAATGAAGAGGATATGTTGCAATAAAGAAACTGCGACTAGTAGTTACCTGATTGCGCAAGCTTAGCTAGCCACGCGTCACGCCTCGCCAACCACGCTGAAGCTTCGAAAGCAGCCTCCAAGTCTGTATCGTCCGGCGGCGGCATGACTAATCCTTCGTTAGTCCCGTATTCGATCAGGCGCTCGGCATAAGGAGCATGGGGTTCCTGACCGAACACGACATCCGCAGCGAAGAGCGACTTCTTTTTCTTCTGCCCTCCGACCCGAGGTGCACGTGGGATCGACTTCCGTTTAGTAGCCACCTTGGAACGGCGGGTCCCGATGTCCGCACCCATGCCAGACTCCGGTGAGGCTATAACCACTGTCTCCACTGGAGCACAGGGCGCTGGTGGTGCATCCGCAATATCAGGGAGCGGCAATCCGCGCGGAGGACTCTGCGCACGCGAGGGTCCGGCTTTGGCATCTTTTAAAGGAGGGATTACCGGGGTCCTTGGCACCAAAGGAGCGTTGCGATCGCTACCTGGAGGTGCACCCTTACGGTCGATCAGCAACCGCCTTTCCTCTTTTATGACCGCTCCCGTCGAATGACTGTACCATTCTGTATATACCCTAAGAAGTCGTGGGGCGCAAGCCGGCTCCCTGATAAAGAAGTGAGAGCCCGTGTTTAGACGCATGAAATGATGCAGCGCTCTCTCCATCCCTTCTTCGGTGCAGGTTCCGATAAAAAAGCTTCCAGCGGTACCCCTTGATTATAGCTCAGCTGTTGGGCGAAACGATGCGGGTTATATCTCATGAAGATCGTTGCCCCGTCCTGCCTAAACACCAAGAAGCCCGGTCTGATGGAATATAAGTGAAGGGTCTCCCGGGCCGTTAAAACTGAAGCTCCATCCTTGAAAGTGTCTTGCAATGGCCGCACTGCAGTGGTGGACGTTTTTCCAATAGTCAACACTGTAGGGTTCCTAGGCACACTATAGAGGTCTCACAAGGCATCGAACATGCCAATTTAAAATTTTATGGGTGCCGAGAAACCCTAATACGGATCGTCGGCTAGATTTCTAGGCGAAACGGTAAACTAGTTAACTACTTAACTAAAAGTTAGATGCTACAACCTTTGTAGATCCGGTTCCCTACTTCCTTACCTCCATGTGGGTGTGCTCTCGCTGTCCATCACGAATCCTAGACTCATTCGTCGGCTTCATCGGAAAAACGGGCGAGCAAGGTCGTCGGCTTCGTGTCAAAGACGATCTACGTCGAGGTTGCACAAGTTCAAGCTCCGACTTCACCGAGTTGTGAAACTTGTGAAGAAAATACCCAAAACCACTTGGCAAGAGGTAGAGGATGAAGAAATAGAAGGTGGGTTCACTTTAGATTTGGATTTCTCACTCTAGAAATGAAGTTGCCATTGATGGCATCAAGCTTTTCTCTTGAAGATGAAGATGAAGAAGAAGAAAAAATATGATAAGTGTTGAGATAAAATAAAAATAAATCAATACTTATCATAACTAAACCAAGGTTAAGTGTAGAGAAAAGACCATGGTAAAAGAGAAGGGTTAGGGTTAAGCTAGAAGACAAAATGGTTTCTTTAGTCAAAGCTTCATGAAGCTTCAACAAGCTTCATGATAAAAAGAAACCATTATGTTTTCATTTATCCATTTATATAAATAAAGAATGGATAAATAAAAGAGAGAAAGAATCAAAACCCTAATTATCTACTTAACCATGGTTTAATTCTTTACACTTAACCAAATGAACAAGTATCATCAAACATGATACAAAAATGTGCACAAAAGCATATCACATATACAATGTGCATCAAGTGAGAAAAATCCGTTTAAAGTGAACCAATACTGGTTAATGTAAAGTAATATATCAAATATATAATTATACATTAAATCATTAAATCAACATTTGATTCAATGATCCGGTCATGTCGCACATAACCGACTAGAATCCAATGTATCGATTTATCGAATCAATGATTCGATAACTAGGTCATATCGAATATAACCAATCGAAACATATATCGCGAGAATGAAATGCGGTATCACATACACGCATTATTCTCGGTCCTGCACATATCTCATATGCGCTCCTATTTCGTTTCGCTTGAGCCAGGAAACCTCTGTGTAGGACTCTAAAGACTCGTCAATACGCCGGTAGCAGATGATGATCATATCAAGCACCCACAAGCCGCAAGCGGTCTGCTAAACGTAACGGCCATCCGGGTATTGAGCGATCAGAAGATCGACGAGCTAGCCCGCTCACACTCCTGTGAATCCAACCAGTAACACTTACCGTACAGTCCGGTCTGTTCGTCTGATACGTCGCATATCAAGTCTAGGGGTGGTAAACGTCAGACCCCAATACTCGATAAGTCGTGCCGATGTGAGGCTCATAACGGGTCGAGAAACTACTGGTAACACTTACCAGCAAATCTCTGATCAGCCCTGGCCAGGGACTTCCCTGTTACGGCCAATCGAGCACAGCGCAACATCAACCCCCAATACCGGGAGAGACGAAACCCCTCCTATCGCTCATTGCCTCCATGGGACTCGGGACTGTACCCAAAGACCACCGTTTTGCACGCCCTCATGGACGTGGTAAGGTGGAGATCAAAGCACAGTGGGAATCACACAAGGCTATATGACGATCTCGGGTCTACAGACTAACCTGTACAAGTGTCACCTGAGAACTGCCATCTGACGTGAGGTATAATACCATCTGGGAGTTCTCGGCGAGTCCGTCCAGTGTACCCAGTCTCCACTGAGCACCCGTATACCATCTCTGATGTCAAACACCAATGGATATGGGATCATCCATCGCCCATCTCATGGGTCGAGAAGCGTATACGCTAGTCTACACTGGTATATCGATGCCCCGTCTCGATACACCCACGACTAGGGACCTTGAAGGATGTACTTATGGACTACCATGTCCCCACTAGTATGATCTGCATCATAGTCCAGGTAGTCAAGTACACATCCTAAGGGCTTTACCAACATGTAACTATAAGACAGTTTAAAGAGACAAGTGTACATGTTAAGATAAAGAGTAACCAGATAGCATACTATCATATCGAGCAAGAAAGTCATCTCTATATATGTCCAAGCATCCAATATAATATACATCATCTGTACAATACTGGCCTCTAGGGCATACATACAACTAACAATCTCCCACTTGCACTAGGGCCAGCTGCTGTAGTATCGCATACCGAGCATCCAGAAGAGTCTCTCAAACTGTATCTGGGGAATGGCCTTCGTGAGTGGATCCGCCGTGTTGTTCTTCGTGTCAACCCTCCTGACCTCGATCTCCCGGCGATCAACTATCTCCCGGATCAGGTGATACCGCCTCAGAATATGCCTGGATCGCTGATGGGACCTGGGTTCCTTGGCCAAAGCCACCGCTCCATTGTTATCGCAATACAAAGGTATTGGATGCTCAATGGATGGAACCACTCCAAGTTCAGAAATGAACTTCTTGATCCAGACAGCTTCTTTAGCAGCATCGTTGGCAGCGATGTATTCAGCCTCCATCGTCGAGTCTGCCACGGTTTCCTGCTTGGAACTCTTCCAGCTAACTGCCCCTCCGTAAAGGGTAAAGACAAAACCCGACTGCGACTTAGAGTCGTCCTTATCACTCTGGAAGCTCGAATCGGTAAAGGACTCCACTTGGAGTTCTCCGTTACCATACACCAAGAACATATCTCTAGTCCTTCGCAAGTACTTAAGAATGTTCTTCAGAGCTGTCCAGTGACTCTCTCTAGGATCTGCTTGATACCGACTCACTACACTTAGTGAGTATGCAACATCGGGTCTGGTACATAGTATCGCATACATGATAGAGCCTGCTGCCGAAGCATAGGGTATCCCTTGCATGCGAGCTCTCTCCAAATCAGTCTTGGGAGACATCTCTTTGGAGAGAGTGAGTCCAGAGATCGTGGGTAAGTTCCCACGCTTGGATTCTTCCATACTAAACCTCCTTAGTATGGTGTCAATGTACCTGGATTGGGACAATCCCAATATCCGTTTGGATCTATCTCTATAGATCCTGATTCCCAATATGCAGGAGGCATCACCAAGATCTTTCATTGAGAATCTTTGTGATAAGAAGAGCTTGACCGACTGCAGTATAGGAATATCATTTCCTATCAAGAGTATGTCGTCCACGTACAATACGAGGAAGACAACCTTACTCTCTGCCACCTTCTTGTAGATACAAGGTTCATCTGGATTTTTGATGAAATCAAACTCTTTGATAACGACATCAAAGCAGATGTTCCAACTCCGCGATGCTTGCTTTAGTCCATAAATGGATTTAAGCAGCTTGCATACCTTCCCGCTGCTCCCACTATCTACGAAGCCCTCTGGCTGAGTCATGTACACGCACTCTTCTAAATCACCATTTAGAAAGGCGGTCTTAACATCCATTTGCCAGATTTCGTAATCATGATATGCAGCGATGGCAAGCATGATCCGGATGGATTTAAGCATAGCCACTGGAGAAAAGGTCTCGTCATAGTCCACACCTGGTCTTTGACGAAAACCCTTTGCTACAAGTCTAGCTTTGAAAGTCTCCACTTTCCCATCTACACCAAGTTTTTTCTTGAAGATCCATTTGCTCCCAATGGGTTTTACCCCTTCAGGAGCAACTTCCAAAGTCCATACTTTGTTGGTGTACATGGATTCCATCTCGGACCGCATAGCATCCAGCCATTTCACTGAGTCCCCACTCGTGATGGCCTGCTCGAAGCTAGTTGGGTCATCATCCTCCATGATGCAATCCTCGCTCCCACCGTCCATGAGAAAACCGTAGTATCTCTCAGGTTGGCGAGGAACCCTACTAGATCGGCGGAGAGGCTGGGGTTCGTCGGGTACTACTGAATCCTCTGGTTCCACTAAATCTTCAGTTTGAGTTTGTGTAGCCGGAATTTCTTCCAGTTCTACCATATCCCCACTAATTTCTTTTGCAAGAAATTCCTTTTCTAAAAAGGTGGCATGTCGAGAAACAAACACTTTTTGTTCCTCTGTATGGTAGAAAAGATATCCATGTGAATGTTTGGGATATCCCACAAACTTACATAGAACTGACCGTGCCTCGAGTTTGTCCGGATTTTGCCTTTTGACATAGGCCGGGCAACCCCATATCTTAACTCGTTTAAGACATGGTCTCTTCCCACTCCATATCTCATATGGTGTGGTAGGTACAGATTTAGATGGAACTTGATTCAATAGGTATGCTGCTGTCTCCAGCGCATAACCCCAGAAGGAAATAGGTAACTCAGCTGTACTCATCATAGAGCGCACCATATCTAATAGGGTGCGATTTCTCCGCTCCGATACACCGTTGTGCTGTGGTGTATAAGGAGGAGTAAGCTGAGAGAGAATCCCATTCTCTTTTAGGAATTCCAGGAATTCATTGCTTAAGTATTCTCCTCCTCGATCAGATCGTAGGATTTTAATACTTTTTCCGGTTTGGTTCTCAACTTCTTGTTTATATTCCCTAAATTTCTCAAAAGCTTCTGATTTGTGTTTCATCAGGAACACATACCCGAACCTAGAGAGATCGTCAGTGAATGTAATGAAGTATGAAGAACCATCCCTGGCATGTGTAGACATGGGACCGCATACATCACTATGTATCAGTCCCAAGAGTTCAGTAACTCTTTCTCCGTGTCCCGTAAACGGAGTTTTGGTCATCTTGCCTTTGAGACATGACTGGCAAGTGTCATAGGATGAAAATTCAAACGGATTTAAATATCCATCTTTATGCAACTTAGCTAGTCGTGTCGCATTGATGTAATCCAGTCTACAATGCCACAAGAAGGATTCGTTCAGTTCAGAACTCTTCCTCTTGTGTGTGTTTGTTATGTTCAGAACTGTTGATTGATTTAGAACATAAATGCCATTGCACAACGTGCCTGATCCAACCAACTTTTGGTTATGGAAAATGTTCATAACATTATCCTGTAATACAAAATTATATCCCTCTTTACTTAATAAAGAAACCGATATAATGTTGCATATCAGGTTCGGCATGTAATAGCATTCGTTCAGAACCAATGTATTACCAGTTGGTAATACAAGGTGATATTCCCCGACAGTCTTAGCTGCAACAATTGCACCATTTCCAACTCTAATGCCTTTATCACCTTCTCCAAGTTCTCTACCTTTTCTAAGCCCATGTAACTGATTACATATATGGGATCCTGACCCGGTATCTAATACCCAGGACGTGGAGCAAATGGAGAAACAGTTCTCTGTAACGAACACACCCGAAGAAAATGCATCAACATGTACTTTCTTCATTCGGGTGGCATGGGAATCCTGGTATTCCCCTATATCCTGTTCAGTCCTATAACTCTTATAGGTAAGAACGGAACCAACGTTCCCCAGCACAGTATAACATGCGGGTTCGGTCAATACATCCATATTATTATCTTTATTAAGGCATGAAATGGTCGCTACCTGGAGAGAGAGAGAAGAAAACACTTTAGCGTAAGCTCGTGCAAGATCAGATTGGTTATTATCTTATCTAATCAGGATGGCTCCCACTGTTTTTATCAAATCTTCCTTCAAACCCTAAAAGGAAAGACTAGCCGGGATTAATTACACACTACAAGTTCGCCAATCTTTCAGCCAGGCCAGTGTCGGTACTTTGAGGGAGGTTCCCCGTGCTTTCGCACGAACCTAATTACTGTAAACCTCGTTTTCCCAGAGGCGTAACCTCGTTAACACCTTTCTAGACACCTACTTGATCGGCTAATTGTAATGTGTAAAACTCTCCCAGGAGTAACTCTTACTCGCAGTGGGTATCGGGATCCAACTATCTCATAGAAGGTATGCAATCTCATTGCAAATTTCAACACTTGAAATTCCCGATAATATTTTGCCCCTAGTGTCCTATGACCTTGACAAAGGCCAACAAATCACAGGATGCTAGTCAAGTTCAACCCGTCATTTCTTGATTGAATCAAACCTACCCGCACGACCCTTGACAAAGGCCAACAAGGTCGTACGACTACCCTGAAACAATCTGCATCATATGCATAAGCAGATAATCACTATTTAGCTACCGCACACTACGCCTTGACAAAGGCCAACAAACGCAGCACGAATACTAAACAGTTCTTATCTGAAATGACGGAGGGCTACGACAGGTTTTTCTGAAAACCTATTGCGTAATGAACTTGATATCGTTGTAGAATCAAATGAAGTTTTGAAATGGAGTGATTTTGAGGCTTTTCTAGTTTTGCTAAAGGGGTCACTCCCGGTGAAGGGATCGTCGGCCCTTTTCTCGTCGAATGAGGTGCGGGATATATCATATATATCGCTGTGCAAAGCAGAAACTATAGAAGCAATCAAAAGCAAACCGAGTGTGTAGCATCTGCCAGTTATTGCTAAAGGAGTCACTCCCGGTGAAGGGATCTCGGTCCTTTCCTCATCGAATAAGGTGCAGGGTATATCATATATACCGCTATGCAAAGCAAGAACTGTAGCTACCTGTTTAGTTTAAAATTTGATTCTACAACATCTTAGGTTTCTTTTCTTTCATTAATCACATTAATGAAGTCCCATCATTTAAATACCTAAACATCACAGATAGATATGACGTACACTAATGCCATCCGCATTCGCCTCGATGTCCCCTCGTGCACCGTTAGGTTAGGTAACTAACGACAGAGCAGGGCAGGGCTAGCGCGGGTGTAAAACATAAGTAACGTCTATATAATATATCATATATACTATATATAGTATCTATCACAGAACATCACATGATCACATCACAGATATCGCAGCAGAAGAAACATATGAAATATTGGATATACTAGGACGTCCGTGTTTTCAATACGAGCCAGTATAAAACACGGATTCCACGGTCGTGATGAATAGCCAATCCCACACCCCTAGACCCCTACGAGAGCGGCAAGCAACCCTGCCAATTCTAGGGTTAGGAGACCCGGACTCAACTCCTCGAGTTGGTCTCCCACTGGACCCCAGAACCCGGTTACTTGTGCTCCCCTCCTTGGGTCTATCCTAATGCGGAAAAGTAAATAATATACAAAAGGTGACAACTTCCGCTACCTGGAAGTGCCCCAAATAAAAGAATATTACATACAAGTTTTTACATGAATGAAAATGAAAAACACTCATCTCACATAAAAACCCCCGGCTATTCAAACACGACGATCCAATATAACATATCCAGCAACACATAACATCACATGTCATCAACGTAAGTAAGTATGCATACCCCAATTGTCGTTGACGTATAGCAACGAAACCGGCGATATGAACATACTACACTTACGGTCACAGAAAAGAAAGTGTAAAACTACAACAGTTGGAATCCGCAACCTCTTTAGACATCGCATGCCTAACAGATATAAATCCCGCATTTTAGTCTCATTATCGAAAACTCTTTTCAATATCATATGGGACTAAATTGCTAGATTTATAACATTCATTCAGTTATCTCATAACTACTTGTGAATTCCAATTATTGTATCACATTCCAGATAAACAGAAAATGTTAAACTTTCCGATCGAACAGTCGAATACCCAAGTTTTCCCGATACAACTCAACACATGAAATAAGTCTAACAACATTCAGTTCGTGCCTCAGTACCAACGGTCCAGCCGTAGAAGGGTCAAGCCAACGCCTCACATGTGGCACGCCGTACTGCCCCAAACCCGAAGGTTCAAAGGGCAGTTCAAGACGGTCACATAATCGAGTTAAGGTTTGTTGTCTTCTAGAGGGTCCATCGCGTTACTTGCACTACTTAGAACGTCGTTAAACTACGGAAAAATCCAACACTTGGAAATTTCCCGACAGGGGAAAAATTGGGTATTTATATCCGGTCGAACTTTTTAACATATTCTAAAATTTATCCGGAAAGCCACATAGACAAAATCTGATACTCCGATCGAAACACCGAATCCCCAAAACAATCCCAGAAAATTCAACTCTTGAATAAATATTAAAAATTCCCAGAAAATCCAGCACCAGAAAACAAGAATTACTGTGCAAACAGTATTGCGCAATTTGAACAGTTGGCCGCGGAACAGCGGCAGAAGCCATGCTTCTGCCGCGTTTCCGCGGCTGAATAGATGTATCATGAGCTCGTGTTTCACCATAATTCTTAGATCTTCCTGCTGAATTTTTTAGGCATTTTTAATCTGGAAAAATCCCAGAATTTCGAAAAAGTCCAGAGAGCATCTTAAAGTTAGGTTTTCGGGTTCGTTCGGACTTCAAACTCCGTCTAGACTTCGCCTAAGGCTCTAGCTAGGCTCTGATACCACTGTAGGGTTCCTAGGCACACTATAGAGGTCTCACAAGGCATCGAACATGCCAATTTAAAATTTTATGGGTGCCGAGAAACCCTAATACGGATCGTCGGCTAGATTTCTAGGCGAAACGGTAAACTAGTTAACTACTTAACTAAAATTTAGATGCTACAACCTTTATAGATCCGGTTCCCCACTTCCTTAGCTCCACGTGGGTGTGCTCTCGCTGTCCATCACGAATCCTAGACTCATTCGTCGGCTTCATCGGAAAAACGGGCGAGCAAGGTCGTCGGCTTCGTGTCAAAGACGATCTACGTCGAGGTTGCACAAGTTCAAGCTCCGACTTCACCAAGTTGTGAAACTTGTAAAGAAAACACCCAAAACCACTTGGCAAGAGGTAGAGGATGAAGAAATAGGAGGTGGGTTCACTTTAGATTTGGATTTCTCACTCTAGAAATGAAGTTGCCATTGATGGCATCAAGCTTTTCTCTTGAAGATGAAGATGAAGAAGAAGAAAAAATATGATAAGTGTTGAGATAAAATAAAAATAAATCAATACTTATCATAACTAAACCAAGGTTAAGTGTAGAGAAAAGACCATGGTAAAAGAGAAGGGTTAGGGTTAAGCTAGAAGACAAAATGGTTTCTTTAGTCAAAGCTTCATGAAGCTTCAACAAGCTTCATGATAAAAAGAAACCATTATGTTTTCATTTATCCATTTATATAAATAAAGAATGGATAAATAAAAGAGAGAAAGAATCAAAACCCTAATTATCTACTTAACCATGGTTTAATTCTTTACACTTAACCAAATGAACAAGTATCATCAAACATGATACAAAAATGTGCACAAAAGCATATCACATATACAATGTGCATCAAGTGAGAAAAATCCGTTTAAAGTGAACCAATACTGGTTAATGTAAAGTAATATATCAAATATATAATTATACATTAAATCATTAAATCAACATTTGATTCAATGATCCGGTCATGTCGCACATAACCGACTAGAATCCAATGTATCGATTTATCGAATCAATGATTCGATAACTAGGTCATATCGAATATAACCAATCGAAACATATATCGCGAGAATGAAATGCGGTATCACATACACGCATTATTCTCGGTCCTGCACATATCTCATATGCGCTCCTATTTCGTTTCGCTTGAGCCAGGAAACCTCTGTGTAGGACTCTAAAGACTCGTCAATACGCCGGTAGCAGATGATGATCATATCAAGCACCCACAAGCCGCAAGCGGTCTGCTAAACGTAACGGCCATCCGGGTATTGAGCGATCAGAAGATCGACGAGCTAGCCCGCTCACACTCCTGTGAATCCAACCAGTAACACTTACCGTACAGTCCGGTCTGTTCGTCTGATATGTCGCATATCAAGTCTAGGGGTGGTAAACGTCAGACCCCAATACTCGATAAGTCGTGCCGATGTGAGGCTCATAACGGGTCGAGAAACTACTGGTAACACTTACCAGCAAATCTCTGATCAGCCCTGGCCAGGGACTTCCCTGTTACGGCCAATCGAGCACAGCGCAACATCAACCCCCAATACCGGGAGAGACGAAACCCCTCCTATCGCTCATTGCCTCCATGTGACTCGGGACTGTACCCAAAGACCACCGTTTTGCACGCCCTCATGGACGTGGTAAGGTAGAGATCAAAGCACAGTGGGAATCACACAAGGCTCTATGACGATCTCGGGTCTACAGACTAACCTGTACAAGTGTCACCTGAGAACTGCCATCTGACGTGAGGTATAATACCATCTGGGAGTTCTCGGCGAGTCCGTCTAGTGTACCCAGTCTCCACTGAGCACCCGTATACCATCTCTGATGTCAAACACCAATGGATATGGGATCATCCATCGCCCATCTCATGGGTCGAGAAGCGTATACGCTAGTCTACACTGGTATATCGATGTCCCGTCTCGATACACCCACGACTAGGGACCTTGAAGGATGTACTTATGGACTACCATGTCCCCACTAGTATGATCTGCATCATAGTCCAGGTAGTCAAGTACACATCCTAAGGGCTTTACCAACATGTAACTATAAGACAGTTTAAAGAGACAAGTGTACATGTTAAGATAAAGAGTAACCAGATAGCATACTATCATATCGAGCAAAAAAGTCATCTCTATATATGTCCAAGCATCCAATATAATATACATCATCTGTACAATACTGGCCTCTAGGGCATACATACAACTAACAAACACCTTGTCAATGAAAGACACACCGGCTCCAAAGGTGTGGGAGCGAAGGAGTAAACCCCTGGCATTTCGTGGCGATGGATTTACAATTGATGCGCCGATCAGCTGTAGAATACGAGGAAAACTGCATCTTTCGTAGAACGAGGGCCTTTTATGCATGCCGAAGACACCCGCCGTATGTAGCTCGAGCCACGACATAAAGTAGTGCATCGGGAAGACCACGTGCAATACCCCGGGCTCGTTAGCATCCGCCGCTCGGCTGAGGCCATGATATAGGTGCACCAAGCCAGCGATCCCAACGGCCACCTTTACCCCGATGGTCATCCGGTGGGCTGGGTAAAAGACGGAAGGCCGCATGCGGTGAGAGTGCATTGGGAGCGCAAACCAACTCAGCCAAAGCCCAAGAAATCCTAAAAAGAAGGCCTCCTCGTCCATCTCGGGGGCTACGACTTCTGCAAAAGACATGGTTGGAGAGTTAGGAAGAAAAAAGTCCTTTTGGTCTATTTCCTTCGCCGGCAGGTTATCCAAACCTAAACCGAAAGGGTCCTCAAGGGTGGCAAACTTGGCAGCTTCTGCCGAGAGGATGTTTGGGTGAAGGAACCGAGCGATGAAATCATCAAAACTAACTCCGCGGCTCCCACGCTCAATGAAAAGGGCCTTGTAGATATTCAACACCTTGATCAGACTTGGGAATTGGTGTTGAACGGCGTTCTTCGGCGTGAGCCCCCTTATCACCAGCTTAGCACCAAAGACGTACTCATCCGTCGGGAGCAACTCCTCATAATGTTCCCCCATGACCGGTAAACCGGATACCACTGTAAACTCTTCCAAAGAGATGGACACTTCCCGATCCATAGCGAGAAAAGTGTGGGTAGGAATGTTCCACTGCTCCAGGAAGGCCTTGAACCACCAGGTGGGAAGCGTGGGATACTGGAAGAGGGAGACGTAGACTGCGGTATACAATCCTAATCTTATCAACTGCGACTTCTTCATCGACAGAATATACCGGGCCCACGACAGATAGCCGATTAGGTGGCGGGGGATCAGGCCGATGTTATATGATTGCCCCCAAGGTCGCGCCTCGCCTTGACAGATACGGCGTCCTAGGATATCCAAAACCATGGGACGCTGGACCGGGATTGCATCTATAGCTGGATGAAGAAAGCCCTTCGATGTCCAATCAGCCGTCTCCCCGGCGTACTGCACCGGGGGTGGGCTGGCGTAATGAATCGCCATGATGGGTTCTGACGGCACTGAGCATGTGAAGCTGCGTCAACCCATAATGATCTGGTTATTCCACGACCCCCAAAGGTGGAGACTCTTATATTCCGGGTCGTAGTCCCTAATCATAGCCAAGACGTCACGATCCAAGGACGCTTCAGGAAACCCTTCCTCCGAGCGGACGAATGGGAATGAGGTGTCGAGAGACATGATCGCTGCAAATGAACAGAAATTAGCCGTTAGTGCTGCAATTCCAACGCTTGGCGTTTAAAAAAAATGCGTTAATTAATTAATTAAATTAAAAATTAATTAAATTAAAATTAATTAATTACACCACACAGCAGTGCAGCAGGTAGAAGACCGAAGGGGGACCCACAAAATCTGGATGACAAGATGTCAGTTAATAAGACAACCTCATCATTGGATGAGATTGTCAGTTGGTCCCCAAGAAAACATTCCCATTAATAATAATAATAATAAAAGAATCCCTAGAGACAAGGAGAAAATCTTCTCTTTCAGAGCAAAGCTCTGTCACAGAGTGACACTTGTCAAACTCTGGTCTCAGGAGAATAAGATTCCTTAAAAGAGCCTAGCTCTGTGATGATTTATTTAAAACATCTAAAGAAATTAAATTTTTTTTTTAAGACTCTTAGAAGTTCTTCACTTTTAGATCAAAAAGATCTATTTTTGGATCCATGAGCAAAGCTCTGCTCATGGGTTAAAACCCATGAACAAGATCTCTGTAGATCTATGGATTCATAAGAGCAAAGCTCTATTGGTGAAACCCCAAAGGGGATTTCTTTAGATCAGAAGATCTATGATAGCAAAGCTCTATTGGTTAATTAAAATTAATTTAACTCAAGATTAATTTTACCTAAAGTTTTCTAACTTGGAAAATGAGAGCAAAACTCTAAAGTTCTGGAAACGAGAGCAAAGCTCTAAAGTTCTAAGCAAGAGCAAAGCTCTGGAATCAAAATCTAGAAAATGGTGAAGTTTTCTAAAGGGTAATAGGTCCTATTTATAAGGCGCTTGCGCTCCTTTAGCTCATCCCTTGATCCAACGGTCAGGGGCTTGCCACCGCTGCACTCACGTGCGCGCCACGTGAGCGCAACGGTGGGGGGGGCATTTGTTTCCCCCAATCAGAGCAAAGCTCTGCTGGAAATTCAAAATTCAAATTTTGAAGCAACGCTTCAAATCCCGGGCGCAATGCGCCACGTGTCAGGCGCAGACACATCAGCGCAGCGCCCAAAGCAGCGCACCCAATCAGAGCAAAGCTCTATTTTAAGTAAAGTTAAAGGAAGCAACGCTTCAGTTGCGCAAGCGCTGCGCTGCGCGACGCGTGTCAGCGCAAATGCGCTAGCGCAGTTGCGCTGCGCGATACGTGTCACGCGCTGAGGCGTTTGCGCCAAACAGAATTAAGATTTCAAAGAAATCTTTCTGTTCTTGTCAAAACAAGAAGATTTATTCTGTAAAACAGAAGCCCTTGGATCAAAGATCCAACGGTGGGGAAAATTCCCCAAATCACTCAGAGAAAGATCTCTTTAACAAATTTAACTAATTTATGGGCACTATAAAAAGGACCCTAGACCTCAATTCAAAAAACAGGAACATTTCTTGAAAAAAATCAAGAGCTTCAAACAGAGAGAACTCTGAGAAAAGTTTTTTAAGAAAAAGGTAAAAACCTTCACAAAAAAGAAGAAATTTCTTCTAATAGATCATTGATCTAAAAACCATATCAATGATCTTCATATAATAAACAGTGCTTTGCACTTCTTATGAACCACTGGTTCCTTAAAACAAGATAAAACAAAAAAAAAATAAAAATAAAAATATAGTGGTTTGCACTTTTATGAACCTTTGGTTCTTGAAATAAAAAGAAAAACTTGTTTTTCTTTGATCTAAATTAGATCAAGAAATCAAATAGTGCTTTACACTTCTTTTATGAACCATTGGTTCTTGAATCTAAAAGATTCTCAAATTAATAGTGCTTTGCACTTATAAATCTGCACTGTTGCGCTCTTGGGCTGGCGCAAGCCACCAGAGAGCGCCACGTGTCAGCGTCTGAACCATTTGCGCTATGCGCTTTTGAAATAGAGCTTTGCTCTCTGAAATTGGCGCAACTCACCAGAGCGCGTCACGTGTCAGCAGCGCAAGCGTAGCGCACTAGCGCAGCGCACTGCGCCTGCATGACACGTGTTATCACCACAAACGCTTGCGCTCTTTGATTGGCGCAAAGCGTCTGAAAAATGCAATGCATTTCTTTTGTTAAAGGGCCAGGCCCAAGTCAAAAGACCTAGCAGGCCAAAATAAATTGCAAAGCAATAAAAAGGGCAGAGCCCAAGTAAAATTGATGCTCTGCATCATTTATAAATGGGCAGAGCGCAAAACAAATTGATGCTCTGCATCCTTTATGGGTAGAGCCCAAATAAAAATAAAAAGAAATGCAATGCAAAGAACAAATAAAAATGATGAGTATTTTCCAACTGGACTTAGCCCAATCATAGCTGTAAGTCCTCAAATTAAATTGACTGAGAACGGCTGCTCCCTGAATCAATTTATATCTGGTTCGAGAGTACATCTCCGAACGCCTCTGACACCTGTCGTTGTAATCCTTCAACGACGTCAGAGAGGTGACGGGTCCTAACGACCACACACTATACGGACTGCGGGGTCCTTAAACTCGTGGACCGAAACGTCCTTAAACTAATATTGGACCGAAACGTCCTTAAACTAATGTTGGACCGAAACGTTCTTAAACTAATATTGGACCGAAACGTCCTTAAAACTAATGTCGGACCACCACGTCTCTAAACTGGAACATGGACCACTACGTCCCTAAAACTGGAACAATAGAGTCTCCAAATGCTCTTTTGCCGGATCTAAACGATCCCGTTTAAGTTGATCTTAGCCCCAAATACGGCTAACGTATCCTTAAACATTCAAACGGATTATAAAACTCCAAATCAACCTTGGTTCAAGGGTACATCTCTGAACTCCTCTGACATCTGCCGTTGTAATCCTTCAACGATGTTAGAGAGGTGACGAGTCCCGATGGCCAGATATTAAATGGATTATCACGTTAAGTTGATCTTAGTCTCAAACAGGACTATCGTATCCTTAACGAACGTTTAAGTTGATCTTAGCCGCAACGCGACTAATGCATCCTTAAACTAAAAACACCAAACCCAAATCTAAGTAAATACGAATTTGGACTAATCCACGTCCTACGGGCGACGGCATTACTCATTCTCCGTATACAATCCACGGGCAATCACAAACAAAACAAACACACACGACACGAAGTGAAATTCTGGAGAAGGAGAAACTTGTTACCACGATGCGGTAGCGTAATTAACTGCAGGGGCTTGCGCCTGCAGGGAAGAGCATCCCCACAATCAAAAACCCCTCAAGCGAGGGGGAATCTGACGAAGTCTGCTACATCGGCCGCATCCGTCTAAACCTCCGATACACGGTGCCATAAATCAACTTGGCATCTTCGGAGAGGTGGACGGATAAAACCAAATAGCATCTGCCCCGAACCCCAGCGTCAGGACTTCGCAGTCTTGTGCGCCGTCTTTCGGAGGGGAACAACCATCTTCCTCGGTCCTCCGACCAACTCCACCACTCACAACCGTAACCGCCATCCCGCCAATCTCGCCATGCGCAGATTCTCCACCAGCAACATCTCACGTTCCACGTCATCACGATCCCCATTAACAGGCGATGTGCTTTTTACGCGGGCGTGACGTCGGGAGCGTAACTGCCGGCGAGACTCTTGTGCCTGCTGCTGCGTGCTGCCGCCGCTATATAAACCCCCATCACAGAGGGGTCAAGTAAGCCATTTTTTATTCCACTTAGCCGTTACTCTGCTCGGATCTAGTGCTAACTTGATCGTCGGAGGGTCCTCTGTGGTACCAAACCACCCCGGGACTTCTTTGCAAGTACTCGGCGCTAAACTCCTCAAATCACCAGTCTTCTCAAAACCCGTTGAGACCCACACGCAACAGGAGATCACCTCCAAAATCCACCAGGAGATCGACGAAAGACAACATCTGACGGAAACCCGAGAAAGAGCTCCATCAGTTGGCGCCGTCTGTGGGAATCTAGACTCCACAAAACAAAAAGTTGGCTTTCCAGTCTCCATCCACATGGCAAGCGATCACCCTAAGGACCCAGGTACCAGCCGCCACCTTCCCCTCGGCGGGGGCGCGGATGAACCTCCTCCGACGACCGCCATCGGCGCCCTCGCCGGCCGAATAGACCGACTACAGGCCATGGTGGAGGCGCTCATCCGTGTCCAAGCGACCGGGCCAGGGGCCAGATATATGCTCCTCTGCCTCCAGAAGACTCTACCCTCGTCAGCACGGCTGACCACTGGCAGGTTACGTCCCACGACCACATATCTCACGGGCCGATACTCCCTGAGGCCCACTGGGCGCCCCATGGCTCCACACCGGGGTCCGTCGCTAGAGCGCCTCGCCTCGAACCTCCTTGCGCCCCTTACCCCCCTGATGAGATGTCGGTCACCTCGCCTATCCCCAGGCATGATCGACGTCCTCTCCCCCGACGGGGTCGCACAGAGGAGGCCCGCCACGATGGCTCGAGGGCCACCTCGCCCGGGGATCTGAGGAACCTCATCGAGAGGAACCGGGGTCGCGCCCAAACGCGGACCTCCCACAGAAGAAGCCAGGGATCACCAGGAGCCGAATCCTCGGGGTACCACGGTCGTCTCGACGCCCTCGAAAAGAAAATCCAGGGCATGCGCCGGGAAGGACACCTTTCGGGCGACGGGGTTAAGTACGCCGCCAACTCGCTCACCAAGCCGTTTACCGAGGAACTGCTAGCTGTCCAAGTCTCCTCGTGCAACAAGCCCCCGAAGGTCTCTCTGTTCGACGGGAAAACCGACCCGAAAGACCATTTGGACGCTTTCACCGCGGGGATGAGCTTCCAGGACCATTCCGACGACGCCCAGTGCAGGGCCTTCCCAGCCACCCTCACCCGCTCTGGTCGAGACTGGTTCCGAGGACTCGAGCCTCGCTCAATCTCGACCTTTGACGAGCTGGCTACTCAGTTCCTTGGCCATTTCATCGGGAACCGTCGGCAGAAGCGCACGGTCGACTATCTCTTCACAATTAAGAGCGGGGACAAGGAGACGTTCAAAGCTTACATCACCCGCTTTTACAGCGCACTCCTCGAGGTCCCCCAAGCACCAGGATGAGACCGTCATCACGGCGCTCAGGTCCGGTCTCAGGCACAAGGGGTGGTTGTGATCCTTTGCGTTGGCGCAGCCGAAGACCATGGCCGAGGTCAAGGCGTGGACCGAGCGCGAGGTTCAACTAGAGTCCGAGGTGAACGCAAACCTCCCTCGAGCAGACCGGTCCGACCAGAAGAAGAGGGCCCGGGAAGAAAGGCCGGAGCGTCAGCAGCCCTATCATCCGAAGTTCCAGGAGTACACCCCACTCAACGTCTCCCTCGCAGTGTTGCTAGAGGAGGCCTAGAGCGAGGGGTTCTTCAAGTTCCCTCCAATCCCGCGCCAGGCCTCGAAGCAAACCCGGGGCCCTTACTGCGCCTTCCACCGGACACTGGGCCACGCCACGGAGGATTGTAAGCAACCCCGGGACTACATCGAAGAGCTCATTCGATCGGGGCACCTCGCCACCTACTTGAGAGACAAACGACATGCCGACCGCGAGCAGGAGCAGCGTCCCCCTCCCACCGAGCTGACCATCGGCCATATCATGCTCGTTTCGGCAGACGACCAGCCCGGCGCTCAAGGAGCCCCGTACCCGGTGCCAAGCACCGAAACCAACAGGCCTCCGGGGAGCCCGGGCCGCGCTAATAAGATCATCTATTAGCATGCACTTTTCTTTTAGGGCAATGTAAACTCTTCCTAGGGTCTGTTGTTAATTTAATAATGATCAATGGAACATTGCGGAAAAGAAAGAAAGATCTTGTTTATTCAAAAAGGTATTATGGGCTCATCAGCCATACATACAAAAAGGAAAAAAAAATTACAACAGCGGGGGAAGGGGGTATAGAGAGCACTGCTCATGGTACTCGGTGAAGATCTCCGCCAGCTGAGGCCTCACGGGATCCAGCCTCAGCCCTCGATTCCCACCGCGTGCGTTGACCCCGAGCCTCAGTTCATAGCACTCACGGACGAGTGCCTCTGAGCGAGCCAGCCGATTCGCGGAGATCAGACCGAAGCGCCTCAGAGACCGCAGCTTACCCATGGCCTCGTCATAGAGCTGCTCGGACAAGGGGCTGTAAAGCCCTGGCGACGCCCTCCAGATGGAGTACATCAACAGCTGCAGCAGGGAGGAGCGCCGGGGGAGCAACCGGCCGAAGTGGTCTTCGATGCTCCCATAGACCAACTGCACCGTGTCCTCGGTGCAGTTCTGGTCATAAAGGTATACGTCTTCGAAGTGGATGATTTCGGGGATGGTAAAGGGGAAGTCCAGCATTCTCGACGATCTGTCTACAAAGAAGGGAAGGGCCAGTGCTCCTTCAGCCTTATATAGCCCACTGCGCCCCAACGGAGCTCAACAGTCGCCCGCTTTCGCCCAGAAAGTCGCTGCCACGCGGCGATCATCGAGCCTTCTCTGGCGGAACCGAAACAACGCGGATCTGGCGCTTCACCTCCCCCCACATTCAACGCGCGTGCTACGCACACGGTCGCACGACCGTTCCTGTTCCCCATGCCTGCAACTAGATGGTCGGGCGAAACCTCATGAAGAATTAGCCGAGTGGCTACCATGCTCGGCTATACCTGGCCGGTAGCTTCCCTACTCGCAACGCCAGGGATCAAAGCCCTCGCCAAGAGGCAGCCGCACAGCTTCACTGCCCGGTTATCCTTAGCAGGCCCCCTACGGCCCCTCCAACGCTAAGGATCCAAACCCTCTTTAGAGGCAGCTCAGCAGCTTCCCTGCTCGGCTATCCCTGGCCGGAAGCTTCCCTACTCGCAACGCCAGGGATCAAAGCCCTCGCCAAGAGGCAGTCGCGCGGCTTCACTGCCCGGTTATCCTTAGCAGGCCTCCTACGTCCCCTCCAACGCTAAGGATCCAAGTCCTCCTTAGAGGCAGCTCAGCAACTACCCTGCTCGGCTATCCCCGGCTGATAGCTTCCTACCATGACCGACAAGGATCGAAAGCCCTCCTAGAGGCAGTCGAGCCCGAGGATCCTTCGCTCGGCTATCCTTCAGGACAAAAGCCCTCGCCAAAAGGCAACAGTAACCCTGCCCGGCCAAGGGTCCTTGGTAGGCTTCTTACAGCCTCTCCGCGCTAAGGACCAAAGTCTTCCCAGAGGCAGTCGAGTCCTTACTCGGCTATCCCCGGCTAGTAGCTTCCTACCACAACCGACAGGGATCAAAGTCCTCGCCAAGAGGCACTGGGCAGTAACCCTGCTCGGTCCCCGTCCTGAAGGATCAAAGCCCTCGCAAGAGGCAGCCGAGCAGCTACCCTGCTCGGTCATCTCCGGCTGGTAGCTCCCTACCCATGACGCCAGGGATCGTAGCCCTCACAAGAGGCATCCGAGCGGCTGCCCCGCTCGTTCATCCCAGGATGGTAGTTGCCTACCCGCGACGCCAGAGATCAAAGACCTCACCAAGAGGCGACCGCGTAGCTTCACTGCCCGGTCATCTTTAGTGGGCTTCTTACAACCCCTCCAACGCTAAGGATCCAAAGTCCTCCCAGAGGCAGTCGAGCCCGACCCTCGCTCGACCATCCCCGGATAGTGGTCGTTGCTCACATTGCCAGAAGTCGAAAGGCCCCCGCCAGGGGGAAACCGAGCAGCTTCCTATTCATACTCGGCACAAATACGACGAACAGCCCTCTGCCCATCACATGCAGAGAATCCGAGGCCCCAATAAGGGGCATCAAGTCTATCCAAGTCTAAGCTATCCCCTCTCGACTTCGGGGCCATGGAGATGCCTCCTCGGCAATGCTTGGCACGCTTGGCAAGTGATCGAAATCAACTCGACAAACGATCGCTAGACAGATGGCCGACCTGACATGGAAGCCCAACAGTGCAAGCAGAGATATTTTACAAGCATTCTTCACAAACAGAAGATAAAGTGCAAACCGATGAAACCAAAGGAAAAAGTTTTATTACTACCAAAGGCAAAGGCTTTACAAAAGGTATTTTGGGCTCCCCAGCCTTACAAAATGACCGGAGGCTTACAAAAATTCAAAAAACAACAAAATAAAAGGAGGAAGACGGAGGCTTTAGGCCTCAGGGCCAGGTGCGACCTCGGGGTCCTCGACGTCCACCACATGACGGGCAGGGTCCTCGATGACTTCCTCGTCAGGAATCTCTTCCCCCTGCTCATCGGCGTCCACGAGGGGGAATTCGGCTTGGAGCTCTCCATCGGCAAACTCCGGCATCCGGGCATTAACGGCGTCGAGGGCCTCGTACCAGATGCGGGTTGTGGCCACGGCCAGGTCATCGTATAAGTCCTTCGACTTCTTGTAGCCCTCCACCGCCTTCGCTGCCGAGAGATCGGCCAACTTCGCCTCTCTCATGTCGGCCGACTTCGCCGCCTCGGCCGCCGCCCCCAGCTCCTTCCGGAGGGTCTTCACTGTCCTCTTCAAGTTGCCGGCGAGCACCTAAGCGTCCTCAAGCTTGACCTCGGCAGCCACGACGGCCTCGTGGTACTGGGCAACCTCCCGTTTCCCGGCCTCCACCTCGCCCTCCAAGGCGGCAACCCTCGCCATCACCGCCTCTAGCTCTCTCTTGGAGCTCTCTTCCAGTGAGGCAAGCTGGCCCACGGCTTTTATCACCGGGGCTATCACCTCGGCCTCCATACGTGTCATGCCCCGCTTCCCAGAGTACGCGAGATTGGGCACGTGACATAGCCAACCATGCTACCTGTGGGTAGGAAGTATCCATCCACAGTCACATTACGGCTGTAGAGATATCAAGAACAAGATAAATAAACTAATCTAATACATGTCCAAATCCATAATAACAAGAATCAATAAACAGTAAGTGCGGAAGCTAATGATCCAATACAATGAATAAACAGTACGTCCCATAATGCGGGCTCACATCTGGAAATGAAATGAAATAAATAAACTAAACCCTAAGGAACTCACAGTTCAGCCTGCTGGCTGAAGTACTCCTGCTCGGTCGTCGACAGTGGTACGGAATCTGGGCCATGCAAAACCCAGACGTCAGCGCGTCATGTCATCAAGTAATATATATGAACATGGTAATAAACAATGCAAGTATGAACATGAATAAAGCAGTACTAAGGAATAACAGAGCAGGGTAATGTGCAATGGTGACTAAACTGTCCTATCAGGTTTCTACTCTATAGTCTTTGAAATCAATTGATGAATCGTCGATGTAACTCAATAGTATCCCGTGCGTGCCCGGGATCACGGCCACAATATTCTCGGCTGCAGCCGAGACATGCCGCTAGGCACAGAATAGGAAAGTGTATACTCGGTGGTACCCCGTACATACCCGGGATCACGGTCACAATATTCTCGGTCGAAACCGAGACATGCCGCTAGGCACAGAATAGGAATGTATACACTCGAACGGTAGTGAACTGTCGAGTTACAAGTCAGGTCCACCTTTGATTTCCCCATACCCCCAAGCTATGTATGTCAGGTCAGGTATTCAGTAGTCAAGGACTAATGCCAACACAAAATCCGGTAAGAGTAGGTCTGTCTGGATAGACAGCAGGGATGGTCGGGTTTGTCGGCATTAGGCATGAGATCATGAAACAAGTCATGTCATGGTACAACGGGATGAGTCGGTATGTATGTATATGTCATGTGTAGCAGGGTCAGGCCAATACGTAGTGCAATCGAGTATGTGCTCACAACAGGTATACAATCAAATAATGAACAGCAGCAGGAAACAGTAAATAACCATATTATTCCATGTAAACACAATGATGTTTTGTATTCTCTTATTAACAGGTTCAAGCACCTTTGGGGTGCAATAGCCACAAGGAGAAGCAATATCCACAATCATAAAGTAATGAAGCTACATGAATTTACACTAAGTATAATAATTGTCTCGTGAATGATTTAACAATTAAAGCAGATATGATCCAATTGTTTTATTTAGTTGAAATATGGATTGATATTGGGTCGATTAATTACGAGAAACTATTATAACGATCCCATGTTAAAGATAACTGCAACTGTCACTTCTAACTTATAATATAATATCAATTACCATCATTAAGTTGTAATATTATATAGTATGGTATTCAACTGCATGGCAAGACTAGATCTCGTATGCTAGCATGTTAAAGCAAGTATTCAGATACTTGCCTCGACGGTTTCGCAAACCGGAAAGCACGGATGCATAGTCGGCAGAAAACACGAGATGGGTGCACGGGACACGGATCGAGTCCCAACAGAGAACAACGGGATCACACGGACCAGGGTACTTCGCTGGAGCGTCGGGTTCACAAGACGGCACGGTCGGGTTCCGGCAAAAGTCACGGCAACGAAGTTAGCAACAATGATACGATACACGCAAATAACGACCAGCGAGGGGGATTAGCCCAAAAGGAAAGATAAGGGATGCTTACAGGGAAGAAACAGGGTGCAACCACGATGGCTCGACGGCGATGGGGCGCCGGCGGCGATGAACAGTGCGCGGCAAGGGTTCGAGGCGGCTGGACTTCGCTGAAACCGATGGTGCTGAGAGTAAAGGAGCTGCTGGCCTGCTCAGGTGGTCGAGGGGAGAAGGAGGTGGTCGGAGGTGGCGCGGGTGACGTCGACGAGGGTCGACGGCGCGTTCTCCGGCGACCCGGGGATGGTGCAGGGTCGGGCTCGGGTTTGCTGGTGATCCGGCGAAGGGAGGATGAAGGCGTCGACGAGGTCGCGACGAGGAGGAGGAGAGGGAGTCGCGGGCGTCGTCGGTGGCTGGAGGCGACGTCGACGACGAGGTCTGCGGTGGTTGGTGGCGTCGTCGGGGTTGGGTGCAGGCACGGGAAGCGGCGGAGGAAGGAGGTAGGTGGGTGCGGCTAGTCTCATGGTGGCGAGGGCGGCGACGGCGAGGTCGCGGGGAGGTCGACGGCGGTGTCACGACGCGGCTAGGGTTAGGGTTCTGATGGTTCTCGTGATGGAGAGATGAGTAGGGGAGGCGGCTGCATGGAGGGATTAAATAGGAGGAGAGAGAGAGTTGTTAGAGGGAGAGAAAATGAGGGAAGAGAGAGAGAGAGATAGGGAAGGGGGCCCACGAGTTAAAGTTAGGGGCTCGTGATTGGCCACGAGAGATTTTAAAAGGGATTTGAAAAGGAATTTGAAAGAGTTTGAGAGATTTATCAGTTAAAGAAAATATATAATCGTATATATATAGTTTAAGATATTAAATTAAATGGGCCTTTTTGGCGCGAAATGAAATATTTCCAAATCGAGCCCGGGTTGCGCCCAAATGTTCCAAATTCAAATTATAGGATTTTAAGCGGGTTCCAAATTTTGAAAAGAGGTGTTTAATGATTAAAATGAATGCCCCCAAGTCGGACACTTGCACGCGCGTGTAGTCGTCCAAACTTGCCCGTTTAGCCGAACGGGACGGAATCTCGACACGCGGACGCTACCACGCGACTAGTGGCGACGAGTAGGCCAACATGGACACTTTTAATTTCATTTTAGGAGTTAAAATTTGTTATGTGCCAAAATGACTTAACCGGTTAAAATTTAGCAATAAACACCAGATAATCAGGATAATTGGAAATGAGCAATATATAACCCTCAACCAGTAATATAAATAGTATTATTGGGCTCGGGTGTTACATCATACCCAACTACAAAAAGAATTTCGTCCTCGAAATTCCAAGAATACAAGATAGCTAACTACTGGAAAAGGTGAGGGAATTTCTGTCGGATCTCGTCTTCTCGCTCCCAAGTGGATTCTCCATGCGATCGATTATCCTAAGAAACTAGCACAAGAGGGATAACCTTGTTCTTAAGAACCTTTTCTCTTCGATCCTTGATTTCAACTGGTCGCTCCTCAAAAGTCAGGTCCTCGCGTACAGTCAACTCCGAATGATCCAAGACATGAGTCTCATCACGAACATACCTCCGTAGTTGAGACACATGGAACACATCGTGCACTCCTGCTAATGACTGTGGTAACGCCAACCGGTACGCTACCTCTCCAACACGCTCCAATATCTCGAAGGGTCCAACGAATCGGGAACTAAGCTTTCCCCGACTTTCAAAGCGAATCACCCCTCTAGTCGGTGATATCTTCAGGAATACCAAATCACCCACGGCGAACTCTAGAGGTCTTCTTGACGTGTCGGCCCAACTTTTCTGTCTGTCTTGAGCTGCCTTCATATGCTTCCTGATTGTATACACCTTCTCGACCGTCTGTACCACCAAATCTGGTCCTAGTAACCTTCGTTCACCAACATCATCCTAACAAACCGGTGAACGGCACTTACGACCATACAACGCTTCAAACGGAGCCATCTGAATAGTCGCTTGGAAGCTATTGTTGTACGAAAACTCCACCAGGTGTAGATGATCCTCCCAAGAACCTTTGAAGTCCAACATGCAAGCCCTCAACATATCTTCAAGGGTCTGGATCGTTCTCTCCGATTGTCCATCAGTTTGAGGATGATAAGCTGTGCTAAACTTCAATCGAGTCCCCAAACTTTCTTGTAAACTCCTCCAGAAGCGCGACAAGAACCGAGTGTCCCGGTCGGACACGATACTTACCGGTACTCCATGCAATCTGACAATCTCCTGCATATACCGCTCTGCCAAAGTCTCTGTCGATTGACTAACCCGAAACGGAATAAAGTGAGCTGCCTTGGTCAACCGATCGACAATCACCCATACTGCATTGTTGCCCTTTGGACTCCGCGGTAAAGCCGTCACGAAATCCATGGTTATATGTTCCCACTTCCACTGAGGAATCGGAAGTGGTTGCAACAAACCAGCAACCCTTTGGTGTTCAGCCTTGACTTGCTGACACACCAAGCACTTAGCCACGAAGCGAGTAATTTCCCGTTTCATACCTTCCCACCAGAAGTGCTGTCGAATATCTCGGTACATCTTTGTCCCTCCTGGATGTACAGAGTAAGCTGAACTGTGTGCCTCCCTCATAAGCTCTTCACGCACATCTCCTTTTTGGCGCACACACACGGCTACCATATCTCAACGAACCGTCTTCATGGATCAGTAAATCGGTTCGTAGTCCGGCTCCAACCTGCTCTCGAAACTTTTGCAGTCTAGGATCCTGCGATTGTGCCGCTTTAATCTTCTCAACTAAGGACGACTGTACTTGCAACTGCATCCACTGTCCTGTAGCATGTGGTAGCACAACCTTCAAGTCAAATCTTCGAAAATCCGCAATGAGCTCTCTCTGTGCAGTCAATATCTGAATTGCTGGTAACCGACTTAGCGCATCTAGCACGACGTTAACTTTTCCCGGATGGTACTTAAGATCAAGGTCGTAGTCGGCCATCAGCTCCAACCATCTGCGTTGCCTCATGTTCAACTCCTTCTGAGTGAACACATATTTCAAACTCTTGTGATCCGTAAAGACTTCGACTCTCCCGCCCAAAAGGTAGTGTCTCCAAATCTTCAGGGCGAAGATCACGGCTGCAAGCTCTAAGTCATGAGTCGGATAATTCTTCTCATGAGTCTTCAGTTGTCTCGATGCGTAAGCGACGACTTTCCCATTCTGCATTAAAACACATCCCAATCCTTTTCCAGATGCGTCGCTGTGAATCACCAGTCCTCCTGAATCATCCGGTACGGTCAGGATCGGGGCGGTTATCAACTTCTGCTTCAACGTCTCGAAGGCCAATGCACATCCCTCCGTCCAAACAAACGGTACCTCCTTGCGCGTAAGCTTGGTTAACGGCTCAGCTAAACGAGCGAAGTTCTCCACAAATCTTCGGTAGTAACCGGCGAGTCCAAGAAAACTTCTTATCTCCGCAACATTCTTTGGAATAGGCCAATCTCGAACTGCTGCAATCTTTTTGGGATCGACGGCGATTCCATTGCCCGACACAACATGCCCCAGAAACTTCACTCCTTCCAGCCAGAATTCACACTTACTCATCTTCGCAAATAACTTCTCTTGTCTCAGCGTCTGCAGTGCGATCCTTAAATGCTCAGCATGCTCCTCCGGACTCTTCGAGTACACCAGAATATCGTCAATGAATATCACAATAAACTGGTCCAAGAATGGTGAAACGATCTTGTTCATCAAATCCATGAATATTGCTGGCGCATTAGTCACTCCGACGGGCATCACTAGATACTCGAAATGTCCATATCGAGTTCGAAACGCCGTCTTGCAAATGTCTTGTGCTTTTACTCGGACCTGATGATATCCTGATCGCAAATCCAGTTTCGAGAATACCCTCGCGCCACTAAGCTGCTCAAAAAGTTCCCCAATGCGAGGGATCGGGTACTTGTTCTTAATAGTCACCCGGTTCAATTCTCGATAATCAATGCACATCCTTCTCGTGCCATCCTTCTTCTTTACTAGAAGAACTGGAGCTCCCCAAGGTGAGTTGCTGCTTCGAATCCACCCCTTCTCGAGTAATTCACCAACTTGTTTCTTAACTTCTTCCAATTCCACCGGTGCCATCGGATAATAAGATTTTGATACTGGCGCTGCACCAGGAATAAGGTCAATCGTGAATTCCACATCTCGCTTCGGCGGTAAGCCCGATATAACTTCAAATACATCCATAAAGTCGCGAACAACTGCCGGCTCTTCATTACTATTAACTTCCATAGTTGCAAGAACACTGTTTGTCGGCCTAGCCCTAAACTCGACTGGCCCGACAGAACTGCTTCCTTACCGCAACTGCTGTCTACATCGTTGGCCGTGAAAGGTCCAGCGAGACTACTGAGTCTCGTCCATTCTGCTGCATGCACGTCCACGGTTGCTCCATTCTGCCTTAGTCCGATGAACTTCTCTTCCATTTCCTCCGCGCAGTCCGCGGAAGGACTTCTCCAGTAAACTCTTAGAGAAATCTGCCCACTGCTTGGCCTGGGGCAAGCGGTTCTCCTCCACAAGCCACCACTCTCGGGCGTAATCCACTAGTTGAATGCGCACTACATCAACTCCTTTGTCCTATGGAATCTGTGCCGCAATCAGCAAATTCTCCGTATCACTAGCCACTGCTCGGCTGGCAACGGCTCCTCCAGACCAGTGAAAGTAGACGGACCCAAAAGTCTGAAATCTGCTACAGTCCCTACTCGTTCGACTGGTCTAGCTCCGTCGCTGTTTACAGACTGCTGAACGATCTGCAAACCTTCCTGAAACGAATCTGCTATTGCTGGATCAGCTCAGTCTGTCTCTTTGATTTCCAGCATTCCTCTTATCACTCCAAGCATGGCGGCTTCGTTCACACGCCTCTGGTAAGTCTTCAACTTCTTACCTGTCATAATCCTGAACTCAAAACACCCAACATTAGCATGATGATAGATTCTGAATGTGGATCAAGGCTAGAACTCCAAGATACTTAAATAGAGTACTGCATTGTAGCTATGCCGCGGTATCATAGCCGCAATTACTTAACTCCACCCAAGTCGCCCAAGTCCTAGGGATAACAAGAAATCGGGTTTCCGAGTCGACATGCAAAGTAAGTTTGCACGTCGTAAAAGATATAATCCGGAAGAATGTGATTCAAGAATGGTAAAACGGTCAAGGTGGCAGGACATGTTTCCTAAACACGGGTATTCTGATTCGTGTATCGGGTACAATACCCAACTACAAAGAATCAACCCAACTAACCTATGGCTCTGATACCAAAAGAACCATGTCACGCCCCGCTTCCCAGAGTACGCGAGATTGGGCACGTGACATAGCCAACCATGCTACCTGTGGGTAGGAAGTATCCATCCACAGTCACATTACGGCTGTAGAGATATCAAGAACAAGATAAATAAACTAATCTAATACATGTCCAAATCCATAATAACAAGAATCAATAAACAGTAAGTGCGGAAGCTAATGATCCAATACAATGAATAAACAGTACGTCCCATAATGCGGGCTCACATCTGGAAATGAAATGAAATAAATAAACTAAACCCTAAGGAACTCACAGTTCAGCCTGCTGGCTGAAGTACTCCTGCTCGGTCGTCGACAGTGGTACGGAATCTGGGCCATGCAAAACCCAGACGTCAGCGCGTCATGTCATCAAGTAATATAATATGAACATGGTAATAAACAATGCAAGTATGAACATGAATAAAGCAGTACTAAGGAATAACAGAGCAGGGTAATGTGCAATGGTGACTAAACTGTCCTATCAGGTTTCTACTCTATAGTCTTTGAAATCAATTGATGAATCGTCGATGTAACTCAATAGTATCCCGTGCGTGCCCGGGATCACGGCCACAATATTCTCGGCTGCAGCCGAGACATGCCGCTAGGCACAGAATAGGAAAGTGTATACTCGGTGGTACCCCGTACATACCCGGGATCACGGTCACAATATTCTCGGCCGAAACCGAGACATGCCGCTAGGCACAGAATAGGAATGTATACACTCGAACGGTAGTGAACTGTCGAGTTACAAGTCAGGTCCACTTTGATTTCCCCATACCCCCAAGCTATGTATGTCAGGTCAGGTATTCAGTAGTCAAGGACTAATGCCAACACAAAATCCGGTAAGAGTAGGTCTGTCTGGATAGACAGCAGGGATGGTCGGGTTTGTCGGCATTAGGCATGAGATCATGAAACAAGTCATGTCATGGTACAACGGGATGAGTCGGTATGTATGTATATGTCATGTGTAGCAGGGTCAGGCCAATACGTAGTGCAATCGAGTATGTGCTCACAACAGGTATACAATCAAATAATGAACAGCAGCAGGAAACAGTAAATAACCATATTATTCCATGTAAACACAATGATGTTTTGTATTCTCTTATTAACAGGTTCAAGCACCTTTGGGGTGCAATAGCCACAAGGTGAAGCAATATCCACAATCATAAAGTAATGAAGCTACATGAATTTACACTAAGTATAATAATTGTCTCGTGAATGATTTAACAATTAAAGCAGATATGATCCAATTGTTTTATTTAGTTGAAATATGGATTGATATTGGGTCGATTAATTATGAGAAACTATTATAACGATCCCATGTTAAAGATAACTGCAACTGTCACTTCTAACTTATAATATAATATCAATTACCATCATTAAGTTGTAATATTATATAGTATGGTATTCAACTGCATGGCAAGACTAGATCTCGTATGCTAGCATGTTAAAGCAAGTATTCAGATACTTGCCTCGACGGTTTCGCAAACCGGAAAGCACGGATGCATAGTCGGCAGAAAACACGAGATGGGTGCACGGGACACGGATCGAGTCCCAACAGAGAACAACGGGATCACACGGACCAGGGTACTTCGCTGGAGCGTCGGGTTCACAAGACGGCACGGTCGGGTTCCGGCAAAAGTCACGGCAACGAAGTTAGCAACAATGATACGATACACGCAAATAACGACCAGCGAGGGGGATTAGCCCAAAAGGAAAGATAAGGGATGCTTACAGGGAAGAAACAGGGTGCAACCACGATGGCTCGACGGCGATGGGGCGCCGGCGGCGATGAACAGTGCGCGGCAAGGGTTCGAGGCGGCTGGACTTCGCTGAAACCGATGGTGCTGAGAGTAAAGGAGCTGCTGGCCTGCTCAGGTGGTCGAGGGGAGAAGGAGGTGGTCGGAGGTGGCGCGGGTGACGTCGACGAGGGTCGACGGCGCGTTCTCCGGCGACCCGGGGATGGTGCAGGGTCGGGCTCGGGTTTGCTGGTGATCCGGCGAAGGGAGGATGAAGGCGTCGACGAGGTCGCGACGAGGAGGAGGAGAGGGAGTCGCGGGCGTCCTCGGTGGCTGGAGGCGACGTCGACGACGAGGTCTGCGGTGGTTGGTGGCGTCGTCGGGGTTGGGTGCAGGCACGGGAAGCGGCGGAGGAAGGAGGTAGGTGGGTGCGGCTAGTCTCGTGGTGGCGAGGGCGGCGACGGCGAGGTCGCGGGGAGGTCGACGGCGGTGTCACGACGCGGCTAGGGTTAGGGTTCTGATGGTTCTCGTGATGGAGAGATGAGTAGGGGAGGCGGCTGCATGGAGGGATTAAATAGGAGGAGAGAGAGAGTTGTTAGAGGGAGAGAAAATGAGGGAAGAGAGAGAGAAAGATAGGGAAAGGGAAGAGGGCCCACGAGTTAAAGTTAGGGGCTCGTGATTGGCCACGAGAGATTTTAAAAGGGATTTGAAAAGGAATTTTAAAGAGTTTGAGAGATTTATCAGTTAAAGAAAATATATAATCGTATATATATAGTGTAAGATATTAAATTAAATGGGCCTTTTTGGCGCGAAATGAAACATTTCCAAATCGAGCCCGGGTTGCGCCCAAATGTTCCAAATTCAAATTATAGGATTTTAAGCGGATTCCAAATTTTGAAAAGAGGTGTTTAATGATTAAAATGCATGCCCCCAAGTCGGACACTTGCACGCGCGCGTAGTCGTCCAAACTTGCCCGTTTAGCCGAACGGGACGGAATCTCGACACGCGGACGCTACCACGCGACTAGTGGCGACGAGTAGGCCAACATGGACACTTTTAATTTCATTTTAGGAGTTAAAATTTGTTATGTGCCAAAATGACTTAACCGGTTAAAATTTAGCAATAAACACCAGATAATCAGGATAATTGGAAATGAGCAATATATAACCCTCAACCAGTAATATAAATAGTATTATTGGGCTTGGGTGTTACAATACGCAAGGCAAGGGCAACGTGCTGGAGAACCTGAAAAATAGGAAAGAGATCAGAAAGACGAAGGAGGCACCGAATCTCACAAAAAACAAACACTTACCTGCACGGACTCCTGGGCGATGGACGCCATCTGGGCCCTGAAGGTCCCCCGGGGACCCTACCCCCTGCCGATTTCTCTATTTCATGCAGCAGGCTATCCGCGACGGATAACCCCGAGGGCACCACGAACTGGAGGCCCCTTTCCTCCACCATGATCGGCGAAGGCAGGCCCCGAGAAGACCTCTGGGAACTCCTCTTAAGCGGCTCCGATAGAGAACCAATCTCCTCCTCCTCTGAGGCCGGGTCATCCAGAATTCGAGCCTGCTTCCGGCCCGACGAACTTCTAGGCCCCGGGGCGGGATCCGCTCCCGAACTCTCACAGGACGCGACCACCGGAGGAGAGGGAGCCGGGGCAGGCTTCGCACGAGAAGAGCTGGCGCCCCCAGCCTTCGTGACCTTCCTCGGCTGGCGCATGGAGGCCTTGAGGACGTCCATATCCATGGGTCCTGCACAAAACCAAATGCAAAGGAATCAATGACACAGGCAATATACAAGCCAAAAAACAAGCCTAACTTACCCACGAACTCAACGGGGCTGAGCCCGGCCCAACTTAGGACCCTCTCAGACAGCAGCACGTCGGATCGGGGGATGGGCTCCCACGACGCCACTCTCACCGTGGCGGGGTCATTAGACTGGTTCCCCGGCAAGCATTTCTCCCTCGACCACTTTGTAGGCACGGGCCAGTCCTCGCCTTCGGAAGGGGAAACGAAGAAGAATTTCTTCTTCCAGTCGTGAATGGAAGAAGGCAGGGCCACAATCCCTGTACCGGCAGCGCCCCTCAGTCGCTTTCTAAAAGAGAGGTATACCCACCTTGGGTCGCCCGCTCGGCCACCAGGGTGATTTTTGAAGACTAGGGAAGAATCGAGGAGGGAAAGGCTGAAGGGAACTGCCTGTAACTTCAGGCGGATCAGGAACCCGAGGAGAATCCTCCACGAGTTCGGCACTAGCTGGTCCGGGGCTAACCCGAAGAAGTTTAGCGCTTCGACGACCTAGGGAGAGAAGGGCAGGCGCATTCCACCCCAAAAGCTTCCAAGTACAGGGCGATCTCCCTACCCTGTACTTGGTCTGCCCTCTCTCCCTCCTTGGCCAGACAAAGCGTATAACGTGAAGGGATGTAGAAGCGAGCCCGAGCATTGGCTAGCTCGTCCTCATGCCTCACCCAACACGAGACACCGGGGGCAGCATCTATTGCCTCCTCCCTGGGGGCTGCCCCCGCCGCACGATCCCAAGAAGAGGGTCCAATCCCTACTCCCCGAGAAGACTTAGGCTTAACTAAAGGGTCCCTAGAACCTACTCCTACGACATTTGCAGACTCTACGAAAGAAGACATCTAACCTGGAGAAGAGGGATCCTCGGGAAACGAAAGCAGAAGAAGGGAGACGAGCGCTGAGCAACCGAGGCTTACAGCGAGGGAATATGAAGGAGTAGGGGCCCCTGGAGTAGGACCTGCCCCTATTTATCACCAAAAACAACCTCATCCAACGGTGCCCGTCATCTCCCGCCAAAACGCATTCTCGTGTCCAACGGCTCCGATCGCTCCACGTGTCGTTCCCGCACTGGGCCGCATCCCATCAGACGCTGCAGGCCTGCATACGTCGCGTCGGCCAACCGACGCTTGACACGTGGACCGTCGCTTCAGTAGCAGGATGCACGAACCGGTGCACCTTCTTTAAATGCAGAGATCTCGCCCTGATTCGCTGGCAGAAAAGACAGCTGACAGCCCGAGGACCCATCCCGACGAAACCTTAGGAATGAGCTTACCCCGGACGGCCCGGCAGTCCACTCCTGACCCGCCTCACTAGCTGGTCGGGACAATAGTGGGGGGCTAATGATGATGCTCAATATTGGCGATCTCCATGATCACGACACGTGGCAGATGACGTGTCCCAGAACTCAGAAGAAAGGGCCTACAGGGGCCGACCAGGCCACCCGTGTACCCAACCTGCAAACTCTAGCTGGCTCTCCTCAGAGCCCCTTTGAAATTGGCCTCCTCGGCCTCTCAGCTCGCCCTGAGCTGCCGCCGGACCAAGACTCCTCGGCCCTCCCGCTCGTCCCCGAGCCCGTCAGCCGAGGCCATCTTCCTCGGTCCTCCGACCAACTCCACCACTCACAAGCGTAACCGCCATCCTGCAAATCTCGCCATGTGCAGATTCTCCGCTAGCAACATCTCACGTTCCACGTCATCACGATCCCCATTAACGGGCGATCCGCTCTTTATGCGGGCGTGATGTCGGGAGCGTAACTGCCGGCGAGACTCTCGCGCCTGCTGCTGCGTGCCGCCGCCGCTATATAAACCCCCATCACAGAGGGGTCAAGTAAGCCATTTTTTTATTCCACTTAGCCGTTACTCTGCTCGGATCTAGTGCTAACTTGATCGTCGGAGGGTCCTCGGTGGTATCAAACCACCCCGGGACTTCTTTGCAGGTACTCGGCGCTAAACTGCTCAAATCAACAATCTCCTCAAAACCCATTGAGACCCACACGCAACAGGAGATCACCTCCAAAATCCACCAGGAGATCGACGGAAGGCAACATCTGACGGAAACCCGAAAAGGAGCTCCATCAAGTTCATAACACTAGAGTAACAAGAGAAGAATTGTTGGATTTATAGGATTAGAAGAGAAAAGATTGGGATGGCATTTCTTTGGTTAAGGGTTTTTCTTCGTTTGGATTTGGGGGGTGGGGTGAGGGGGCAAGTTTACCCAAATTTGATTGAAAAACTGATGGGACTTGGTGCAACCCTGATTTGGGATACAACCCTTATTAAAAAAAACTGATGGGACTTGGTGCAACCCTGATTTGGGATACAACCCTTATTAAAAAAAAACTGATGGAGCTTGATCAAGCTGTTCAATATAGGCCAGGGGGCTGCATCAGAAATGGTTGATGGGATGTTTTTTGGATAACAAAATAGTTTTGGGGTTGATATATGAAAATTTGAAGTTTTGGGGGCGATATAGAATTCGGTAAGGAAAAAACTTGAGATAAATATGCAATAATTAGTAAATCATAAAATTATAGTGTAAAATTAACTACATGCAAAATCATACGTAGTTTCCAGCAAGACGAATAAGAAGTGTATATGCTCGAACGGTAAAAAGAAAGGTTTTTGGTTCGAATTCCCCCACCTGCAATGACGCATGAGAGAATTTTCCACCGAATATATGGAGAAATTTTCAACGGACCAAGGAATCTACTCCCTTTGTTGCTGCAAGCAACATATGATCTTAATCCGACACCATATTGAAGGGCCCGTTTCAGTCCATATCGTAGTCCAATAATAATGTGGGATCGGAGTTCGGTCAACGATTAAAATTAAGAAACCCAAATGGTTATGAATGAGAAGGGGGGGGGATACCATCAATCCATATATGATCCAGCGAATAAAATGCAGCGTTCGAGAGTTTCCGATATCTAAGCAGTTGCATATAATATCTAAATCATTTTCTGCCATATCTAAATAGACTGTATGAATTGTTTAGATATAGCAGGTTACCATGCGGACACCACAGGAAAAATTTATAGAGGATTTTTACTACCGTTTCGAGACCAGGAGTTTTGTGACAGCTAAAAAACAAGCTTGGGTTTTTTTTGACAATTTACCCCAAAAGATGCTTGCCTAAGAAAAAGAAACTGCGTGGGCCATGCAGGCTCCAAAAAATCTGTGGCCACAGCGGCTATTAAAAAAGGAGCCCCACTTGACAATTAGCCCAAACGTGCCTTTCGCCATAAAAAATAGGTCCTCTTCTCGAAGAATTCTACGGTGTGCCGAGCATATGAGCCCGGTCATGAGAGAGAAAGAGATAATAACATGGATCCCACCAAACTACCCGAAGCATGTCTTGCATAAGATGCAGTTTAATTTGGATCAAATGGGTCTGTTGAGTATAAGATGCAGTTTAATTTGGATTGAATGGGTCTGTTGAGTACTCTTAGTATTGCATTGTTAGATCTTTGAAAAACATATTCTTCCGACAAAAAAGATATTTAAATTATTCTATTGTCTGAAGAATTATTTGAACGAAAAAAGGATATGTATTGGAAGTTTTTTCTCCAATTCTTTTGGCAAATTTTTTGGAGCAATTGATTCAGAATAATAATGATAATAATAATAATAACAATAACAACAACAATAATCGATTTCTTTTATTTTTTTGAATAAATCTCATGGAATAGACTCTTTGTGTTTGTTCTTACAATCAAAATAATAACAATACTATTCAATCTTTACACATGCATCCCATGCGCAGGACACTGGTCATCGTAAATAGAAATGAGTTTCAACTAAAGAATTAACAAGGTACACACTAAGAAAAAAGGAAAAGAAAAGAAAACAAACATTACATCAAGTGCTTCGATCAAGGATGCAAGCCGGGCCAGGTCTGACCTGAATTTGATCTGATATTTTTGGATGTTGTTGACATGATATAGTCGTCTGAATCCAATTTGGAGGGTTGAAGATCAGATAGAAATTTGCGGGCTAGGTATAGATTTATTACAAAATTCATCCCTTCCAACTCTAAATCAGACACATTCTATAACATATAATTTAGGGTAAATTGTCAGAAAAGAACCAAGCACCTTTTTCTGTTCTCAAAAATCACATGGCCTCGAAACCGTAGTGAAAACCTCTCTAAAAAGGTTTTTAGTCGTTCAAAAACCCTTACCTGTAATATCTAGTAGTTTTCCTGCTGTATCTAGTTTTCTGAGATAATATCAAAGCAGTTGCCTGTGATATCCAAACCGTTTCTTAAGTTATCTAAATAGATTGTATGAACCGATTAGATACCGCAGGAAAAAATTTCGGAAGGGTTTGATTACCGTTTCGAAGCCAAGGGGTTTTTGACAGCGGAAAGAATTATTTGGATATTTTTCGAGGGAAAATTTACCCTATAATTTAATGTATTTTTGTCAAGCTATAAGTATTGATCATACAATTATAAATTTTATAGTTTCCATTTCCTTAATAACATATAATTGGTCAAGTCCAAGTCCAAAAAACCCAGTAAATACCAACTTGTCCATCTAAACTCGAAACCTGTCCAAATTTGTCTGAACTTGGGGTTTGCGTATTCAAGTATAACGGGTTGTGAATCCGTTAAGTTCGGACAATATGTGAATTTAGATTTTTAATTTGCTGGTCCAGATATAAAAACCGTCAAAAACCTGTCCAAAGGGGGTTTCACCTATAGCATCAAGGCTGATACATACTAGAGAAAGGCCTTATTTAGAAGATCGAGCTGTTCTAAGATATTGAAGTTTTAGGTACTAAACAGTAGTTTCATAAAGTTAACAAAGCCAAACTCTAATATCATAACTTTTGTTTGTTTCATTACCATTTTAGAGTTAAGATAACCATTGTCATCTCGGCCAAAATGTTGAGATAGCCGTCGAGATAAATACCGTTTTCTCAACCCCAACTTGATCAAAGTTTTGTAAACTTCATTTCTTGGAGTTCGACTCCACTTAGAAATAGACTACAGTTATACCCACTCCATATCCAAGGCCTTAAGGCGTTTTTCATAATTCGTAAGTTTTGGGCTTACATTTAAAACAAACCCATCGTTTTTTTTTACAAAATTTCACTCAGCCGACAAGAGAGATTTGCGTCGGCGGAAAAAAATAAAGGATTTTGAGAGAAAACCCTATCAAATTTTAGCCCTAAACCCTCATATTTTTGAGAAATAGAAAGAAGGACGAGATTCAACCCCCACGATCATGATTCATGCATCAAATCAGACCTTCTATTGTTGGAGAAGAGTCGATCTACGGAACAGTGCTTGCGACAAACCCAAATCACGTAAAAATATAATCACGCAATTAAACGACGAAAGACAATATAAATTAAAGTGCAGGAATAAGAAAGTAATTAATCACAAACAAGATAGATTTGTTAATGAGATTCACCCACCGTATGGCTAGTCTCCGGCAGAGCGGAATCTGCAAACGTCTACCATACTTGAATCAAGTTTGCAAACAAGAGCAACCCTAGGAGATTTCTTTTAAATCTCTCTCTTTCTTAATCTCTCTTGGCATTTGCCTCTTGTGATGATCCTTTGTGATTCTTTTGCCTCGCTCATAAGATGTGCTTTTATAGCACCTAGCTAGTACATTGTCACCACCTAACAATGTCACAAAGTCATCATCTAACATTGTTACCGCCTAACAATGGCATGCATGTCAAAGTAGTACCTCACAAAGTCACTACCTAACATTGTCACCACCTAACAATGTCATGCATGTCAAAAGTAGCACCTAACAAAGTCACTACCTAATATTGTCACCACTTAACAATGTCATGCATGTCAAAAGTAGCACCTAACAGTCTTAATTTGCATCACTTTTCAACAAACTCCACCTTGATGCAAATTCATCACAATCTCGACATTCTCCCACTTGGAGTAATTTTTCGGCTTGATTCTGAACACTAGTAAACTTCACACGATTCCGCTGCTGCTATCTCCTCTTTAAATTTTCATGGAGAGATTCACCATCCCGCAACAGAGATTCAGCTTATCTCTGTCTACAATTTTGGTGAACACATCCGCCGGATTCTTTTCTCCCGCGATCTTCTGCAGTGTCAACTCACCATCTTCTAACGCCGTGCGTATGAAGTGCTACCGCACCTTGATATGCTTCGTCCGAGAATGATATGCTGCATTCTTGGCCAAATGTATTGCACTTTGGTTGTCACTCCACAAGGTATTGAACTCTTTCTTCTTACTCAACTCTTTGAGTAACCCTTGTAACCAAATCATCTTCCGTGATCGCCACGCACTCAGCCTCCGTAGTTGACAATGCTACCACTTTTTGCAGTTGAGATACCCAACACACCGTTGTTCCCCCAACTGTAAATACGTATCCCGTTGTGCTCTTCCCACTATCTCGATCACCCGAGTAGTCCTCATCAACGCAACCTTGCACCTTTAGAGAGTCACCCCCGAAACATAAGCAGTGACTAGACGTACCCCTAAGATACACTTCACCGCATTCCAATGCTCCTTCCCCAGGTTTTGCATATACCGGCTCACAACTCCCACTGTATGTGCAATATCTGGTCCCGTACTCACCATCACATACATTAAACTCCCCATCGCAAATGCTTAAGGCACTCTTGCCATCTCGTCTTTCTGCTCTTGAGTTGTCGGGCAAAACTCCTTCATGAGTTTGAAATGTTTTGCTAAATGTGTACTCACCGATTTTGACTTGTCCATATTGAACCGCTTCAAAACCTTCTCGATATAGTCCCTTTGCGATAACCACAGCTTCCGCTGCTTCCTATCTCGAACGATCTTCATGCCCAAAATTTGTTTTGCCGCTCCCAAATCTTTTATGGAAAACCTTTCAGCCATCATCTTCTTCAGACTTTGAATTTTCTCAAAATTCAGACCCGCTACCAACATGTCATCAACATAGAGTGATAGAATGATATAATCTCCATCTTCAAAAGTCTGAACATAAACACAGTGATCTGACACACTGCGAACAAATCCCGTTTCTAATATGAACTGATTGAATTTGAGATACCACTGCCTTGGAGCTTGCTTAAGTCCGTACAAACTCTTTCGCAGTCTACACACCATAGTTTTTTTCCCCTTCACCTCGTGTCCCGGTGGCTGCATCATATAGATCTCCTCCACCAAATCTCCATGAAGGAATGCAGTCTTCACATCAAGCTGCTCCAAATGCAGATCCTCCACTGCCACAATACTAAGGATCACTCGAATTGATGTCATTTTCACTACAGGGGAAAATATATCTTGATAGTTAATTCCTTACTTTTACGCATATCCCTTGACTACCAAGCGAGCCTTGTATCTCTTCACACCATTGGCTTCATCTTTTATCGTGTACACCCACCTATTCAGCAACGCTTTACGACCTTTGGGTAGCTTCACTAGGTCCCACGTGCGGTTTTTCTTCAAAGAATCCATCTCTTCGTCCATAGCTCGCTCCCACTGCTTACTAGCACTGTCTTACGTCGCCTCTTCAAGGGATTCAGGCTCCCTCGAATCCGTGTACAAAATGAAGTCGGTCATAAGTCTTTCAGGTAGTTTCCTTTCTCCCGTAGATCTCCTCATAACTGGTACATCTAGTTGCTGAACATGGTCGCCATCATGTTATTGAGCCTGATCTTGCATTGCAGCTTCCTCCATGTTTTGATCCCCACTTGTAGACACCTGATTGTTCTCTTGAGTCCCGTCTAACTCTACGAACTCAGATACAACACCATCTTTGGCTTTCTTTTCTTCTCTATATAAGTACTGCTCATCAAAGACAACGTTCCGGCTTCGTATTACTTTCTTACTTGTGTAATCCCACAGCCGATATCCGAACTCGTCTCCACCATACCCGATGAAAGCACACTTCTTAGATTTGGAGTCAAGCTTACTCCTTTCTGTCTTATCAATCAAAGAATATGCAATACAGCCAAATACTTTAAGGAGTGAATAGTTGACCGGTTTACCCGACCAAATTTCTACTGGAATGCCTCCATCAAGCGCACTCGCCGGGCTTCTATTGATCAGATACACCGCAACACCGACCGCTGCTGCCCATAAGAATTTGGCACATTCGTATCCAAGGTCATGTTTCGCACTCGCTCTAGGATTGTTCTGTTCATCCTTTCAGCGATGCCATTCTGCTGTGGCGTCTCCGGTGCCGTCTTCAACCAACGAATACCCTTTTGGGAGCAAAACTCCTCGAACTCTTGGGTGCAGTATTCCCCGCTATTATCGGACTTTAGGCGTTTAACCTTCATCCCCGTTTGTTTCTCCACCTGCGCAATCCAGTGTTTGAAGATGCCAAACACATCGGACTTTTTCTTCATCACGTATACCCATGTCTTCCGACTTGTATCATCGATGAACGTCACGAAGTACCGATTTCCTCCATAAGACTCCATCGAGGCCGGACCCCATACGTCCGTATGCACCATCTCCAGTTTCTTGGTCTTTTTCGGTACGCCTCCAATTTGAAAACCGAGCGCGCTTTGCTTCCTACAAACGTAGCTCTCGCAAAACCCCAACTCCACCTTTTTCAGCTCCGAAAGAACCCCCTTAGCTTGAAGAATTTTCATGTTCTTCTCGCTGAGGTGCCCCAATCTTTTATGCCACAACGAAGTCTCCGAATCTTTCTCCGAGCTTGCCGTCAATACAACCGAGCCTCCGCTGCTCCTATTGAATGAGTACAATGAACCGCTCAGCTTGTCCCTTGCGACCACCAACGACCCTTTGAAAATCTTCCATTGAGAATTCCTAAACGTTATAGTAAACCCTTCGTTGTCTAGCTGACTTGTGGAAATCAAGCTTTTCTTTAAATCTGGAATATGACGAGCATTCTTCAATTTGATTTGACCGCCTCCTGACGGTAGCAAGATGATCGTCCCCTTTCCAACGATCTTACACGATTGACCGTTCCCACCGTCACATGTCCAAGGTCGCCCTGAACATACTCGCTAAAGTGATGTCTGTCCGAACTGCAATGAAAAGAAGCCCCTGAATCTAGGAACCAAGTATCCGTCTTTGTGTTCTCCCTCGCCGATAGACAAAGACCCTGTTCCCCTTGTTCTTATGTAGACACCACATTTGCTTCCTTTTCATCCGTCTTCTCATCTGAGGCTTTCTTCGGAAGCCTGCATTCACTTTTTCTGTGGCCCTTCTTTCCGCAATTCCAACAGACGCCTTGGATTTTTCCTTGAGATTTACCTCGGCTTTTAGACTTGTCCTTTTTCCACTGTCCCCTTTCTATTGTTCTGCCACGATTCTTCACTGAAAGTGCAGAAGTTTCAGAACTCCCACTCACGGACTTTCTCCGCATCTCATTGTTTAATATGCAGCTTACCGCATCATTAAACATGAGAATCCCCGAGATAGAGTTGCTAACCGCCATCACTAGGTTCTCCTAACTCTCTGGCAACAAACATAGGAACAGTAGAGCTCAAATCTCGTCTTCAAAGATGATTGAAACGGACTCAAGTTGGCTTGTCACGCTGTTGAACTCGTTCAGGTACACTATCACCGAATCGTTCTCTACCATCTTCATGTTGAAAAGCTTCTTCATCAAAAAAAAATTATTTGATGTCGATGGCTTCTCATTCAACTTCGCTAACGTCGTCATTAGCGCTTTAGTTGTTTTCTCTTTGAGATATTAAAGGCCACCTACGGAGTCAACGACAATCTGATCGTCGCCAGGGCTTTTCTATCCAAAAGGTTCCACTCCTCATCGGTCATCTTCTCGGGCTTTTCTCCTAGCAACGGAAGATATAGATCCTTTTGGTATAGACAGTCTTCCAACTGCATGCGCCACCAACCAAAATTGTGACCATTGAATTTCTCGATTCTTATCTTATCCTCCGCCATCTTTCGTCTGTATCGCAGCAAACTTGACTTCCCCTAGATCTGAACCAACGCCTTCAAAAAACTACAATCCAAGAAAGTGGGGAAGATGACACAAGCGTTGCTACCCACCGTTGACCTAAATTGTAGAATCGAAGAACCCTAGGTTCTCTTAATCTTGCTCTGATACCAGTTGTTGGGGGAGAGTCAATCCACGGAACAGTGCTCGCGACAAAACCCAAATTACGCAAAAATACAATCATGCAGTTAAACGACGAAAGACAATATAAATTAAAGTGCATGAATAAGAAAGTAATCAATCACAAACAAGATAGATTTGTTAACGAGGTTCAACCACCGTATGGCTAGTCTCCGGCAGAGCGGAATCTGCAAACGTCTACTACACTTGAATCAAGTTTGCAAACTAGAACAACTCTAGAAGATTTCTCTCAAATCTCTCTCTTCCTTAATCTCTCTTGGCCTTTGCCTCTTGTGATGATCTTTTGTGATTCTTTTGCCTCACTCATAAGATGTGCTTTTATAGCACCTAGCTAGTACATTGTTACCACCTAATAATGTCACAAAGTCACCACCTAATATTGTTACCACATAACAATGTCATGCATGTCAAAGTAGTACCTCACAAAGTCACTACCTAACATTGTCACCACCTAACAATGTCATGCATGCCAAAAGTAGCACCTCACAAAGTCACTACCTAACATTGTCACCACCTAACAATGTCATGCATGTCAAAAGTAGCACCTAACAAAGTCACTACCTAACATTGTCACTACTTAACAATGTCATGCATGTCAAAAGTAGCACCTAACAAAGTCTTAATTTACATCACTTTTCAACATCTATCTCCCAAGATCCCAGAGACAACGCTTTGATTTTCGATGTCGATGATTTTTTCCCTTGTTCCATTTAATTTGGTGAATATAATTCGTGGAGAAAGAATCATGATTACTTTGTTGGTTTTGCTCAACAATGTGTATTTGCTCATCTTTAAAATGATTTATTACAGTCCACAGCGGACCTTACATTCACAATGGGTAAAGAATCGAAATACGTATTAATTATATATAAGCGTTATGTATATTTTATATTACTAGAATTGTTCATATAAGATAAAAAGTACTTTAACTAGTTGGCCGCACACACCGAGACATAACGTTAATAATTTCATATCAAATTTTACTTACACATACATACACACCGAGACATAACGTTAATAATTTCATATCAAATTTTACTTGATTGCTTTATTGGAGCTATTTTGACCGTGGTTTAACTGCATGGAAAACCCGTTTATATATAAACTTCATGGAACTACTATCCTCTCAAGTGATTTATTGGCACATGCATGCGGAGCGCGCACACACAAATTCAACTCTAAGCAACTCAGTATGATTGTCTAATCTAACTTTAGAGCTTGTTTTTGAGGGTTTTTGGTCGATGGACAGAGGTCTTTGCGATAATAAATCACTGGTTTGGGGTTGACTTTGAATTGATCAACCGAGGTGTAATTTTTGACCCCAACAAGTTCGACATGATATTTCCTATAAAGAAAGATATCATATAGTATCTTGATATTCAAATAAAAAGATGAACTATTTAGAAAATATAAATTAAGGCATAAAAAATTATTTCTAAATTAGAGTAAGATTAGAAAATTATCGATCGCATAAAGAAATTCAAATATTTTCTTTCGATGTTAATACTTCTATATGTACGTCGTTTTACAGAATTCTTATACACACACACATACACACACATATTGTCATGGATTGTTAAACACTTATGTTTGGAAAGACAAAAAAATATTGGGTTTGGTTTTAAAGCAAGTAATTATTTTATTTTGCAACATGGTTTATTTCTACATTTTTCTTCATAAATAATTAAGTTGCAAGTAATTTTTTTGGTTTTACAATTTATTCAGAAAATATATTTGGAAATATTTGCTTTGGTTTTGGAATAAGTAATTATTTTATACAGCAAATCTGCACGTTACACGGGGTTTTAGAAAATATTCAAATATTTTCTATATATCTATCTATTACTCTAATATGAAGTTTGGTTGGTCAAGAAATCTTTTGCAAGTCAAAACACTAATTTAGTCATTTCCTTTTTTCCCCTTATCTTTATCCATATTTATTTCTATATTCTTGATTAATGGCCCATTTATAAAAGCCCAAGAAAAAAATGAATATTTAGTGGCCCATTTATTTCTATATTTTGAAAGACCAGCCTATTAAATGATTATTCAATAATTAATTATGTGTCAAAATATTTTTAGTTATTATAATTAGTTTATGTGCTAATATATTGTTAATCATTAATAATTGGTTGTTGATGTGCTATTACTCATTTCTATAAAATGATAAAACGGTGAATTATGTAAGAAAATTTACTAAAAGTTTATTATATAGATATCCACAAGCATTTTTAATGGTTTTTGTCACGCCCCGCTTCCCAAAATACGAAATACGAGGGGCTGACAAGGCCAGCCATGCTCCTACGGTCAAGGAAATGTCCTGTCGTAGTCACACTTCGGCTTCTAGCTTTACGTGGTAATCAGTAAACAATGCGCAGGTAATGAGAAATGCAGTAACTGAAACAAAACAAATACAAAGAACTGACCTGATGGAGGTAAAAAGAGTATAACTCTGGATAGCTGGTCAAGATGTCCGCGATGTACGTCTGGTCCTGGTCCAGGCTAAATCCACTCTTCACTCTGAGCATGCATACTCAAGTCGTCAGAACGACACAATAGCAATACATATATATATATATATATATATATATATATATATATATATATACAAGTGGCAACTCGAACAGTGATAATAGATATATAACAGTAAATCAAGACGGTAAAAATATGAACAAGGAGTAACCAATGAAGTGTCCTATAGATCAGGTGAACAGTAAAGCAGTAAAATAGTATGCCAGGTATGTCAACACAGTAAGTAATGTATATCAATACCATTATCCCTATCAGTCTCTAAGTCTCACTGTACAGGTCACTAAGCCTATCGTCAGTCCAAGTGTGAGAGTCAACCACTCGCGAGTGTCCTCCACCCAAGGGTAGGACCTAAGGGTAAGGGACCACGGGCCCAAAATATAACTCACGGCAATAATCATGTACCCTGTAAATCTCCATATATCTCCATATATATAAGCCGGCATGGGACTCCCGAGATTCTGTTGAACTCACACTCAAACTACCCCACACCCCGTGGTCTACATCAAACGCCAACCATAACCTCAAATACCGGTCGGTCCATGACAAGTCTGCGCGAGAACTGGAGACAGGATCTCCATCAAGCACGTCCCGACTAATACCCAAGATAAATGGGCAGTGTCTGGTTCCTTATCTGTGATACCCATGCAAGAGCTTCCATAAGTGTCACATACCACTTATAGTCACACTTACACGCATCCCACAGACGTCGAAAATGCAATAGAAAATTAGGGTTCACTGATTGTGTACAAGTACGTGTCACTTTCATTTATCCACTCATGCACGAACACTAACGTACTTGCCACAATCACCACTAATACCTAACACTGGGTAATGCACATGATCACTAGGCTACTAATGCAATAACATATACATATGATGTGATGAGAAAACAGTATATAAGGCAGGATTAAGATGTCATATGTCGGTATCCTACCACTTGCATAATTTATCATAAATAATGTATGCCAAAATTTAGCGAAATAATGAACAGGGGATAAGTAGTATGTGTGATTATCTATCCAGCGAATTTGGTTTCACGTCAATCGGGTTTCAGGATCACTAGATATGGCCATTTCATTTTAAGCGTTCACTGCTGGAAATCCGGTTTCAGAATCGGAAGTCCGTTTCGTAACGCATTTTAATTCCAATTGAGATCAGATTTTAGCGACGCTACAGTTGAATTAAATCTAGGGTTTTCAGTAAGGTTTTCAACGCAACAGACGGATTCTTAACCGCGTCTGTACGTCAGGAGTTATACACTATTCAACATTGGGGTGTCCGTTCTGGTTCTATTTAGGACTGCTATACGTCCCGATCTTTTAAATTGCAGATTAATTAGCAAACGATGATAAAACGGAATGAAACCACTTGCGTTATTTATCTAACAGATTCACCTTTAATAAACTGTAGAGTTCCGTAACATACGAGTTCAGGAAACCAAGTGGCACACATTACGGAAAAGTAAACAGTAATCAGAGTCGCTCTGGACTGCAGTCCAGAGCCGCACTCCGATCCAAATATCGTCGCAGTTTCAGTACAGAAACCATTAGAAACTTCCATAGGGTTATATTTTGTCGAGTCGGCTTCGATTTAAGCTCTTGAACTCTTCATTCCAGTATGTACATAATTTATGATAATTTTAACGGTTTTCAGATACGGGAAAGTTCCAATTTTACAGGTATATTTGGGGGTAATCGTTTTAGTCATTAATAGTCGTATTTTCCAGTGAAATTTGTACACAGTATTCATCACTACATGGGCCAGCATAGACAATCCAATTCCGTCAAATTAGATGAATAATTTTATTGGGATCATGCATCGAACAGGTAAATCATATATGTTATCATGAATTGTAATATTGCAATTTATACGAATTGAGTTTGTAATATAAATAGATTAGCATGTAGCAAGTAAAAATACTCGCCTGGAGACGCACGGCAGTAGCAACGACACACGCGCGGTACGGCAACGACGATTCCGGTACGGCATGGCCCACTAGTGACAAAAGTCTCGACTTTGGCTCGAGCTTGGATTTGATGTTGGTGCGGCGCAACAAGGGGCTCGTGGGTGCGGGCTGGCGGTTGGAGGGCTGCGGCTGTCGAATGAGAAGATGATGACGGCAAGGGAATGGCAATGGTGCTCGAAGGAGGAGGCGCGGAAAGGAGGGTGTTGTGGCCGTTTTGGCGACGGCGACGAGCGCGGGCGTGCAGCAATGGTGATGGGTTGCAACGATGAGGTGACGATGACGGCTGCGGTTTGAGTGATCGGGGTCGGCTTGGGCCGTAGCTGAGGGAAGCTCGGGGGTCAGTTGGGCTGTAGCGGTGGCCGGAGGTGGCTCGCGAGGGTTGGTCGGGAATGGAGGTTGTAGGTGATGAAGTTGGGGAGAGAGAGGTGATGGCGACGACGACGACGACGACGATGATGATGATGAGCTGCGGTCGACGAGAGTGACGGTGGTCGCTCACGGTGGTGGGGGTGCTGCAGCGAGACGATGGGTTCGGTGGGATCGAGGGAGGATATGGGGATCGGTTGTGGGTTTTGAAGTGGGGTTGTGAGGGTTTTGGAGAGAAAAGAGCGAGGGAGTGAGTTTGAGGGGTGGTGGTAGTCGTCGTCGTCGTCGGTGAGGGTCAAGCTGCGTGAGGGCTCGAGGCAGTGGGTTGGGTGAACAAGAGGAGTGAGGACGAGAGAGTAAGAGTGATGAGGGGTTAGAGGGGAGTAGGCTGAGTAGATCGCGAGGGGACGCGCGTGGGTGCGCGTCGTGGGGTAATGGCGCTCGAGCGTGGGCGTAGGCGTGGGCGCGAGTTAAGGCGAAGAAAGTGGATCGGTCGAGCGGGAAAGGAGGTAGCCGTTGGGAAGAAGAAGCGAATAGAAGCGGGTCGGGTCGGGTCAGGAGGCGCGGGTGCGGGTTTAGGGAGTTGGGCTGTTAAGTTGCTGGGCTTGGAGAGTGGGACTGGGCCAGGAGGAATTAAAAATGGGGAATTTAGGAATGGGCTGGGGGTTTTTAATAGACACGGGCTGAGGAAATGGTGCTGGGCCGGGGTTAAATTTAAGGAGATAAATTTTCTTTAAGAAAGGGAATGGGCTGGGCTCAATTAACTTAAATTAAAATGGGAAAAAGGAAACGGCTGGGCCAGAGGAAAACAAAAGGTAAGGTTTGGGTTTGGGAGTAAAAAAAAGGGTTTTAAAAACAAATAAATAATTATAAATAAAATAAAAATTTTATAAGTTAAAAAGAAATACGGATATTGGTATAAAAAGGGGCTGGGTATTACAGTTTTAGGTTAAATCATTTTAGATCATTTATAATGCATAATATAAAATATATACCTATCTTTTTTTTAAAGTACATTCAATAAGTATTTTTTCAATCAAAAACTAATAATTTGCGATTAGTTCATATAGATAAATATAAATGCTGATTTTATGTATCAATTTTTCTAAAAGAAATGTCACAATCCATAAAAACTTTCATTCATGAAGATTATATCAAGTTGTATCTATATATTCTTTTTATCTCATATTAATTACATATTTTTTGATTAAAATGAAGACTAAATGCCACCTCATTTCTTTAAACAACAATTTAATGAAACTATATCAAAGTCTGCCAAAAAAAAAAAGAAAAGCAAAATAGATCAAAAAAGACACGAAAGAGCAAATAAAATTATTATTCTCGCTAAAAGTAAATCAGCAGCCTCCTCCCCAATAGATTCCATCCGCTATAGCCGTTAACACTCACGTTTCATCTCCGCTATCCTGCGTGGTCCTATCCGCCAAAACCAAGGAGACTGGATTCGGCCTACCGCTTTCAACTACTCATCCTCCGCAACCATCCTTGTCTTTTTCTTGACCCCTTTTGCAGTTCCACCTGACCAAAATTCAACGTTGGCTTCAATCATATTGATAATATTCAAAAAAAAAAAGATTTCTTAGAATTCTTAAAATTTCTACTATTTCGTTATATTCCAATAAACAGCAGAGACAGAAGACATTGGCTAAGTTATTTTTAGCCTAAAAGTCGATCCGTCTGCACAGCAGTCAGTTTCATACCTGTTACTTAAAGGAATTGGAAATATGTTGTCAGCAAATTTGTTGGATACATAAAATTTCCAACACAAATAAACATCTAATTTGAATTTTAAATATATATTTAAAATTTATATGCTATAACCAAAAATTCCATAACAAATAAAATTAAAAGATCTTGATATTGATTTAAACAAATATATATTTGTTAAATCAACTTATCTAAAATATAATCACCACAACATAAAATTAAACTAGTATGTTAGATTATTAATCTCTTTTATAATCTAATATTGTACGTGCTTTGCACGTGCACGAATACTAGCATGATACGTTGATTGAGAAAACGCATTCTTAAATACCTTTTCGTCACACATCGATATAAGAATGAAACACACATCTTTAACCTATTAAAATAAACAGCATGGGTAACACATTTACTTACCCGCTACAATAAAAGCACAATCACTTTGATATATCTTTGGTGTCTCTAGACACATAATATAATAGAGATGTATACATTAGGGTAATACATATACTTATCCTTTCCTCATTTGACATAACCATTTTAAGTTTAAACCACATTAGACTTTCTTGATAGTTTATGATATCAAACACACTAGTTTAAGGAGAGCCACATATCCTTAGACTATCGTGAGAGTTGGTCACATTTCTTGTGTATAAAAATGTGCGGCTCAATATTAAGCCTATTCATGCCTTCAAAACTCTAAAATATATTTGACATCAACATCTATATGAAGATGCCCACATATTCATTTTAATACCCTTGAATATTGATCCAAGGATACAAAATCCTTACACATAAACTTAACAGATTTTATATTTGTTGATCAATTTTGAGAAAACTCGACAGAGTCTTTAAAACTTATAATAATTATTTGACATCAACATCAATATGAAGGTGTCCACATATCTATTTTTATAACCTATGAATATTGATCTAAGGATACAAAATCCTTACACATATAAACTCGACAGACTTTATGTTTGTCGATGACTCGATCAGCTTTGAGCAACTTTAAAGAATTTACGTTTATTGATCGACTTTGAATCAACTCGATAACCCTAAAACTTTATGTTTGTTGTTTGATTCACAAATTAATATCTTTAATTTCCAACATATTTAATTAAGGGCACAATGCCCTTACATATACTGATTTATTTTGTTTATAATAGATGACATACACATCTATAATAAGCAGAAATAGAAATATGTATACTCTGATACGTACGTCTGATACGTACGTTCTAGATAAACAGACCGAGCGGTAAGGAGTTATGATAAGCAAATATGATACGCTATCATCATAACTTCCCCACTAATCGCCTCATGCCACATATCTTTGACCGTTGTTTCTTTACCCTATATATTGCACTGCTTTATAGTCTTTGGAAAAAAGACAGGGGAACATAACGAGAAAGAGAAAAACAACGCAAGGACAGAGATAAGAAGAAAATATAAAAAAGAAATTGAAAGAACAATACACGAGGATTCTGATGAATTTGATTTGTGGAAAAAGGTGGGGGGCTTGATAACGATGAGAAGCCTAGGCCCTTCTTAGATATTCTCTATCATTTTGTTTTCTTTTGTGTCTCTATATTCATATAAATAAATTCTTCAAATGTCTATGTAACAATACAATGTACTGTTATTTAATATGTCAATTAAATAACATGTATTCTTTCAAATTTGGTTTTACTTCTACTTTCTTTTAATCTGGGGTATTCTAATAGATGTAATTAACAAAAAAACATAGATATCCATATTCCTCGATCGACAGTTTCTGAACTCCTTTCTTATGAAATTGGCGTTCTACATCTTTGGAGGTATGGATCCCGTCATTTGTTTATTTTTGTTGATTATACTATGGTTTTGAGTTGTTTGAGTCATTGCTGGGTAAAAAACCATTTTTGTTTTGGTTTCTATACTTCGGATAATGATTCGATCATATTCAAACTATATATATATATATATATATATATATATATATATATATATCAACATGGGTCATGAGTTCTCTCTCTCTCTCTCTCTCTCTCTCTCTATATATATATATATATATATATATATATCAACATGGGTCATGAGTTGTTAGAGTCATTATTGATGGGGAGAATATTGTTGTTGTAATTCTCCGTCTCAAGTAATGGGTCTTCATGTCATTATTTATTATATTATTTAATTGTAAACGCCAGATTGGGTTCGCCTGATTTCGCGTGAACAGAGACCATAATTTCCCAATTTCTTAGATGCCCTCTATCCATCCCACTCCTCCAGCAACTTCAAAGTTCACCAAAGGTATTCGGCAGATTGACAAAGCCAAAAGACTTTCAAAACCAGATCATAAATATTTTAGATCATCTTTGCTCACACGATATTACTTATGTGTTAAGTCTGGTATTAAAAAGAGATTGGGTTTTATATAAACATACCATTGCTGGCTAAGCCTTGGGCCGAGCTCCATGTGAAGACTCCTTTTAGAAGAAAAGAATGATGAAAGGAGCTCAAAAGGATGAAGAAGGCTCTTTGAGAAATTTAGTTTGTCGTCGAGGCAGTGATGGGCGGCAACATTTTTCAAGCGCGCTCGCAGAATGGTTGTGGCAGCTCTATCTATGTTGTACTCTATGATGCGTGCTTGACGGCTCACACTCAAGGAAAAAGAAGCATGTCTTGTCCCTCCCGCAAATCTTAGCTGTTTAATCCTACACCATCCATTCCTACTCAATAATTCACATCCTGAAACAATGCTCCAGGCCAAACCATCTGTGTGATGCATTAATTCTAGCAAGAAAATCCCTAACTTCCATGGATCATGAATGAATGAATGAATGAATGAAAGAAAGAAAGAATGAATGAATAAATAGGAGAAGAAGCATTGCTCTCATGGAAAAGAGAAAGGAGAATGAGATGCATTTTATAGGGAGAAAAAGATATGGGTGACAGGCTTGCGGAAACATGCTAGAGGACAACCTAAAACTTATGAACACACTATATATCTACTTAATGTTGTCCTCTAGCCTGTGGCTCACAAGCATGCCCGGTCATGGGTATGGCCAGAAAAAAAGAGAGTATTTTGGGATTCAGGGTACCCGCTGTTATTTAGACTCTGCTATTGCTTGCTATCAACTCCAACGGTGGATGAGTGGATAAAACAGGAGGGCCTACAAGTTTGGTGATCTTTTATCTGAGATGTGTGGTTATTATGCTATAATAGCGCTATAAGTATAATATTCAGTAGAGATTAATAGTAGAGTCCCCAGGTCCGTTCATTTTGTGGATCATTTTTTTTTTGAAAGGTTGCAGCGAAGAATATAATGAAAAAAGATAAACGGTGCTGTACTTTATCTATCTAAATGATAATCATCATATATATTCTCCATTTTATTTCTCACGGTAGTGAAACAACATAACATGCTCTGTAGCAAATTTTTGCTTCTGGACAACTTGTTTTTCGCATGGTTCTACCAGTGCATGATGACAAGGGAGACGGGAGAAGAAAGCTGTCCATGCGTCTTTCTTATACAAAGGCCTTAAACTGGCTGCTGCCGGAGACGATAAATAATCTAGTAAAGTGTTTTCTTTTCTTAAACACTCATCACAAGTACATCGGTCCTGTGCTGTTAGTTTAAGATAATCTTCCATGACACGATTTTACATACTTGCTTCTCTTTGAAGAAAGATGCAATTTTTATCACTATTTCAGTTCGTAAGTCGAACCTTGTGATCACGATATATAGCGAATATTCATAAGGTTAAGAAGAAATGATGCTGATGTGTAATCAGCCTGAAGGAACTCGATACGAGAGTTGGAGGAGGATCCACACATGTCTGAACATATTAGATGTTCTCGAAGCTTAATTCAGAAATAAAGTAAATACCAATTTAATCAAATCGGCAAAGAATGCCGATGTCTTCGATTATTTCAAGCTATTGGTTTTCCATTTCTGCACACCAGACATCTTTAAACTTATAGACCTTTTGAAATAAACTTTTCTCTTTTTAGAAAGAGAGGGAGTGGGTGAGAGATTATATTTGGAGGGAAGGAGAGAGAGAGGGGGAGATATGAAAATTTTAAATGAGAAGTGATGAGATGGATAATCTAGAATCGAGGTACCTATGAGAGAATTTTTCTTTCTTATATTTTCATAAATATTTGTCACAATAGGAGAGGCCAACTACATCTAGTCGAAAGGACAAAATTAATCTGGTGGCCGAAAAGAGTTTGCATACAACTACCCAAATTTTGTTTAGTCGTTGTAAGATATATCAAATTCTTATCAGTTTAGATCTGAGAATACCCGTCTCACAGGAAAATTTATTTAAAAAGCTATGCTCTTTTGGAATTTTAAAGATAAAATTGATTCTTTTTTAAAAACATTGCACTCTTCCGATAAGAATAAAAAATTAGTATAGTTTGTCACATGTATACTTTTTTTTCTTTCATTCGGTTCTCGCAAGAATAAACTCGGTATGAACAACCACCTCATATCATCAGTCTTCAACCTTGCACTCTTCCGATAAACACCCTCGCTTAAAATGTTCAGTTACAAAAGAATCCCACCCTTTGAATTCTTACATTCATTTTAAGTGCGAGAAAATGGAAAGCAAATATTAAAAGGATAAATCATATTACAAGGAACAAAAACGATTACAAGGCAAGGAAAAGAAACTAAATTGGCTATATAAGAGGGAATATGATATATTCGGCGTAGAAGAGGTTCCATATAAACCGGTAGAACTGCGATATCGCTTCCTGCGGATGAGAAAACAATTATCATTTGGTGAGATAATATATGTCAAGTTTATGTATAAAGATAGTTGTGTATTTATTTATAGCATCACATAAACATAATCAAACGTTTTAACTCCTTCGGATATTGAAAGATACAGATACATCCACTGGAGTGCTGTTAGTGCACTTTTAAATGCAGTTTTATGTAACTTTCAATGCAATTTTTATCAGCGTATGATGACGGACGATACGAGTCCAATAATGTTTTCTTAAGTATCGTGCCCTGTATTCCTGTAATAATATCATGAAACTATTTAACTCGTTTTGGAAACGTCTATAAAATCTGACAACTTATAATGCTGTATAATTAAATCAAGATGAAAAGTATTACCATATATGAATGCAGTAGAAATTACCCAGAGTCTGTAATTCATATTATATGATAAACCGTCAAAAGGATAGAACTTTACCTTGCTGTAATTTGCTTGCTCCAGAATCCAAGTCTGAAATAAAATTTACACTTCAGATCGGTCTCGTGGTAACCGATAATAGACAATAATCATAAAAACTAAGCTGATCTAGTAGAAATTGAATTTCAATTTTAAAAATGCATGCATATTCTATCAATTGAAACATCTTATGTCTCAGAATATCATCGACATGAGGATGAAAGCATCACTGATTAGCCTAAGTTGTAAAAATAATATACTGAAAATCCATCAGCTTCCAGGAGTTCAAATTTCTTTCGAGAAATAAGCGTTAGGCGCAAAAAGTTTTACATCATATATCCAAGATGATTAACTCTTTTTAATTTTCAATAGATATTTAAGGTCCGTATCTTAACATCCGCCAGTGCATCATCACAATCTAGTTGTTCAAAAGTTATGCCTAAACAAAATGCAAGCAATTTTTCATTTTTCAGTTCTAATTTGATGTAATCTGCAGTCCTTGCTCTCAGGCTCACTTTTCGCCAGGATGCGCCTATCGTACTCTAAAATTTTAGAAAACAACAAAAAAGGACAAGGGAATACTTGTTATCTTCACATTTCACCTCGTTTAATCATTCTAGCAACATTGGCATTAAACATATGCAGCTAAGCACATAGTATATTGATGGGCGAAAAACCCAAGCAGATGCATATGCAAGGCTAAGAAGAACCAAAATAATTCCAAGGATTAGAAAGTAGAAACATGTAAAGTAAAACAAAAAAAAACCTGGAAAATTAGCCCCGCCGCAAATAGAGCATGCGCAGGTATCATTAAGCTGCGTCTGAAAGCCTGCAAATTGAAAAGAAGAAGAAAAAACATGTGATCCAAAAAGTTTGTAAATGTTAGGTAATAGAAGTTAGCTTTGAGCATTAGCCAAGTACACTGTATACAAATTATATAATCTACATGTCATGAAGGAAACTGTTAGGCAACGAGAATTAAAATATTCACCTGTGGGACAAAAATTGCAACAAGAATAGCACCGAGATAATTTGCCAGCAAAAGCCCAGAACCAAGAAGTGCGATATTTCTGACACCAAGCTTTGTTGCCAATGTTGATATTTGGAACCTTCATGAAAAATGTACGGTATAAGTAAAGGGATAAGAAATAATTCAGCTAGGGGGTTGAAGAAGGTGTATGTTTAAATAATGTGAAACTCTTGAATTGCATTAAAACAGATTATACCGTTGAAGATGGATATAGCTTACAATTGAAAGAAATCTCGATTGTTACTAACAAATTATATTTGATCAGAGCAGCCCATTTCATATAGAGAATATAATTTTACATGATATACCTTAATTATAACAATCAATAAATTCTAGCTTATATGAGAATATTTGCACATGAAAAATGAAATGAAAGTAAATTAGTTGCGGAGAGTTAAATTAGAACTGGAAGTCTTGGACGCTTAGATAATAAGTTAATCGACATTATGCGATAAAAGGATGCCAATAAATAATTATTTCTGGAAAGGGCACGTCAACGATTTTTTTAATTCAATCACATTGCTGGAAAAACTATCTGAAAACAGAATTAACTTCTATTTTTAAGGCTGTTTTTCTTTTATGTTGAATCCCGACTCTGTGTATCACTTTGTACTATAAAATTGCCATCTTCTACTTATAATGTATTATGTATAACGGGGCATTTGCAAATACAATTACTCACTTGCGGTCTCCTTCTACATCTGGGAGGTCTTTAGTGATAGCAATGACCAAAGCAAATAATGTCACAAAGGCCGTGATGAAAGCGACCGGTGAGCTGCAGATAGAAATATGGTACATGGTGTTAGACATGACCATCATCTCTGCATTTGTCTGCAATGAGATGCAAAAACAACTTTTACCCATTTGTGCAAAACATGATATACCTTGCATGCATATACATGTTTAGAATAAGTTCGCTATTATCTAGTAAAATATTTTGTAAGAAATGAAGAATAACTACTCACCTCCATTTAAAGTCAAGACCTAGAGCAGCTCTCGTGGCATAATATACTCCAAAGTTGAGAAGAAATCCGCGCACCTAGGGAAATATTGAGGGAACAGACAGTATAGTCAGTACTAGAACTTTAGATTATACTGCATACTGAAATTCAACGCCATAATACTAGAAACTAGAATTACACAGACAGGTCGTTGAGAAGAGTGTGAAAGGATGTTTATGCAAGATCAGGCCAAAAAATCCAAACATATAGGGATAACATGTACACGATACTATGAAATCTGTTTATCATAATTTAAATTCTCATGACTTAAAAAGGAGGTCTGAAAGCATCACTAAGAAAATGGATCGGTATAAAAAGTATGGTTTAATAACATGTCTACAAGTCAAATTAAAATTTGAACCACAACATACATTAAATTGTCGGTTTTTCAATGAATGACAAATCTTTGATACATTATAATTTAGGTTTCATCTGACGAGTATGCACCAAGGCCAAGCATATATTCTTCCAGGTTACACCAATTGTGCGGGTTGGCCAGAACATGAAATTACTAATATTTATTGTCAAGGGTATGCGTCCTAAGCAAATGATAATGCCTGCTTATGCTCCAAAATTTCACACCAATGAATTGCTGGTGCAACGACTCCAACAATTATTCGTATTGTCTATTCTTACGAATTTGACATATGTTCTTTCAAATACATAGCTAACCACTTCTAACATTCATTACGAGAAAAACACATGACTTACAGGAAACAAAAAAAGGAGGAAATTATACCATACCGTGGCAATAATAAGAAATGCGGCGATAGGATATCTTTTTAGTCTAAAGGGAGGAACTGAATAGATGGTCCCAAGAAAAAGTCCCAAACAATAAAGAGAAGTGATGAATGGCCCAAAATTCAGCGCAACAATCACAAGACCTGCAGCTGCGAATGATAACACCAAAATCCATGCTGACTGAACCGATAGGTCTCCTGCAGCTATCGGTAAATATGGCTTGTTCACCCTAGAAAGTCCAAAAAATAAGATAAATATATAAAAGAAAATAGGGTCCATGGAGCAATATTGATTGTTGGACTCGAGCATTAAACTTCTATCTGGAAAATATAAGTTGCAGAGAAAAATTATTAAACTAATGAAATTACGTACTTGTCAATGCCAATATCATATATCTGATTAATCCCAACAATATAACCGTTGCCGCAAATAAGCGCTATAAGACCATAGAGTGCCTTGATCGTTAGCCACCAATTTATTAGATTTGGGTTCTCTATCAGGGCTTTAGAGACCAGAGCTCTGAAATCAGACATAGCTTGAATTCAGGATATGGGAGTGCTATGGTTAGAAGTCTCAAGTTAATATTGAACTTTTTGAATATCAGCTTAATCAAGAATCTCAATACTTACGTGGACCCTAGAGCGGTCCCACGAATAGTGTGAGGCCTTAAAAACCGCCAAAAGGAATCTCTGAACTCTGATAATCTTTTCGACAAAGGAGTCGACCCAGCAGCACCAACTTCTGAGCATGCCTGACAAGCATTCAAACTCGATGTGAGCTTTGCCTATGTCAAAATCTCTGACCGACTTGGAAATCGTTCCTCCTGAATCTTGGGTATTATAACTTAAGAAGCAAATGTAAAAGTAATTCAACAGATTTGTATAACCTGTACATCAAATGATAAAGAATTTTTATTGTCTTACCTAAATATATATCCTTCATTACGAAAACACAGCATTGCTAGTCTGCAACTATAGGATATCTGTTTTAGTTTAATTGGCATTCGGTCAAAAAGCAATTGAAGATAATAAACCCCCCCCCCCCCTCCTAAAGTTAGGACTGTGCTGGAGAATTGCAAGGGCTTCTTTTTGGTGAGTGTAAATTATGTAATTCTCATTTTTTTTAGCTCGATACAATATTTGTACTCAATGCCTCCTGATTCTAACAATTCCGAGATATAGAAACTTCTCTCGGTGTCGTCCCGAATCGGTTCGGTTCATCGTCAATCGTCATAAATCAGAAATTTTAAACATCTTCAAGATATCTTCTATTCAGATAAGTATAATATGCCCACCCACTTCAATACCACATTCTTCAATTTTGTTTTAAACCCTTCGATTTTTTCCTTCGGCATGTCAAATTCTGCCCATTTACAAACTCCACAAAGGGGGATTTATTAATAAAAGAAGAGAAATTTATCAATTGGCTACTTAAAATTTGAGATTTTGAGGATAAATTCAACATACCCAGATGGCGAAACGAGATGATTTCCTCTGTGGTGCACCTGCAGACCGAGATTTGCCCCCGGCAGTGAGCAGAGGAGAAGAAATGGGAAGAGAGGCGACAGGGTTTGAAGAGGGGCGAGATTGCTTGGTCTTTGAAGTGATTTTAGTGAGAGGGAAGCTGATGAAACGAGGGTTATTAGCAGCAGTAGCTGCTGATGGGCGAGGATAAGGAGAAGGAGAGCAGCAACGGGGAAGGTAAGAAGATGAGAGAGCCATGAGAGAGAGGGCGATGCGCATCTCCACCCAATGGAAACGGCTTCAAAACATGCTATTATTCCCTTTTTGCCATCAGGAATTACTACATCCGACGGTGAGTAGTGAATAAAACATGGACAGTCCTGTGGATTTGTGTTATTTTGATCTAAACTCTCACGGGTTAATGTCAAAAAGTTTCTCAGTTTTTCAATGAAAAATACAAAAAGGAGAAAGATTCATGAGAGTATTCTGAAGCTGAAGCAAAAGTATGCCATATATTTCATACACATGTTATTAGTTTTATACCCATTAACAGTGCCCAATACAAAATATCTTTTCTTTAAAAAATTAGCAAACTTCATTAAAAACTCTTTGAATTAATGTCCATCAGGAGAGCACACAAAAATCTGAGTATGTCAAATTTTCTCCACGTGTGCATAAATTCCGGTGATCTTATAATAACAGGTAAAATTCAAAGAACGGAAGCAAAGAGGTTCTCATTCGCGCTTAAAGGGGAAAAAACTATTTTACATTAGGCAAAATGGGGACGTTAGGGAATTCGCTACGATTGCATGGTCCAGCCTTGGGATCCCATCCTAACAATGATTGTCGGTGCTAACAATGACGGTAATGCCATAGACTTATTTCCATAAATTTATTACCGCTGGAAGGATGCAGATAGATCGGATATAGGTGTTATCGTATCCATATTCGGTGGCATTGACGGGTTTGAATACGGATACATATGTTTATCGAGAGAAGTGCTCTTTGTATTTGGCAAAGGCAGGATATGGATTATGAATACGAAACAAATATTTGAAATGTTATACCTTCCTAAATTCAAACGCTGAGATTTTTCGCTTGTCATGCTTTATGCGGAAATGGAATGAATATAAATGCTGGCATATTCGTATACGGCAGATGTTGGCAAATGCAAATATATATACGAATACAGAGAGTAACCAGAAATGAAACTACTATCTATATGTGATAAAACTGTATATCGATATGGAGTTGGCCCAAATAATTCATATACATACACATCGCTCCATACATTAGTTATGCTTGTTTCATCGATCAAAAACTTCAAAGCAATCAACCAGATTTAGCTTAATTGATACCAGTTTCCTTTCCAATCGCGAGAGTCCCCACTTTGAATCTCCAGGAAGGAGTTCCAAAGAAAAAACCCGCAAAGCATGCAAAAACTTTTCCTGGCTGGCCAAATCAATTAGGCTTCCTAATAAAAATTGACAATTTACCCTTAATTTTTTTGGGAAAATGTCAAGCGGATCCGAATAAGGCTATGATTGAGTGGTCAGACCACGGTTATCTTTAGAGATTATTACGATTGTACCCTTTCCTGATTTGGAAGCCGACGCGGTTATTCCGACGCTTTCAACGCCGCAAGCGCCGTCGAAGTTGTTCCCCTGTATAAATATAAAGTGGGTGGGTTCCCCTCTCTCCCATCGAAAGACGGTGACGAAGCGAGGAAGGGGAAACCCTATAAATCATCAGTAAGCTTTTCTAAAATCTTCTCATTTTCATCCTTTCGCTTTTCTTAGCGATCGTTTTTTGCCCTAATTTGTAGCCGCCTCGATTCTTTCGCTCGATGCTCTAGTTCCGAATCGTTATTTATATCTGATGGAGCATGGAATCTCCTTCAGATGTTGATTCCCGTTGATCTGCGGATGACTGCGATGTGTGGCTGAGATTGGATCTGGAGGCTGTTGCTCCTGAAGCATGTGAATCTCAATGGGTTGAGGTTGTAGTTGCCGAGTTACCTGCAAGGAAGTCCCGGGGTGGTTGTACCACCGAGGACCCTCCGACGATCAAGTTAGTCTAGAGATCCGAGCAGAGTAACGGCTTAGTGGAGTCAAAATGGCTTACCTTGACCGTCTGAAAGAGGGATTTAAGTAGCGGTGGCAGCAAGTGCAGCAGGCGCGAGAATCACGCCGGCCGTTACGCTCCCGACGTCACGCCCGCGTGAAGAGCGGGACCTCCCATTAATGGCGAGACAGGCTCGTTAACGGGGGATCGTGGTGGCGTGGAACGTGGGATGTGGCCGGCGGAGATCTCGCGCATGGCGAGATTCGCGGGATGGCGGTTACGCCTGCAAGCGGCGCTTTTCGGTCGGTCGATGAGACCAAGGAAGATGACCTCGGCGGGAGAGCTCGCGGACGAGCGGGAGAGCCGAGGTATCTAGTTTCTGTGGTAGCTCGGGAACGAGTTGTGAGGTCGAGGAGGCCCATCGTGCTGGGGCTCGGAGGCGAGCCAGCGTCTGCTCGGTAGGACGAGCATAGGGGTGGTTTGATCGGCTGCTGTAGGCCCTTTCTTGCATGCTCTGGGACATGTCATCTGCCACGTGTCATGATCTGGGAGATCGCCAATATCGAGCATCATCATTAGCCCCCCACTCTCGTCCCGACCAGCTGACGGGTCGGGTCGAGAGTGGTCTGCTGGGTCACCAGAGGTGAGCACTCTTCCGAAGATATCGTCGGGCGTATCCCCGGGCAATCCGTTGTCTTTTTCTGGGTGACGTAGGTGAATCAGGGCGAGACCTTCTGCATTAAAGAGGGTGCGCCGATTCATGGGTTCCGCCACTGAAGCGGTGGTCCACGTGTCGAGCGTCGGTTGGGCGACACGGCGTGTTGCAGACCTGCGGCATTTGATGGGATGCTGTCCAATGCGCGCCCGTCAGGTGGAGCGATCTGGGTCGTCGTATATGAGGGGTTGTTTTTGACGGGAGTCGACGATCGCCGTTGGATGGGGGCACCGGAGGTTATAGGTAGAGGTAGGGCCCGCTTCAGGGCCCATCTCTTTTCATATTTCCCTCATCTTTCATCTCGTAAGCTCGGCGCTCTCATCTTAGGTCGGATCTTCTGCTTTCCCGAGGGCTTCTTGATCAGGTTAGATGTCTTTTTCTGGGGAGTCCGTATATGTCACAGGGGTAGATTCTAGGGATTCTTCTGCTAAGTCGGGGTCTTCCCGGGGAGATGGGGTCAGATCCCCTCCCCGTGGGCGTGTGTCAGGAGCGGATCCCCGAGTGGAGGTGGCGGAAGCCCCCGGTGTGCCTTCCTTGGTGAGGTACGAGGGAGATCTTGCCACCGCTCGGGCCGGCTTCCATATCCCTTCTAGCTATACTCTGCGCTTGGCCGAGGAAGGAGAGAGGGCAGATCAGGTGCGGGATAAAGAGATTGCCCTGTACCTGGAATCCTTTTGAGCTGGAATGCGCTTGCCCTTCTTTCCCGAGGTCGCTACAGCGCTGTCTTACTTCGGGTTAGCCCCGGGCCAGTTAGTGTCGAACTCCTGGAGTATTCTCCTTGGGTTTCTGGTCCGCTTGAAATTGCATATGGTCCCCTTCGGTCTGTCCATCCTTGCCTCCTCTCTCATCTACAAAAGTCACCCCGACTCTCACGCTGGCGACCCGAGGTGGGTCTATCTCTCATTAAGGAAACGTCGGGGGAGTGCGCCCGGGTCGGGAGTCGTCGCCCTGCCTTCTTCCATCCACGATTGGAAGAAGAAGTTTTTTTTCGTCGGGCCGCCAGAAGGTGAGGACTGGCCCATACCCGTCCAGTGGCTTAGGGATAAGTGCTGGCAGGGAAACCCGTCCAATGACTCCGACGTGGTGAGAGTGGCGGCGTGGGAGCCCATTCCTCGAGCCGATGTGTTGCTTTCTGAGCAGGCCCTTAGTTGGGCCGGGCTCAGCCCTGTCCAGTTCGTCGGTAAGTTAGGCTTGTATTTATTCTGATTTTTGCTTGAGTCGCTGACCCCATTTTATCTCGTCTTGTGCAGAACCCATGGATTTGAGCTACCTTCAAGAGGCTATGCGCAAGCCGAAGAAGGGGGCGAGGGCTGGAGGGGCCAGCTCTTCCCGTCAGGCGCCGACCCCGGCTCCTCCGGCAGCTGCCCAGCACCAGCGCTCGAGCGTGGATCGGGCCCCGGAGTCCAGCAGGGCGCCGACCCGAAAGAGGGCTCAAGGGCAGGAAGCCCCGGCCTCAGAGACCAGTCCGCCGCCGCCGGCTCTCAAGAGGTCCTCCCGCACAGCCCCGCAGGCCCCGGCTTCCCCGATCTTGGTGGACGATGGGGAGCTCCGCTTTGAGGTGCCCTCGGGGATCTCTGTCGCCGACAGCCTTCTGCACGACATGGAGAGGTCGGCCGAGGGTAGGGTCCCCGGAGGAAGCCTGAAGGGGCAACTGGCGTCCATCGCCCAAGAGGCCGTGCAGGTTAGTGCTCGTACTTTGCTCATTTTATCTTTCGTGAGACTTGGTTATCCTTCTTCTTTCTGACCCTTTTCTTGTTTCCCCGGGTCCTCCACCACGTCGCTCTTGCCATCCAGATGGAGGAAGAGGAGATAGGCCCGGCGATCCGAGCATCGGGCGAGTCCTCCTCGCTGAGGGAGAGCTCGAGGAGGGCGCTGGAAGCGGCGATGGCGAGGGTCGCCGCTTTCGAGGCCGAGGTGGCGGCCGGGAAGCAGGAGCTAGCAGCTGCGAAGCAGGAGGCAGCGTCCGTGAAGCAAGAAGTGGCGGCGGCGAAGCAAAAGGCTGCCGGGCTACGTGAAGCCACCCGGGCTGCCGAGGCCAAGCTTCAGGACTCTACGGCGCTCGTCGGCACCATGAGGAAGTCGGTGAGCACCCTCCAGAAGGAGCTGGGGACTGCAGTAAAGGCGGCGAAACGGGCCGATCTCTTGGCGGCGAAGGCGGTGGAGAACTTCCAGAAATCGGAAGAATTTTACACCGTCTTAGCCTCGACCACTACCGCTATCTGGCACGAGGCCCTTGATGCCGTTAAGGCTCGGGTGTCGGGGTTCGCCGACCAGGAACTCCGAGCTGAATATCCTCGCGGGGACGACGAGCAGGGGGAAGACCTCGGGGCCGAGGCCGAGGTGGCGGCGCCCGGCGAGGGTAACGCCGGGGCCCCTACCGCAGTTGCTGAGCTTCCTGGGGATGCGCCCGGCCTTGAGGCTTGAGATCCGTCATCTTTTGCTTTTCTTTTTCCTTTTCATTTGTTTCCTCGGGAGTTTGGTTAGGTCTCCGGGCTTTTTGTAAGGCTGGGGAGCCCACAATACCTTGTAGGAGCTTTAACTTTTGCGAATAAAGGTATTTTTTTTACAGTCTTGTTTGCACGCGTATTTTTCTTCTTGTTGTGTAAACACTTGTATCTGCATGGGACTGCCTTTCTGTTGTGTCGTCTCTTTGTCTGGCGATTACACGTCGACTTGAGTCTGCTCTCTTGCCCAGTGTTCCAAGGCAGGCGGTAAGACGGTATCTCCATGGCCCCGAAGTTGAAGTGTAGATCGCTAAGACGTTGATAGATTGGATACCTCTTGTTGAGTTCATGTTTCTTTGGAGGGGCCGTAATTGGCCAACTGAGGATATTGTCGAGCAGAGTAGCTGCTCGGTGCCTTTTGGCGAGGGTTTTGATCCTCAGCGTTAGAGGGGCCGTGAGAGGCCTGCTGAGGACGGCCGAGCAGGGTTGCTCGGTGCCTCTTGGCGAGGGCTTTGATCCTCAGCATTAGAGGGGCCGTGAGAGGCCTGCTGGGGGTTACCGAGCAGGGTAGCTGCTCGGTGTCTCTTGGCGAGGGCTTTGATTCTCAGCGTGAGAGGGGCCGTGAGAGGCCTGCTAAGGATGGCCGAGCAGGGTAGCTGCTCGGTGCCTCTTGGTGAGGGCTTTGATCCTCAGCGCGAGAGGGGCCATGAGAGGCCCGCTGACGTTGGCCGAGCAGGGTAGCTGCTCGGTGCCTCTTGGCGAGGGCTTTGATCCTTAAAGATGCTCGAGCGGGGTTGCCGTCCGGTGCCTCTTAGCGAGGGCTTTGATCCCTGGTTTTGCCAGGAATAACCGAGCACGGATCGTGCTAAGCGGTTGCTTATTTCAAGGGCTTTTTGTAACAACCTAGTTCATTTATACCAATTACAGTTTCCATATTTCCTTTTTGGTGGTATTTTCTTGATTTATCGTGTTTGGGTGCGAATGGTATTTTACATTTTTTCTCTGCATCCGACCCTACCCGCTTGCTTGAACTTGTGTGATTTATATTTATAGATTACCCTGGCTTGTTACATAGACACGTGCATCTAGTGTAAACTGCATATTGGCATTTCATCTAGCACCGCATGTTTTACCATATAACATTTTAGGTCATGTAAATAAATTAAAATTGCATTTCTCAGCCTGCATGATACCCCTAAACCCGTGGTAGCGTCCGCGCATCGTGTTCTCGTCCCGTTCAGTGAAACGGACGTGTTTGGATGGCTACGTGCACGTACGTGCATCCGTTCTTGGGGGTATGCATTTTTGTTACCTGGGCATTCATTTAGAAATTTGGACGTTGTATATATTTTTCATATTTTTAAACCGAATTTTTGGACCCGACCCGGGCGTGTTTTGGAGTAAGTTTGTATTTGCCAAAATCTCTAAACGGACGATTATTATATCCTTTTCTACGGTTATAAGTTTTATATTTTAAAACTAAAAATATTTTTTAATCGTTTTTAAAATCCTTTCTGTTCACGGAACTTTTCTCTTTCTCTCCAATCTCTCTCTCTCTAATTTCTTATTTTTTTTACTCCACCCCAGAACCCCACGCCCCTTTCTTTCCTCTTTCTTTTCTCCTTCTCTCTCCCCCTCTCAATCTCTCTATCTCACCTGCTCCCTCTCCCTCTTCTGATTTATATATATACTTTCTTTATTTTTTTCCATAAGAAACAAAATTCTCTGTCCTCTCACACTCTTTCTCTCTCTCTTTCTGTCTCTCTCTTCTTCTTCTTCTTTTCATAATTTTTCCCGCCTCTCGCCTCCTCACGAACCCACGCCCACGACCGCGTCTCGCCGTCGCCCTTGCCGCCAGAGATCCCTCGCCGTCACGACCACCATCCCTTTCTCCCCTCTCTTCCTTCCCGACTCCGAACCCATCAGCATCGATCAACCCTGCATCTCGAACTCAACCCTAGCCATCTCCACCCTCGATCGTTTGCCCTCGTTGTTGCCACCATCACCTTACCTCCACGACCGCGCCTCGCCGTCACCCTCTCCGCCTCCTTTCTATCCTCTCCCGACCTCGACTTCACCCCGAGAATCCACAGAAAACCCTATTCACGCCTGCAGTCCACGCCCGCGACTTCTCACCACCTCGTTGCCGATCTCCCTTACAACATTGCCGCCTCATCACCTCACCTTCTTCTTCCCTCTCTCTTCTCATTACCTTCCCAGCAGACTCCCGACACCACCCCCACCTTCTTCGCCGACCAACCCAACCCGACACCAAGAACCCTCGCCTGCATCCTTCATTTGCATCCTCGCCGGAGCTCGCCTCCCCGTCGACCACATCATACTTGCCACCACTTTCTTCCCTCCTCTCCTCTCTCGTACCCCTAACCTGAATATCTCCCCTGCACAAGAACCCCGATCACCCGACTTCAAGAAACCCACGGCTGCATCACCGTGAAACCTCGCCGGAAAACCTTCGACAACCTATCATCGACTTCACCCCATTGCCATCTCCTCTGAACCATGAGCACCTAATTGTTAGTTGTATGTATGCCCTAGAGGCCAGTATTGTACAGATTATGTATATTATATTGGATGCTTGGACATATATAGAGATGACTTTCTTTTTCGACATGATAGTATGTTATCTGGTTGATCTTTATCTTAACATGTACACTTGTCTCTTTATACTGTCTTATAGTTACATGTTGGTAAAGCCCTTAGGATGTGTACTTGACTACCTGGACTATGATGCAGATCATACTAGTGGGGACATGGTAGTCCATAAGTACATCCTTCAAGGTCCCTAGTCGTGGGTGTATCGAGACGGGGCATCGATATACCAGAGTAGACTAGCGTATACACTTCTCGACCCATGAGATGGGCAATGGATGATCCCATATCCATTGGTGTTTGACATCAGAGATGGTATACGGGTGCTCAGTGGAGACTGGGTACACTGGACGGACTCGCCGAGAACTCCCAGATGGTATTATACCTCACGTCAGATGGCAGTTCTCAGGTGACACTTGTGCAGGTTAGTCTGTAGACCCGAGATCGTCATAGAGTCTTGTGTGATTCCCACTGTGCTTTGATCTCCACCTTACCACGTCCATGAGGGCGTGCAAAACGGTGGTCTTTGGGTACAGTCCCGAGTCACATGGAGGCAATGAGCGATAGGGGGGTTTTGTCTCTCCCGGTATTGGGGGTTGATGTTGCGCTGTACTCGATTGGCCGTAACAGGGAAGTCCCTGGCCAGGGCTGATCAGAGATTTGCTGGTAAGTGTTACCAGTAGTTTCTCGACCCGTTATGAGCCTCACATCGGCACGACTTATCGAGTATTGGGGTCTGACGTTCACCACCCCTAGACTTGATATGCGACGTATCAGACGAACAGACCGGACTGTACGGTAAGTGTTACTGGTTGGATTCACAGGAGTGTGAGCGGGCTAGCTCGTCGATCTTCTGATCGCTCAATACCCGGATGGCCGTTACGTTTAGCAGACCGCTTGCGGCTTGTGGGTGCTTGATATGATCATCATCTACTACCGGCGTATTGACGAGTCTTTAGAGTCCTACACAGAGGTTTCCTGGCTCAAGCGAAACGAAATAGGAGCGCATATGAGATATGTGCAGGACCGAGAATAATGCGTGTATGTGATACCGCATTTCATTCTCGCGATATATGTTTCGATTGGTTATATTCGATATGACCTAGTTATCGAATCATTGATTCGATAAATCGATACATTGAATACTAGTCGGTTATGTGCGACATGACCGGATCATTGAATCAAATGTTGATTTAATGATTTGATGTATAATTATATATTTGATATATTACTTTGCATTAACTAGTATTGGTTCACTTTATAAGGATTTTCTCACTTGATGTGCAAATTGTATATGTGATATACTTTTGTGCACATAGATGTATCATGTTTGATGATACTTGATTATTTAGTTAAGTATATAGAATTAAACCATGGTTAATTTGATAATTAGGGTTTTGCATATTCATTTATTTATTTATTTCTTCATTTATTTATTTGAAAAAGGTTGAGATAAGAATGGTGGAGAAGTTTGTCTTTAGTTGAAGCTTCATGAAGCTTTGACTTCTTAACCATCCTTGTCTTCATGCTTAACCCTAACCTATCCAACTAACCATGGTCTATTCTCTACACTAAACTATGGTTTGTAAATGATAAGTATTGATTTATTTTATCATTTACAAAAAGACTTATCATATATTCTTTCTTCATCTTCATCTTCTTCTTCAAGAAAAGCTCAAGGTCCATCAATGGCAACTTGAGCTAAAGTGAGATAAATCCAATTCTAAAGTGAACCCACCTCCTATTTCTTCACCCTCTACCTCTTGCCAAGTTGTTTTGGGTGTTTTCTTCACAAGTTTCACAACTTTGTGAAGTCGGAGCTTGAACTTGTGATGCCTCGACGTAGATCGTCTTTGACACGAAGCCGATGACCTATTCCGCGCGCCTTCCCGATGAAACCGATGAACGAGTCTAAGATTGGAAAAGGACAGCGAGAGGAGCACTACGTGGAGCTAAGGAAGTGGATATCCGGATCTACAAAGGTTGTAGAATCTAACTTTTAGTTAAGTAGTTAACTAGATTATCATTTCGCCTAAACATCTAGTCTAAGATCCGTAGTCTAGGGTTTCTCGGCACCATTTTTTTTTTAAATTGGCATGTTCGATGCCTTGTGAGACCTCACTAGAGTGCCTAGGAACCTTTCACTAATACACAGCCTTCGTTTTCTTTTCCTTTCTTCTTCTTCTTCTTCTTCTTCTTTCTTTCTTGTTTTCTTGTTCTTTCCGGTCACCAGCCGGAGCCGTGCCGATGCCGACGATCCGAGCAACCCTGTGGACGTCCTCTACCTGCGTGGTCACCTTCTTGCTTTGCTTGGACCTGTCCCGTGTGCGTCGTATGCACATTGCAACTTTTACCGACATTGGACGTTGCAGCGCGTATCCGTATCGGGTTCCATCGAGGCAAGTAAAACTTGCTACATGCTATTCATATTATTTTATACTTATTTAATTGCATAGTGAACCTGTAGATTAAATCTAATGTCACATGTTCCATTTTAATATTCCGATGTTTCATTTATATTACTTGTAGATCTAGAACCTGAAACATTTCATATTGCATATTAGGTTATGATACACGATACCCATGTCCATAATTAAATCACATAATGATTATCTGTATAGCCCATAGTACCATTTTAAATAGTTTATAACTTTCGGATACCTAGTTGCATCCATTTAGCCTATTTTATATACGATTGCATCCCTAGATCATTTAATGCATAATAACGAGATTTTAACATTCCATATTTGATTAAGTGTATTTTAATTAGTGTTGGAACCATAACCCTAACTCAAATCGATAACCGTGCATCCATATGTTTTAATCTGTACCTATTTGCATACCACATTACAATGTTCCATTTTATTGTTCCATTAGTATCCCATGCTTATTTTGTATACCCATGCTTATTTTAGTTTGATTATGAGCACCCACGTGACATGTTGTGCACCCCTGACATGACTTGGCACACCTACTACTTGACACGACGTGATACCATACACTTCTTGACATGACATGATACATATATATTACCTGACTTGACTTGAGATACCATGGCTTCCTCTGTTACCTGATTTTGTTACTAATGCCAACAAACCTGACATGTTGTCCCTACGGACATTTCCTGTTGCCTATCCAGACAAACCTGTACCCGCCTGATCCTGTGTTGGCATTAGTTCCAGATTATTTAATACCTGACTTGAACACATATAACTTGAGGGTATGGGGAAATCAATGATGAAACCTGACTTGTAACTCGACAGTTCGATACCTTTTCTGATCAGTCTTATGGGTTAGGCCAGCCCGGGGGTGATGCTGCTGACATCACTCGTCATTACCTACTACCCTTTACTGCCTTGCGGCACGTCTCGGATTCAGCCCGAGAGTCATAGACCGTGATCCCGGGCACGCACGAGATACTATTGAGTTACATTGATGATTCATCAAATTGATTTCAAAGACTTGAGAGTAGTTAACACAGTAGACCACTTTAGATTACTCACTGCATACTACCCTTCACTGTCCTGATTTATATAGTTGTTTTACCTGTTTTACCGTTCATGATCATACCTGCATGTCTTGTTACCCCTGTTTATATTATTGCTTGATGTTTTGCATGGCTCGGATTCTTTACCTTCGCTACAGGCCGAGCAGGAGTATTTCAGTCAGCAGGCTGAGCAGTGAGGACTTGTTAGTAGTTAGTTCTTTTACTTTCGGTATTTTCATTCCTGATGTGAGCCCGCATTATGGGACGTACATTCCAGTTTATTCTTGTATTGGATCTTTTGCTTCCGCATTATTTTATTCTTGACTCGTTTTATTCTGGCTTATGGACATGTATTAGATAGTTTATTATTGTTCTTGATATCTCTATAGCCGTAATATGACTGTGGAAAGATATTTCCTATGCACAGGTAGTATGGTTGGCTATGTCACGTGCCTAGCTTAGCGTACTCTGGGAAGCGGGGCGTGACACTTTTCATCCTTAGCGCGGGAGGGACGTGGGAGGCCTACTAAGGATGTCCGAGCGGGGTTGCCTCCCGGTGCCTCTTGGCGAGGGCTTTGATCCCTGGTCGTGTGCCAGGGATAACCGAGCATGGTTGTGCTAAGCGGTTGCCTCTTTCGAGGGCTTTTGGGTCCTTAAGGATGGCCGAGCAGGGTTGCTGTCCGGTGCCTCTTGGCGAGGGCTTTGATCCCTGGCGTCGTGGGGTAGGAAAGCTACCAGCCAGGGATAGCCAAGCAGGGTAGCTGCAGGGCTGCCTCTTGGCGAGGGCTTTGATCCCTGGCGTCGTGGGGTAGGGAAGCTACCAGCCAGGGCTAGCCGAGCAGGGTAGCTGCAGGGCTGCCTCTTGGCGAGGGCTTTGATCCTTGGCGTCGCGGGCTACGGAAGCTACCAGCCAAGGCTAGCCGAGCAGGGTAGCTGCAGGGCTGCCTCTTGGCGAGGGCTTTGATCCCTGGCGTCGTGGGGTAGGGAAGCTACCAGCAAGGGATACCCGAGCAGGGTAGCTGCAGGGCAGTCTCTTGGTGAGGGCTTTGATCCCTGGCGTCGTGGGGTAGGGAAGCTACCAGCCAGGGATACCCGAGAAGGGTAGCTGCAGGGCTGCCTCTTGGCGAGGGCTTTGACCCTTGGAGTTATGGGGTAGGGAAGCTACCAGCCGGGGATAGCTGAGCAGGGTAGCTGCAGGGCTGCTTCTTGGCGAGGGCTTTGCTCCATGAAGAAGGACCAAGCAGTGAAGCTGCTCGGTTGCCTCTTAGCGAGGCTCTGTCCGACCTTCCCATGTGAGCACCGAGGAGTGGGAAGGCATCGAAGACACGTATCGTGAGGGCACTGTGAAGGCGAAGCGCCCGAGTCTCGTTGTTTCAGTTTCGCATGGGGAGGCGCGACGCTTACCGCATGGCGCCTGCATTGCGTATGAAACGGGCGACTGTTGGATTCCCAAGCGTCGTTGGCTATAAGATGGAATCGTTTGGGATTGTTGATTGCTCTTTTCCTAGCAACCGAAACGCAAAAATGCAGGACTTCCCCTTCGCCATCGAAGACATCGTAGGCTTCGAGGATGTCTACCTCTATGACCTATACTACACTGAGGACACGGTGCAATCGGTAATCGGCAGGATCGAGGACCACTTCGGTCAATTGCTTCCCCGACGGTCCTCCCTCCTGCAGCTGCTGATGTATTCCATTTGGAGGGCGTCGCCGGGGCTTTACAACCCCTTATCCGAAATACTGTTTGACGAGGCCGTAGGCAAGCTAAGGTCTCTGAGGCGCTTCGGCCTGATCTCTGCGGGCCGGCTAAACCGCTCGGAAGCGCTCGTCCGTAAGTGCTACCAGTTGAGGCTTGACGCCGAAGCTCGCAGGGGGGAGGGGATCGGAGGCAGGGGTTAGATGCTGCGAGGGCTCGGCTGGAGGAGATATGCTCAGAGTACCACGAGCAGTGCTCTCTGCACCCCGTTCCCCTGCTGTTGTAATAAAAAAAAAATCCTTTTTGTATAAGGCTGAGGAGCCGATAGTACCTTTTGAATGAATAAGATTGTTTTTTCTTCTCTGCAATACTCTATTGATCCTTTTATTGTATAGACAAAAGATCTTAGGAAGATGGTACATTGCTTTGAAAAGAAAATACATGTTAGTAGATGGCTTTATTCATGCGGCTTGAGCCCTTCATACGTCTGCTGGTATCTGCGCTCGGCACGGGGTACCGTGCTTCAGGGGTACCAGGCGCATGCTCTGCTGACACTACCATGATCTGGCCGATGGTCTGCTCGGCTGGTGGGGGACGCTGCTCCTGCTCACGGTCAGCTTGCCGCTTGTCCCTCAGGTACGCCGCGAAGTGCCCCGAACGGATCAGCTCCTCGATATAATCTTGGAGTTGTTTGCAGCTCTCCGTTGAGTAGTCCAACGCCTTATGAAAGCCGCAGTAGGGGCCCCGGGTTTGCTTTGAACCCGAGCATAGGATCGGGGGGGAACTTGAAGAACCCTTCGCCCTTGGCCTCCTCAAGTAGCACTGTCTGGGAGACATTAAGCGGCGTGTACTCTTGGAACTTTGGAGGATAGGGTTTTTGCCGTTCCGGTCCTCTTCTCTGGTCCCTGGCCTTCTTTTCTGGTCGGCTTGCTCTGCTCGGGGGAGGCTTGCGTTCACCTCGGACTCGAGCTGGACCTCGCGCTCGGTCCAGGTCTTTATCTCGGCCATGGTCTTAGGTTGCGCCTGTAAGTGCACGGCGGCGCCCCGGCCGTCAATCCGACGGCCAAATGCGGAAGCGGTGATAAACTTTAATTTTTTGCGGACTTAGCAAACCGGCACCACCGCGCACTAAACATCCGGATCGTAACCATTAACAAGTCTAAGCTACTAACAAGAAAGGGAAGAGAAGTACCGAGTGATCCGAGTCCTCCGGTCTTCTCGTCATCGTCCCGATCTCCCGCGGAAACTCCGGCCGTCGCCTCCTTGCCGGAAGGGCACCACATCGTCTGTATCTTTTACGGGCTCCCACCTCAATACCGAGGCAACTCGGGCGCGAAGTTGGCTGGCCGACGCGTCCAAGATTTGCTGTAGAATGTGTAGTGTAGAGGCTATGTCTCATTTGGGGTTTGTTGCCTTTGAAGATGATGGAGGAATCAAGATAAGAAAAATGGTGCTTGCATTTTTCTTAACATGAAAAGAGATCAAAATGCTACACTCTCAAAAATGAAGCTCTCATCTTATCTTCTCTCAAATGTGTTCAACCATCTCCAAATGAGAATGGTGGAGGAAGGAATACCAAATGCAAGAGGGAGGTGAGTGTAGTAAAAGGTAAGAGGTGACCATATCCAAACATCATCATAACTAACTCACATCAAACTCTAATCACCCTTTTGTGATGTAAAGAGAATCAAATGATGGTTGAAAAGAAAAGATGCCATCATAATCAAAACATTTGCAAGAAACTCCCTCCACAATTGTTATTTGCAAACTTGCAAATAACCCCCTCCATCGGAAAAGTCCGGCCGGGAAAGAACAAAGGAAAACCGGCCGGAACGGAATGCAAACTGGCAATTCCAGAAAACTGGTCCCGTAATAAATTACAGGAAAACCCTGATACTGTGCATACACACCCGCATCTGTATTCCGTCCGGATACAAATGCAATGAGACAAAATCTACACTGTACTATACTAGGATCCGGCTTAAACCAAAGCCGGCTAGTAATATCCGTTCGATCCTGATTCGTGCAATACCGCACGTATCCGATCGAACCTTGCCATATATCTATACGGCCTCTAGTACAAACTGTCCGATCCTGATCCGTGCAATACCGCACGTATCTGATCGGACCCTGCCATATCTCCATACGGCCTCTACAGCGTTTCGCCCGAAAGCTTGAGTAACTGTAAGTGTGGTGGACTCTAAAGACTCGTCAATACTATGGTTGTGGATTTAACCACTAGCACGTCAGAGGTATAAGCCAATACATGACGGGCCACCAGCTATTGACCAAAAGGGACGTCGATGAGCGAACTCATCCTGACACCCTACTGAGCCTGTCAGTGACAATATCCATACAGTCCGGTCCGTTCGTCTATGAGCATCGTATGTCGGGCCTAGGGGGTTGGTAAAAGTCAGACCCCCAAAAGCGGTACAAGTCGTGTCGGAGTGTAGCCCAGAACACCCTGAGATACTACTGGAATACCTACCAGTAAATCTCCTGCCTTGGCCAAGGACTTTGTGTAATGACTCTCCTAGACACAGGGCGACCTCACCCCCAGTACCGGGAGAGACGAACCCCTGAAGATCCACTCACTGCCTCCATGTGGCTCAGGACTGTACCCAACTAAAACCTGTTTGCACGACTCCTTTGAGCCGTGGTAGGGTAGTAATCAAAGCACAGTGGGAACTCACACGAGACAAATGACGATCCCCAGGTCGATGAACTAACCTGTACACATGTCACCTGGGAACTGCTATCTGACGTCAGGTATAAGACCAACTAGCATGTTCCCGGCGAGTCCTGTCCGGTGTACTCATAACCCAATGAGCACCTGTATACATCTTAGGTGAACCAACTGACACCAGTGGCTTGTGAGACCGGCCACCGCCCCTCGTCGGGGTCTCGACTGTATACACTAGTCTACTCTGGAGAATCGATGCCCTGTCTTGAAACTCCCACGACTAGGGACCTTTTAAGGATGCGCTTATAGACTCCAGCTCTCACTTATATGATCGCCCTCATACTGCTGGCAGTCAAGCAAGAATCCTAGGGGCTCTATCAATGTGCAATAGCGACCTGTCAGGTCACCTAAAGCAGTACACGATGATAAAGGTAAACCAGATAGCATACTATCATCTCGAGTAAGACTGTCCTACCGGGATAGGTCCTCCCTCAATCATTGCAATCACGTGCCTGTGATCCAATAATTGACTCTGAGGGCACTATCTCCAACAGCGCCAGTGCAAAAGAGCGTAACCACTCCTTATGCCTAAGACCAGACCTTAGAGCTGTGATGACCGTTTCGTCCCGGTGTTCCGGGACCTCGAGAAGGGCGTTGTAGAAACGGATGATGTAGGCCTTGAACGTCTCCCTGTCCCCGCTCTTTATCGTGAAGAGGTGGTCGACTGTGCGCTTCTGCCGCATATTCCCGATGAAGTGTCCGATGAATTGCGTGGCCAGCTCGTCAAAGGTTGAGATCGAGCACGACTCGAGTCCTCGGAACAGTCTCGCCCGGAACGGATGAGAGTGGCCGGAAAAGCTCGGCACTGGGCGGCATCGGAGTAGTCTTGGAAGCTCATTCCCGCGGTGAACGCATCCAAGTGGTCTTTCGGGTCAGATTTGCCGTCGAAGAGGGAGACCTTTGGGGGTTTGTTGCGGGAGGAGACGTGGACGGCGAGCAGCTCCTCGGTGAACGGTTTTGTGAGCGAGTCGGCGGCATACTTAGCCCCGTCGCTCAAACGGTGACCTTCCCGATGCAGACCCTCGATCTTTTTCTCGAGGGCGTCGAGTCGACAATGGTACCCCGACAACTCGGTGCATTCTGATCCCAGGCCCCTACTGTTAGCGGCCTGCGTCTGGCCTCGGCCGCGGTTTCTCTTAATGAGGTTCCTCAAATCCCCGGGTGAGGTGGCCCTTGAGTTGCCTTGACGAGCCCCGTCTGTGCGGCCCCATCGGGGGAGGGTGTGTCAGTCATGCCTGGTGACAGACGAGCTGACCGACGCTTCCTCAGGAGGGACAGGCGCGCGAAAGATCTCGGGACGGGGCGCTCTAGCGACGGAACGCGGTGTCGAGCTGTTGGGCGCCCAGCGGGTCGCAGAACGTACTAGCCCCGGGGATCTGCGGCCGTGGGAGGCAGCGAGGCGGCGGTCGGCCGAGCCGACGCGAGCTGAGTCTTCTCTTCCCCCGTAGGGGTCCTGGTCCCGAGGCGGGGGAGCGACAACCTGGGGATTTTCCCCGTCGTTTGGATGCGGACGAGCGCCTCCACGAAGGATGCGAGTCGGTCTATCCGGCTGGCGAGGGCGTTGATGGCATTCAGCGGAGGAGGCTCGTCCATGCCCCCGTTGAGAGGGAGGCGGCGGTTGGTGCTTGGATCGTCTTGATGATCGCTCGCCATTGGAGTGAGATCGGGAGAAGAACTTTTGTTTTTGTGGAATCTAGTTTCCCACAGACGGCGCCAGCTGATGGAGCGTGGAATCTCCTTCAGATGTTGCTTCCCGTTGATTTGCGGATGGCTGCGATGTGTGGCTGAGATTGGATCTGGAGGCTGTTGCTCCTGAAGCATGTGGATCTCAATGGATTGAGATTATGGTTGCCGAGTTACCTGCAAAGAAGTCCCGGGATGGTTGTATCACCGAGGACCCTCCGACGATCAAGTTAGTCTAGAGATCCGTGCAGAGTAACGGTTTAGTGGAGTCAAAATGGCTTAACTTGACCGTCTGAAAGAGTGATTTAAGTAGCGGTGGCAGCAGGCGTGAGAATCACGCCGGCTGTTACGCTCCCGACGTCATGTCCGCGTGAAGAGCGGGACCTCCCATTAATGGCAAGACAAGCTCGTTAGTGGGGGATCGTGGTGGCGTAGAACGTGGGATGTGGCCGGCGGAGATCTCGCGCATGGTGAGATTCGCGGGATGGCGGTTACGCCTGCAAGCGGCGCTTGTTAGTCGGTCGATGAGACCGAGGAAGATGACCTCGGCAGGAGAGTTCGCGGACGAGCGGGAGAGCCGAGGTATCTAGTTCCTGCGGTAGCTCGGGAACGAGCTGTGAGGCCGAGGAGGCCCATCGTGCTGGGGCTCGGAGGCGATCCAGAGTCTGCTCGGTGGGACGAGTATAGGGATGGTTTGGTCGGCTGCTGTAGGCCCTTTCTTGCATGCTCTGGGACACGTCATCTGCCACGTGTCATGATCTGGGAGATCGCCGATATCGAGCATCATCAATTCCAAACAGCTCATATACGTTATGTTAACTGAATTACATTTTGACTATAGATATCTGAACTCGGAGATTTAAGTATTTAACACTTGCTCTCTCTTGATTATATCCAATCTGGAAACCTTGAGCCAACATCTGTCTTCATCTATAGAAGCTCTTGAAGTTCTCATAGTTTGTTGCTTTTAGTGTGAACATCCAATAACTAACTGATCTGTTAGATATATTGAATTATGAAATAGAATAATCTTGAGTAATGAGAAGGTTTCGTCAAATGCTTCTCAGGCAGCACTAATTGATATAGCTTATATAATATCCGTGACCATTTATTGTCAGCAGCTGAACTGCAACATTGATTAAAAATATAGGAACACTTAGGTTACGAACCACTAGACCATTCTATAGAAATATAGATAACCACCACTCTTATGCTTCCCATCTTCAATTTTATATGAAGAGAACCGGTCTCTTCACTGATTGCGTACGATCGAACCTCACTTCGGCCTTGGGCCTTAATTCTTCAGCGTAGGCTGAATGTTTAAAATGTTTAAGTTCGGAAGTTTTACATTATTTATATTGAAATAATCATCGCGAGGAAGGGGAATCAGAATAGGGCTGGGGTTGACTGGTCAGACCACCGTTATTTTTAGAGATTATTACGATTGTGCCCTTGCCTAACTTGGAAGACCACATAGTTATTCCGACGCTTTCAACATCGTCGAAGTTGTTCCCCTATAAATAGAAAAGGGGTGGTTTCTGTCCCTCTCGCTCTCTCTCCAATCGAAAGGCGGCGATGAAGCGAGGAAGGGAAAACCCTAAAAATCATCAGTAAGTTTCTCTAAAACCTCTTCTTCTTTTTTTTATTTCCTTTTGCTTTTCTGCCCTAATTTCTAGCCGCCTTCGATTCTTTCGCTCCATGCTTTAGGTTTTTTCTTTTGTTCTTTTGTAATATGCTCCCTCGTAGGGTTTTTTCTTTTGTTGCTTCCTCTTTTAGTCCTTGAATTATTGACTGAAGTGGTCAATTAGGGTTTAACTGCACATGTGGAAAGGCTTCGATTGCTGTTTATGTTAATTATGGCACTTTGATGATGTTGTCTTATAAATTTCTGAGAATTGGGAAGGTTCAAAGTTTAATGCACGAAACCACTTTTTTTCTTTTAGAGAGAGAGAGAGACAGCTGGGTACGGGGGTGATCGGAGCTATTTTTTGGACTGATTTGGAAAATATCCTTCATGTCCTTGCAATTGCCATGCTGGATAATTACGATCGCATCCCTGCATAGACACGCCTCTCATGCAATTTCTTACCCATCTGTCCCCAATTTTGTCCCCACACATGTCCCCAACCTCTTCTCTGCTTTCATGAATGAAAAAAAACTGGGAAGAGAGAGAAAGCTTAGAATGCAGGGGAAAATGGAGGAAAAGGAACAAGGAAGAGCGATGGAGAGCTCGAGGACGAGGAGGCGAAGAAGAAACAAAAGAAAAGATCTTCCGACTTTGTAAGCTGTTCCTCATTTTCTCTTCATAAATTAGGGGTTTTTTCTTCTTTTTCCCCGTCTCTTTTTATTTGATTTTGGCAATTGAAATTGTTCCATCACAATCATAGATCTTCAGTATACTAGATCTACAATTGGAGCATCAAGAAAAAGGATTTTCGAGATTGTTTAACTTTGTACGCTTAAAAAAATGGTTTTTTAATATATGAATTTCAGTATATTTTTGCAGGTGAGGTCCTAGGAAAATATACTAAATAATGAATGTGCTGATGGTTGTTGCTGCTTGCTATTTGTTCATTGTAATGGCGCGTGTGTTGGATGGTTTGTTAATCGCAAACACCCATCGCAGCCATTTGGTTATACCATAGAGAAAGGAGTATGAGAGAGAAGATGATGTACATATTGTGTTAATTCTTCACTTATAGCGCATTTTGAGGATTGTTTTGTTCTATAAAATATATTATATTTATTATTCCTTAATTATGATGGTTGGTCCGCCAATACCTGGTATTTTTCCCATTTTCCCTTAAACCTTATGTTTTCCTATGTCCCTATATAATGTATGATATGAATTGCTTATTTGTATGAGTTTCCTAAAGTTTCAAGGAGCAACAAGAAAACCATTATATGGTGTCATTCATGCGCAGATTTGCACTGAAATAACATTGTGAGTGCTCTAACATGATTTTTTATGAGTTGTTACTTGATTATCTTTGAGCAAAAAATACACCAAAAATAGAGCAAAGGGGGGCACTACATACCCCCAACTGTGATTTTGTTAAATGTAGTCTGCTGCAAAGAAATAACGCATTCTATTCTCTTGATTGTACCTTTACTACAATTTTTTGACCGATCTTTCCGAATATCTTACAATCAAGGTTATATCATTTTCAAATAATTCTGGATAGTTTATGCTTTCAATTTTCATAAGCAAAGAGAACGATTGTTGAGTTTCAATATTCTAAGGCATGTTTTGGATGAATTAATAGTGGATTGGATCTTGGGATTGCTCTCAGCAGCATGCTAAGAGGAGAAAGCGCCGAGGCAAAGAGCGAAAAGGCCCTTCATCGCGAGTGGACTTTCTTTTGAAAACCTAGTCGTACTTTAGTTTATCAGTTCATTGAGGAATGCATGTGTACGTGCATGCATGATGCACAAGGTTCGTGCATCTTTCATTTGTGCCAGATCTACAATCAGTGAGTCGATTAAGGTCAAATTTCAATCTTTTGAATCTACTTTTCAATAGATTAGGCTTGATGCCTTTCGAATGTTGCTTTTATGCATGTTGTTGGTGGATCTGCTTTAATTCACTTTTTATATGGTTATATTTTCTTAATTTTTTTTAATACCATATGGCTTTGAGCATTAAAAGGTTATGAGATATTGTAATATTCAGTCAGATAAACATACAATATGAAACATTTTAGTGGGATTTTGTACAGAATTTCTATTTATTTTGCTCTGTTTGTATTTTTCCAAGAGTAACAAGGGAAGCAAAGGTTGTTATACTGAAGCTCCCACCTTCATTTGTGAAGCAAAAGTTAATAGAGTGAAGCAAGAGTTAATAGAGTGAAGCAAAAATTAATAGGTGCATATGGGAAGGGGAAAAACAAAAATTCGAATCTGCTGCTTTCAGGATTGAGTTGAATGCTTGTATATACTGGTTTTATTATTGATAATGTTTTCACTGATATTGCTCTTTTCATAGATCTAGCTCCGGAGTGACTGTATTGAACCTATAAACCATTGTTCAAGCTACTGCATAAATTTTGTTTCGTATCGATATACCATTTAAATATTGCTCTATTAGAACTATCTTTGTTGTCAGTCCCCATGCTTGCACGGGGGCTCCTGCTACTTGTTCTTATAAACTACTGTCTGTTGCACCAGTGAATAATTTCTCTTTTGCTTTATTGTAACAGTTTTTTCCTACATGCCCCTGGTTGTTTCATAATGGAAGTTATTTGTGTACGTGATTGATTACAATTCCCTTACGAGATCGCGGTGAGCAAGTTGGGGCATTTTGCAAACGCGATCCTGCCCTTCTTCGAGGCTGGCTCAATAATAGTTTTAAACAGGTGCATCTTTATTCGTCTAGTTCGCCGATTTGTCTTTTTTCACTTCCAGTAAAGTAATAGATTTAATGATTGCATTTCTTAAGTTTTTCGTATCATTTTCTTTTTTCCCTACTTTTTTTCTTTTCAATTTAGTTTACCTATATTAGCTTCGGACGTTCTCCCCAATAACTAAATTAAAGATTATGTGCACCTTTTTAGCATATAAATCAATTGTCTCTTGACTGTTACTGTTTACAATTGATACTTTTTTAAGATTCTGCATATGTGCATTTTTGCATATTAGAAAGGGTTGAAATAAAAGTTGACTAATTTAAGGTCTTATATTGGTATCATGGAGCTGGATGACTTGTATGCTATAATCCCATCAAACAATCCAGTTGTCTGATGACATGTGTTTACTGTAGGCCACTTGCTTGAAAATTTATTAAGCAGTTTCAGGGATGTACTTATAATGCTGTCCTTGGTCATGGTCCCAGAGACATGTTTGTAATTTAGCTTATAATTAGGTACTTGCTTCTATTGATTTTTTTTGGCACTCAAAGGGCATATATCTGAAACCACTTTAGATTTCCACATTGCCAGGAGGGTGGGCAGCCTCCCCTCAACCCCCAACCCCCAAAAAATAAAAAACAATTAAAAAAAATAAAAAGCAAAGAAAATGAAAAGAAGACTTTGTTAAGAAAGCTGCATTGCACTCATTATTATCATATCCATTATTATCTAACTATCTTTCCTTATTTATATCCAAACAGCTCTTATACCTTATGTTAGTTACCTGAATTACATTTTGAATATAGACAACTGAACTTGGAGATTAACACTTGCCCTCTCTTGATTATACCCAATCCGGATTCATCCAAACCTTGAACCAACATCTGGATTCATCTATTTGCTTGTTATAAATTATACATGCTCGTGCTTGCCTCTTAGGAAGTATGTTCGACAGAGAGTTTGGTAGCTCGTTGAGATGGATTACATTGGGTATACTAATACCAAGAGCTTTATTAAGTTTTCTTTCTATCCCGCACTCATGAGATTTTGTAGTTTGTACATAGATTATGTGACATCATTCTAACTTATGGATGTGACCCGATTATTTATCTGATATAGTTTGAACCGTCTTTACTATTGTCTTTTAAATATCCTTGATACCTTTGTTCATTTTTTATGTTAAGTCAACTTGTTTGTAATCTTTGTTTCTTTCTATAGATTGGATGGCTGAGGAGATTATTTATTTGTGACAATGCTTAATGTTTTTTAAATAGGTAACGATGCATCTTTACTGTATAACATTCCAGAACCTTGTTTTCAACTATATTTGATGACACCGCAAGAGAAGAATTGCTGAATGTCGCATATAGCTCCACAGTTAACACATTTCATGCTAATCTCATAGAAAAGTTGCATCAATTTGTGCCATATGCTGGAAATAGGTCCACAGTTAACACATTTCAAGTTAATTTTAGAGAAAAGGTTGCATCAATATTCAATATTGTTGTCGCATCCATGGAGAGACAAAATAAACACCTTTGATCAGTTGAAAATATATCTGAAACCACTTTAGATTTCCATGACAAGGTAAGAATGTAATTTATGTAGGCATTTCCATGGACTTCGTTTATATGCTTGTGCTGGTAGTTTTTTTCCAGGTGGTCTTAGACATACTATCATTGTACACCAGTTGCTTGTAGTGGGAGAAGGACAGTTGGATTTCATTGTTAAGGATTTGCGAGGTACATTGTTCAATCATCGAGGAGAGGATGTACGGGATACACACGACCTATCCAAAGGTCTGTAAAATTTTGTTATTGTACTGTACTACATAGAAAATTCTGCTATTCATCTATCTTAACATGAATTGCTGAGATTCCATGCTATTTAGATCACAAAATGGATATACCTAACCGCACCTTTATTGCTTGACAAGCTGGGTACGGAATCAAGGACCTGAGTTGTACTTTATTGATTTATAAAACTATCTGAACTAACATAATACAACAACCAGCGGGATTAAAGCAATGTCCAAGTCAATAAGACGGTTTAGATTATATTTGAAATATCAATTGGTTTTAAATCCATATAGGTTTGGTTGATAATAATGGATCATGAGATAAATTACACATTCTCGGAGGAAAGTTAATAAACAGTTTAGTATAAGTATGCCCGATCATAATTCATCTGAACCGGTTACCAAACACATTGTCAAAGTTACTTCTTAACATGCAAGCTCAGAAGCAAGCGTAATTTACGCCTCAATTGATGTTCTGTTGGTATCTGTGTGTCTGATGAATCCAGATTTGATAATAATTAAGAGAGCTCAAGCAAGGTTTAGAATCTTGGTATTAGACAGTCACTTTATGGATTGGAAGCGGCAATCCCTGGCACATCGGATCGAAATATCGGATTCTATGTTGTTTGAGAAAAATAATTTTTATGAATTGGGAGATTTTTTTAAACAAACATTTAGGGGCTATTTGGTAGCTAGGAAATAGAGATGCATGCAACATTTGTTTCAAAAAAATCTCCATTTCTTATGTTTGGTTAGCAACAAACTTGAGTTGGAAATGGAAATGGAGATGCAAAAAGCATCCAATTCTTGTATCATTTGTTGCACTCATTTTGATTGTAACAAGAGTTGCAACTTTAGGCATGGTGAGCATAGTAATTATTATGGGGTACCACATAAGCTATATATATGCATATTTGCAACAAATGTTGCATTTCTTTTAGTTTTTTGTTTAACTAAACACAAAAACTGGTTTGGATTTGCAAATCCAATTACAAAACTTGGAGATAACCAAACAATGGATTTGGGTGCCCTTAATGTAACTATAAAGAATTTGTCAACTTCTGTTTAATTAATGATGTCTAAATTCATATCAATGATGTCAAACTAACCCTAATAACCCAATAAATTATAACAAACCCATTAAACTATCAATGAACCCATTAATCCATTTGCACACGTAATAACCATTAATAAACTTAATACAAATACCCTATTATAAATAGGCAAATACAATATTGCTTGGTATTAAATGGTATCAGTCTCGAAACTCGGATGTTCATTTTTGAGATCATAATAGGACGTCTCGGATCGCGGTCGGCCGAGATTCCGAACCATGAGCTCAAGTTTGAAATTTCCAAGTTCAATAATCAATAGTAAAAATGTAAGGCAGAAAACTAACATAAGGGATTAAAGCAGTTTTGAAGTCAATAGGTAAAGATTATTACAGATAAATCGATTGGATCAGTCCAAAAGATATGATGATGGAACAAAATCAAGATATAAAGAGTACATTTTCATGTGTGGATGTTAGAAATAAAATTTGACAAAGCACTTGGCATCCGTATACTCCATGGTTATTCATTTGAACCCGAGAATAAGGGATTTATCAAATTTAGTTCCTTGAATAAAAGCAGGAGCAAGTGCGACATACGTTTCAACTCTTGATACGGTTTTTAGTCTCAAGTTCACACAAATCAATAATGGGTAATTTAAATGAGGAAAATTGTTTAAATATCGAAATTCATTTTATCTATAGTTAAAATCTAAAATAAAAGATATCTTACAGAACATGTCTCAATGAAACGAAGGGTTAAGAGACGTTCAAATCAATTGATAGATAGCTTTAGGTCGGCACGAATATTTTAGAATATAAACTGGTTAGATTAAACCTATATGATCAAAATAAACGATGAAGTTGTCGTTTTAGGAATAAAGTACACTTTCTCATGTGTGCATGTTATGAAATAAATTTGATAAACCCCTAATAATTGGGTTTAAATGAAAAATGATTACGTAAAATTAAAGGAGCACATGTGCTGAGTTGTCTAAATCTCATAAGCTAGGGTATGAATATCATTTTACAAAAGGATAAAAGCCAATTAGAAACCAAATAATAAGAGGGAGCTAAGTCCAGATATATAGATGATGGTTAAGAACCAATGCGGAAAGTAGTATTTCTCATGTGTGCATATTAGTTAGAAATTAAATAGAGCTCTTTATATCGGGTTCACAAGAATAGTATATAGGTTGTAATCAACAACAAATGGAGCATTAAGAGCCGAGTATGAAAATCTCCAACTTTAGTAAAGTGTAGCAGAAACTTAATATGAAAGACATGTTAACAAACAAATTGCAATAAAACAAAGGGAATTAAGAGGTGTTAGGTAGTCAATTAGTAAAAAGATTCAAAGCAAGGAAAATTTTCCATGTAAATCAATAGAGGTAAATTCATATTCTAAACATTTTGATGAGAAAAACACTATATAGTAAAGCTTAAGTGGTAGAAACGCCTTGATCACGAAATTCTTATTTCGGGACTCTTTGAAAATTTTAGAACGACAAAAGAATACAATTAAAAAAAATTAAAAATGTAAAATTAGCTTCTTTAAACTTTGAAAGATGTTCATTTAAAAGAATATAGTAGATAGTAAGCCTTATACTTTCCTCAGAAGTTGGATATTTTTTAAAAAGCTATCAATATAGGAAAATTCATTGAACTTGGAGGCTTTATTCATATTTTAAGCTTATGAAAAGATTTAGAGATGTGATTCCCATGAAAATATTGAATCGATGAAGAATTCCATTCATTATTATTAGGATTCTTCAACTAAACCAAGAGCAGCGAATAAACAAATGGATATATACAAACATATTGTGCAACTCATATGAGCAGATAAATGTAGTTAGTGAAATAACATTCACGTGTCAGTTTTCTACTTTTTAAGATCCTTAAAACGCTTAGATATTTATCATGAACAATAAGAGTTAAACCAAGATTTAAACTCTCGGTATCGAGACCGGAATCGTACGGTCACTTTTAGGATCGGAATTGACAATGTAGGCCATATTGGCCGTCTCAGATAGATCATATCGAGTTTATATTGTTTGAGAAATAGAAATTTTATGCATTATGAAACTTTTTTTATAGGCAGCTTAAGTAACTATAACAATTTGGCAAATACTTTAGTAATTAATGAGTAAAATGTATTAATGGTGTCTAATTAACCATAATAAACTAAGTAAACCATTAATGAACCTATTAGCCTATCCATAAGCTCACTGACCATTAATAACCTAAATACTAAAACCCTACCAACCAAATAGCAAACCCAATATTAATCAGGTATTGGACAGTATCGATCCCAGACCTTGGTATCAGATTCAACTATCTCGGATTAGGATCAGCTGAGATTTCAAATAATGAATTCAAAAAAGTTAGAAACTAATTATAACTATAATTATCGTATTTATTAAAACGCGAGAACACTAATATAAAGAAGCAATGGGTACTACAAAAGTGTGTTTTAGTTGCTGCTTTCATATTAATCCATTTGCCATCCAATACGTATTTACATCTCTAATTTCTTGTTTCAATTTAACAATTGAGAACGTACATTAAAGATCCCGTATTATGTTGAAATTGGTACAACTCTTTTAATTGTTTATCTTATAAGTTACAACAACTCAGGTACCATCCATTGTATATTTACATCTCTATTCTCTTGTTCCAATTTTTTTACAATTACCTTATGAGAATATACAATAAAAACCATTAAATTTTGAATAGAATTTCTACCCGTTTCCAACTCCTTTAAACAAAAAGGACACTTCATATAGGTATTAATATTTGAACAGAAGTACGACTCATTCCGGTCTTCTTAAACCGAGGGAGACCGAGAAGATGAAATTCTATTTTTTTAAACTTAATCAAATAGTTTTATAAATCAATAAAAGTATGCCTCAGGTCTTTGATTTTGTACCCAGTGATCTAAACTAGCATGGAATTTCAGCAATTCAGATTACGATAGATGAATAACAGAATTTTCTAGGTAGTACAGTACGATGCCAAAATTTACAGACTTTTGGACAGGCATGGGTGTATGTACATCCTCTTCTCGATGGCTGAACAATGTACCATGCAAATCCATAACATTGAAATCCTCTTTTACTTCTCGTACTGCTAGCAACTGGTGCACAATGATGGCATGTTTGAAAACAACCTGAAAAAACTACTGGTACAAGTACATAAATGGAGTCCATGAAAATGTGTCTACATAAATCACGTTCTTACCTTGTCATGAAAAGCTACGGAAGTTTGAAAAAGATTTCCAACAGAAGGTGTTTATTTTGTCTCTATGGGTGCAGCAATAATATTGCAGATTGACGTAACATTTTCTTTAAGATTAGCTTGAAATGTGTGAACTGTGAACCTATTTACAGCATATGGCTTAGATTGATGTGACTTTTGTATGAGATTAGCTTGAAATGTGTTGTTTGTGGAGCTATTTGCAGTATTCGGTATTTCTTCTCTTGTGATGACATCAAATGTAGTTGAAAACATGATTTTAGAATGTTATACAATAAAGATGCACGGTATCTATTTTAAAAACATAAAGTATTATTACAAATTGATAATCTATACATTCATCCAATCTATAGAAAGAAACAAAAATTTAAGACATGTTGACTAATATAAAAAGTGAACAAAGGTATCAAGTATATTTAAAATGCTATTAGTAAAGATGGTTCATATTATATTTCAGATAAATCCAATGTTGTAAAATACGTATTCGTTCTCTATTCTGAAAAATGTTCTAGAGGGGGTTGAATAGGACTAATGGTTAACAATTAAAAATTTATTGCTCAAATCAATAAAAGCCGCGGAAAATAATATTAATAACAATAATCGCAAATAACAATAGAAATAAAATGAGTTAAGAAAATGCAAACTCAGATGAAAACCAGCAGTTGATAACGGAGTTCGATACGCGCATCCACGTCTCCGTTTAGGTCTCTCCGTAGGAATTATTCACTGATACATTTCTTAAGGCGAAGAAACCTTTACAACGCTGATGAACCACTTCACCGGGCAATCCTTTCAAGGATAAAATCAAACCTTTACAACGCAACGCTTGATGGAAAACCTCCACCGGGTAAACCAACTTGGTAGACAATCTCTATCGGATTGTAGTACAAAAAAAAATAAAAAGAAAAATGACTCCTAATCTCGTATATAGATCAAACAATTTTAAAATCAGAGATTTAGGGTTTTAGATATATCAAGATGAAAAGTTTTGATCTCAAGAATTTCTAATGAGTTTAGAATAAGAGATCGACTTTGCAAAGGTAAATGATTTAAACAAGTTTAGAAAATCCTTTGCAACATTAAAATAAAGTCTTTTATAAAACCCAAAAAGCACCTGGTGAAGAACTAGGGTTTCGAAGCTTTTAGAGATGAGCTTTCTTGAGAGAGAGATAATAGATCTGAATGATAATTCTTGATAATTTCGACCAACGCTGTATATTTAATAGTTGGGAAAGAATCCCATAGAATAGGAAATAAATTGGTCAAAATTAAATCAGAGATTTGCAATGGTCAGAACTTGAGCCAACATGAGCCGTCTCATGCAAACAGAGAAGAAATTCATCTTCCAAGACATATATTAAGCCGGCTCAAAATGAACATGAGCTGTCTCATGCACACAGAATAAATTCATATCAGATATGTGTTGAGCCGGCTCAAAATGAACATGAGCCGTCTCATGCACACAGAATAAATTCATGATCCAAGAGACTTGTGAAATGGCTCAAGCCATGGTTTAGCGGGCTTATGTAGGCAGAAATCAAATAAATGATCAAGAGGACTTATGAGACGGCTCAAAACAACATGAGCCGGCTCATAGCAAATATTTCTGATATTTTGGAGATAGTTAAGACTTTAAAAATGATTGATACATACGAGATAAACCTACGACTCAAGAAAAGAGAAAATACATGAAATTACACTTTGAAGCACGTTTTCAGAGTCGTTTTAAGCCTTCATCTTTTAATTCTTGATAATCCACGTCGCCATGTCACTTTTTGATCTTTTGTCTTCGATATCGCTAATCTTGTACTTTTTCTTTGATATTGCCAATTTTGTTATGTTTCTAAATACTGAAATCATATAACTCAGTTACAGGTATCGTTAGTGTGTAAAATGATTAAATAGTGTTTTATCTAATATCAAAACTAAGGTAGGTAGATTTTAACCAACAATGTCAACAATCTTCTCTTTTTTGATATTTGATAAAACTTATTTACAATTTAAGAATTTGAGGCAACTAATTTAAAAATAAAATAAAAACTCCCCCTAAATTCAATATCCATATATCCATATGCATAAATTCAAGTTTTATATCAATTGAAAAAAAATCCATATGCATGAAGTATATCGTGCATGAATCCAAGTACCAAATAACATTCACACCTTATCCATATCCATAACCATATTTATATCATGAAACTAAATTACCATTACACAAATCCAACAAATTGTTTCATTCCCAACATAACATCCAAAACAAAAATGTTACTTCACATTGTTTCCAACATTACATCCAAAACAAAAATAACAAAAATATCATAAATGCTCCAATTTTTATTATCCTTGAAGTATCACGAAGCAGGAGCAGCCGGATCTTGTGAAATCGGGTAGGAGTAGGAGTGGGCGATGGATCGGTGTGAAGAATAGGGTCGGATTGAGGTGTAGAAATAGGAGTGTGATCTGTGTGGGGAGGAACAGTGGTAAGAATAGGATCAACGGGAGATCAACGAGAGTAGGTTCAGTGTGAGGAGTAGGAATAAGATAGAACGGAGTAGGAGGAGGCACGCCATGGAATGAGGCGATGTAGGCCATAATGCGATTCTCCGACTCAATTTTTTGATTTGAGATAAGGTTCTCATGGACATCTATTCTATCAAGGAAACTTTTTTCAACCTCATCAACATGTCGAAACGCGTATTTTAGAAGAAAAGAACGCACATGAGTAGTAGAGTCTGGACGACGACTAGATTCAGAATCCGAAGCGGACTCCGGCCGAGAAGATTGAGAAGCAACAACGTCGTCAGGAGAAATGTGCATAACATTCACGTTTCGTAAAGAAAACGACAAATCGGGATTCTGAATCGGGAAGGAGCTAACGGAAATTTGAAGTGTTCAAGAATTTTAGTAATTATCTTTCCGTAAGCCAAGGTGTTTCAAGATTTGATTAATGTCCATATATGTTTACAAATGAGCAAAGGAAGATTGATTCGGAGTTTCTTGAGAATGCTGTAGGTGAGGGGTTTGGCACCCGGTGTACTTGATTCTACTACCCGCCTCTGGAAGAATACAGAAATCAAGGAGTTTACCAATAAGGCGAGCACGGGGAGTCATGATCCGATTGTTCAGAAGCGATGTATTTCTTTTCATTGTGGATCAAAACAGAAGCAGACTCGGAGGATCCGTTTTCAGGATAATGCGGAAAAGAAGATATATTAAACTCATATATATCAAGACTCTCGTTAGGAATGTGCAAAATTTTAGAATTCCGGGGTCAAATTCAAAATCACATGTGAAATAAGATTTGATTAAATCTAGCGTGAGAGCTACTTGTGAAATTAGCAAAGACAGACGTATGGATGCGTCGAATAGTTTAGAGACAAGAAATCTATCCAACCTTGATATTCAAGTAAGAATTTAATGTTCCAATCATCTAAACCCTGGAGATTTATCACTGATCCAATTAACACTTTGCGAGTTAAATTTTTCTTAAAGGTGTCAAAATGTTCTTGCTTATGATATGGGGCATCAAAATCAGTGGATGGTGTAAGAGTTACTATAGGGGTTTAGATGAAGTCGGAACAATAGTAGTAGGAGGGTTTGATGAAGAATAAGGAAGATTACCTCGGCGTTTGGAAATGGGTTTTCGAATCGTTGTGGCGACTTGCTTCTAGTTCATCCCACCGGCGCCGGTAGAAATTCTAGCATGCTTAGAGGGTTGAGACATTACTTAATCGCTTTGCTCATGATCTGACTCGCTGATTAAGGATCTCTTCGTCTTTGGAGCCATGATCTCTAGTCAAATTCAAGAAATTGAAGCAATTTAAGGAGAGATTTGGGGGATTTTTGTAGAGAAATCGATGGAAAGTCGATTGAATTTGGGAAATTTATGGGTTTAGGGTTTTGGTTTAGAAACAAAGTGACAACTCAAATATTAAAGAAATCGGGAAGGGCGGTCTTAAAAGGGTTAATTTTGCTGAGTTGGCACCGTTGAGACGGTTCAACGACGGGTTGAGCCGATTATATACCCAGAGACCCAAAAATAAGAGACAACTTTTGAGACAGCTTAAAGTTTGTTGAGCCGGTTCGAAAACAGATATTCTAACTTTAGAAAAATGTTAGGATACTCCGTTTGTTTACGACTTCTCAGCATCAGAGACATAATAAAAACTAATATCAACATTTTAGAAAATATTTTTAGAAAGCTAACACCGATTCAAATTGAATATATTTGAGAGATCGTTTAAATTCATTTCTCACTTGATGAATCATTTCCCGTAAAGGGTTCAGGAACATCTCCGCTAGACCCGTGAATGGGATATGTTGTTATAACACAATCCACAATTGAGCTCCCCTAAAAGGGTAGCTGACGCGATTTTGGCAAAGTGAACTTAGAAACCATCTTTGATCTGTCAAAACGCAGAATTCCAAAAACATCAAGACAAGTTTAACTTTCATAAAGCAATTTTGTGAAGTATTATAAAACATGTGAATATCATAATTCAACTAAAACTTCATGAATTCATATGTCAATATATATCAAATTCAGAGAGCCCCTAATAGTAACAAATCGAGACTTATACAAGGGTTTTGTAATAATATATGCCAATTGAAATTCGGTTGGCACATATTCAAGAATGATGTCACCCTTGTGATAATGATCTCGTAAAAAGTGATAGCGAATATCGATATGTGTTGTTTTCGAGTGTTGGTCCGCGTTTTTAGTCATGTGCACGGTACTGGTGTTGTCACACTAAATTGGAATTTTGGAAAAATGCTCATCATAATCATTTAAAGTGTATTTCATCCAAAGTGTTTGTGCGCAATAAGCACCGACAATGATGTATTCTGTCTCGGCCGTGGATAAAGCTATTGAATTTTGTTTCTTAGAAATTCACGAAACAAGACAATTACCAAGTAAATGACAAGTGCCACCAGTGCTCTTGCGATCTACTTGGTTACCGCATAATCAGCATCCGAATAACAAGTGAAGGAAAAATTATTGTTCTTCAGATACCAAAGTCCTAAATTAATCATACCTTTCAAATATTTAAAAATACGTTTAACAGCGGAAATGTATGATTCTTTAGGATCTGATTGAAAATGTGCATAGATAAACACTAAACATAATATTTGGCCGACTCGCCATTAAATATAAATGGCTACCAATCATACCTCGGTATAGAGTCTTGTTTATACTTTTACCATTATTGTATTTTGATTGCTTTACTGTTGTAAGCATAGGCGTGTTATACGTTTTCGAGCTTTCTAAACCGAACTTTTATATTAACTCCTTTGTGTACTTAGATTGGTTTATGAAAACTTCGTCTTTTGTTTGTCTTATTGTAGTCCAAGAAAATAGCTTAATTCGCCGATGATGCTCATCTCGAACTCATCCTGTATAGACTCGGCAAACTCTTGACAAAGACATTCGTTAGTGGATTTAAAGATAACATCATCTACATACACCTGCACTAACAAAATATCTTTATCAAGATGTTTTGTGAAGAGTGTTTTATCAACAATTCCTTTTGAAAAATAGATATTAATTAGAAAAGAACTTAGATGCTTGTGCCATGCTCTAGGAGCTTGTTTCTGACCGTATAAGGTTTTGTGGAGTTTGAAAACATGATTTGGGAATTGATGATTTTCAAAGACTGAAAGTTGTGCCATATACACTTTCTCCTTTATTTTACCATTTAAAAACACTCTTTACATCCATTTGAAAATGATTAAAATTCTTGTAGCAAGTATAAGCTAATAGAATACAAATGGCTTCAAGTCTGGCTACGGGAGCGTAAGTCTTCTCGTAATCAATTCCTTCAACCTGATTATAACCTTCCGCAACCAACCGCGCTTTGTTTCTAACCACGTTGCCGGAATCGTCAAAATTGTTCCTAAACACCCACTTAGTACCAACAATTGGTCTATCGTCGGGTCTAGAAACCAGATGCCAAATTTTGTTCCTTTCGAATTGTATCAACTCTTCTTGCATAGCAAAAATCCAATCATTGTCTAATTCGGCTTCTTAAAAATTTCTAGGTTCAATTTTGGAAATAAAAGTCAGATTTAGACAAGTATAGAAATTCGAAAAACGAGCGATTACTTCTTATTCAACATTACCGATGATTTGCTCTTTCGGATTATCTTGCTTGAAGCGTCAATCTTTAGGAAGTTCTTGAAGTTCATCACCATTTGGTTCGTCTTTCTTTGGATTCTTCGTAGCATCATCCTTGATGTTCATGTCTTGCTGTCCTACTCTTATATCTGGATCATCAAAACTAATAATTTTCTTGGTCGGAATGTTAGACTCACCAAATAACGTAAATGCTTCATCAATAGTTTGAGTGCTTTTATTAAATATTCTATATGCTTTGATAGTTAATGAAAAGTCTAGAAAGATGCCTTCATCACTTTTAGAATCGAATTTTCCTAATTTATCATAAGTGTTTAAGACAAAACATTTGCAGCCATACACTTTAAAATATTTTCTGGTTGACTTATTTCCATAAAATAATTCATAAGGGGTTTTTCTTTAAAATATTTTGCCGTGATTCGATTTAAAATGTAACACATAGTGTTAACTGTTTCTGCCCAAAAATAGTTTGGTAAAGAATTTCTTTTAGCATGGTTCTCGCCATTTCTTGTAAAGACCGATTTTTTCTCGCTACAACACCGTTTTGTTGTGGTGTCCTTAGACATGAGCACTCATGTTTAAAACCAAAATTTTCGCTAAATTCTTTAAACAAAACATCTTCAAATTCTCATTTATGATCACTACGGATCTTGGAGATTTTTAAATTTATTTAATTTTGGATACATTTAGAAAAGATTTTAAAGGTGTTAAACGCATCATTCTTATTAGCAAGAAAGAATACCCAACAAAAACGAGAATAATCATCAATTATTGCATATACATATGATTTTCCACCTAGACTCAAAAGTTCTAGATAGACCAAATAGATCCATATGTAATAGTTGAAGAGGTTTTGACGAAGTTACCTTGGTCTTCATTTTGAATGAAGAGTTTACCTGTTTATCCAATTGACAAGTGTCGCATAACTTATCCTTCTCAAACTTTAACTTTGGGATTCCTCTTACATGGTAACCGTTTGCAATTTTGTTTAGAAAGTCCATTGACGCGTGACCAAGCTTACGATGCCAAAGCCAAGTATCTGAATCTTCTACAAATAAGCACTTGATTTTAACGTTAGGAAAGTCAGAAGAATCAACAATGTAAACTTTATAATGCCTTTTGTTTAAAAGAATACACTTGTTGTCTTTAAAGATTTACAACTGGTTTTATCATAGACGACGGTGCATCCTTTATCGCAAAATTGACTAATACCAAACAAGTTGTGTTTTAAATTCTCTACTAACAACATTAGAATCGCTTACCACGATTTTACCCTTACCCTTTATATACCCTTTCTTGTTATCTCCGAAGGTGATGCTCCCATCTTCTCTTGATAGTGAGGCAAAACTAGACATATCGCCGGTCATGTACCTCGAACATCCATTATCAAGGTACCATGTGGTTTTACGTTGTTATGGCTGGGTACTTGAAACGAAAGATTTACGTGTGACCTTTGGTACCCAAATCATTTTAGGTCCACGGGGGTTAGTAGCATGAATATGTGTTCTAGAAGTAGATGATCTTGAGTTACTTTTAGGTATGCTACTTCTAGGCACAAAGTGATTTTATATGTTGAGTTATTCTTGATAGGGCAATAACTAACGGTATCGACAAGAGTAAGACAATAGCGACAAGTTTTCAAAGCATGTTTATGGCCATATCGGTATGTAATGCCTCTAAGAAACCTATTGGTTGAATTACCAGCTGATGTGCTAGGGATCAAAACCAAAACCAAAAGTTTTGCGGTTCCCGCTATATTCACCAAGTACGATATCCAACTTGTTCTTGCCTTTGGTGAATTTAACGAGAGCCTCTTCAAGCGCGTGGTCTTTGTTTTTGTCACGTCCCGCTTCCCAAAATACGGAAATCGAGGGATGACTAGGCCAGCCATGCTCCTACGGTCAGGGAATAATCCCGCCGTAGTCACACTTCGGCTTCTAGCATTACATGGTAGTCAGTAAATAAAGCACAGAAGTGAAGGAAATACATCACTAAATCATTACATCAACTTTCATTGTTCACAATTTACAATAAAATAAGGAAAAGAACTACTAACCAAGTGCGAATACAATGTTACTTTAGGGAAAGCAGTAAAGGTGAAGGAGATACTCCTGATTAAATCTCCGCAAGCTCGAAGGGCAAGTCTGACTCCTGTACTGGTTCTTCCTCGAGATCTGAGCATGCATACTCAGGTCGTCAGAGCGACGTAATAGCAATATTATAATAGTGACAAGAAACAAGCAAAGAAGGTAATAACAGTGGAGGTAAAATGCATGTAATCAATATGTCACTAACTGATGTAATGTATGATCTGTGTCCCTATCAGTCTCTAAGTCATCTTTGAAATCGAGTTGTGGAAAGGAGGATCATGTTTAACGAGGGTCTCGTACATACCTGAGACTACGTCCCGCTATCGCTCGGGATATAACTCTGTCAGCCGGACCGCTAGGCCCAACCTAATATATATAAGAGCCGCTGTTCGAATGATCATTCTCTAAATCACTGTCCTCGCTAAATACAATTCTCTTTCCACTTCGATTTTCCCTTTTTCCCCAGGTCTACACTATTTATGAGTATGGTCTAGTCGTATACAAGTACGCACCAATAACACGGTTTTAGTCGCTGTTCACTGTTTTGTTCACTGTCACGAATCATTCACTTTTTCACTGGCGTACTTGACACTTCTAAACGATACCATTCACGCACGACAATGCATTGTACACTGAATAATAACGCGCACTATCACTAGAAGTATGGCAATCGGGTAAAATGTGTACATTTATGCTGTTAACAAATCATGTGTAATACGAACTATTATGCATCTTTTGAACTTATAAAAATTGCATTAAATCATACATTCAAAATTCAGTAAAATGTTACAAAGGCGGTAGCAAGTAAACTCAGTCGGCAGTTCAACAAAATTTATTTCAGTGCAATCGGATTTCGGGTTTGCAAGTTACAGCCGTTTCATTATAAGTGTTCGCTGCTGGAAATTCAGTTCCTGAACTGAATGTCCATTTCGCAACACAATTTTCACCCTGTTGGGATCAAAATTAGGCGATGCTATAGTTGAACGAAAATTAGGTTTTTCAATTGGGTTTCCAACGCACCAGACGGATTTTCAACCGCGCCTCTACGTCAGAAGTTATGTACTGTACAACAATGGGGTATAAGTTCTGTTTCTGTTTGGGACTGCTATACGTCCTGTTAATCTAAAATACAGTTTAAATAGTAAACGACAGTGAAAAGGGATGAAATCATTTTCATTAGTTAGCTAACTGTTTCATCTTCGCTATGGTATAGGGTTCCGCAATATAACATGTTCAAGCAGCAAAGGGTAAGCATTACAAGATGAGAATCAACAGCCAGTGCTGCTCTGGGCTGCAGTCCAGAGCCGCACTCCGAACCAGTTTCCTTCGTCTTTTCAGCATAGAAACAATTTAAAACTCTTATGAGGTCCTAGGTCGTCGAGTCGGCTTCGATTTGAGCCCTCGAACGCATCATTCCAATTTATAAACAATTAGTTGTGATTTTTACAAGTTTCAGACGCGGAAAATTTTCAGTTTTAACGGGTGTAAATGGGGATGATCGATCACGTTAGTAACGGCTGTATTTTTCAGCCAAAATAATACACGATGTTCGCTACTATACGGGCCAACCCATGTGATCAGTTTCCGTCAGTTTAATGGGAGTTTTTCATTCGTGTTTTGCATCAAACACTTGCATCATATTAATTTGCACGAGTAGTATACACAGAATTCATTAGTATTTTGAATTGTATCAGATCAATTTAGCATGAAGCAAGCAGGGTACTTGTCTGATGACGCGTTGACGACGCACGACAGCGGCAACGGCAAGATCACACCACGAACGGCGCGGCTAGGGTTCGCGGCCTCGGCTCGAGTTTGGGTTTGTCGTCGGAGTTGCTCGGGGGATGGCTCTGTTGGTGTCGAGGATGGTTGAGGAGCTCGAGTGGCTGCGACGTCGAAGCTCAGGTGATGCAGAGGGTGGTGTCGGCGGCGAGAGGGGACGGCGACGAGGAGGAGGGAAGAGGTTCGGTGAAAGGTGCAGTGAAGCGACGACGATGGCAGGGGAAAGACCGGAGGTGATGGTGGTGACGCTGAGGGGTCGACGAGGTAGCCAGCGGCGCGATGGGAACGAGGTGATCGTCGGCGTCGAGAGGGTGTGCAGGGAAGGCTCGGTGAAAGGTTGGGTGCAGGGTTCTGTCGTGCAAGCGAGATGGGGAGGAGGTCGGCTCGGGTGTTTTGGAGAGAGGAGCGAGGGAGGAATGACGAGGGTGATGCCGGCGTGGTAGCTATGACGATGGGCGAGCGCTGTCATGGGCGTGGGCAAGAGAGGGAGCGGGAAGATATGGGGAAGGAGAGAGGGAGAACGAGGGTAAGCGGGAGAGAGTTAGAGAGACGAGGTAGGCTTGAAGAGCTCGTGAGCGCGCGCGCGGTCTCGGTCGACGAGTGGGGACGTGGGGCGACCAGGCGGGGACGTGGGGTACGTGGTGAAAACGAGCGGGAAATTTTGAGGGAGTGGGGAAGATAGGGATAACGGGTCGGGTACGGGGTATGGGGCCCGGTTTGGTGCACGGGGTTAGGCTTGGTGAAAAATAGAGGTTGGGCTGGGCCGGGAAAGTTGGGTTTATTTGTTTATTTAGTTTTGTAAAGGAAAAAGAAATATGGAAGTGGGCTGGGTAAGGGAGTTGGGCTTATTTGTTTAGGAAAAATTAAATTTTGATAATTAAAGTAAACACAAGGATTCAAAATTCCTCCAAAAATAACGGGAAAAATAGAAAATATTCAGGGGACTTGGAAAAATTTTAGAAGATTAATTTATTGACGGAACCGGGAATTTACATCATACCCTCCTTACAAAAATTTCGTCCTCGAAATTTAAAAAGAGACGACGAAACAACAGCACTAAACAAATAGATATGGAAAACGTGCACGGATATCTTCCTCACGCTCCCAGGTAGATTCTCCTAGGGAACGACCGTCCCAAGACACTCGGACTAACGGAATGACTTTATTCTTCAGCACTTTTTCTCTGCGGTCGAGAATAGTAGTGGGCTCCTCCTCGTAAGACAGGTCGGTACCCAAAGCTAACTCCGAATAGTCCTGAACATGGCTCTCATCCCGAACATAACGCCGCAACTGATATACGTGGTAGGTATTGTGCACACCAGCTAGCGATGGAGGTAAGGCAAGTCGATAGGCCACCTCTCCTACTCGCTCTAGCACCTTAAAAGGTCCGATGAAACGGGGACTAAGTTTCCCGCGACCTCCAAACCTGATAACTCCGCGGTTAGGGGAAATCTTCAGGAATACGTGATCTCCGACTTCAAATTCTAGTGCTCTCCTGCTGGTATCCGCCCAACTCTTCTGTCGATCCTGAGCCGTCTTAATGCGCTGTCTGATCATTTGGACCTTGTCGACTGTCTGAACAATGAGCTCGGGACCCAGTAATCTTCGTTCGCCCACATCAGCCCAACAAACTGGGGATTGACACTTACGCCCGTAAAGTATTTCGAAAGGAGCCATCTGGATGCTAGCCTGGTAACTGTTATTATAAGAAAACTCGACTAGATGCAGATGATCTTCCTAGGAACCCTGGAAGTCCCGCATGCAAGCTCTCAACATATCCTCGAGTGTCTGAATCGTACGCTCGGATTGTCCGTCCGTCTGCGAGTGATAAGCTGTGTTGAACTTGAGGCGGGTACCCAAACTCTCCTGTAAGCTCCTCCAAAAGTGCGAAACAAATCTGGTGTCTCGATCTGACACAATGCTGACCGGAACTCCGTGAAGTCTTACTATCTTCTGCATGTATCTCTCTACCAGTGACTCTGTCGACTGTCCCACTCGGAATGGTAAGAAGTGTGCAGCTTTCGTGAGGCGGTCGATGATAACCCAAACGACGTTGTTGCCCCTAGGGCTCCGTGGTAAGGCCGTCACGAAATCCATAATAATGTGCTCCCACTTCTATTCTGGTATCGGAAGCGGTTGTAACAGTCCCGCTGTCCTCTGATGTTCCGCCTTCACTTGCTGGCATACCAAGCACCTGGATACAAACCGCGCAATTTCTCGCTTCATCCCGTTCCACCAAAAGTGCTGCTTTAGATCTCGATACATCTTCGTGCCTCCCGGATGCACAGAATAAGCCGAGCTATGAGCCTCAGCCAGTACCTCTTCTCGAACATCCCTTTGGGTACGCAGAGTCTGCTACCGAATCTCAGAGAACCGTCTACATGTATGAGTAAGTCCGTTCTTAGCCCGGCTTCTACTTGCGCTCTGAACTTTTGCAATCGAGGATCTTCCGCTTGTGCAGCCTTGATGCGATCCACAAGAGAAGACTGCACCTGTAGTTGCCAAAATTGCCTGATTGCGCTCGGTGTAACGATCTCAAGCTCGAGTCTCTGAAAATCCTCAATGATGCTCCTCTGACTGGTCAATATCATGACCGCTGGCTTGCAACTGAGAGCTGGTACAACATTTACTTTTCCCGGATGATACTGAAGGTTCAAGTCGTAGTCCGCCATCAGTTCTAGCCATCGGCGCTGCCTCATATTTAGTTCTTTCTGAGTGAAGACGTACTTCAGACTCTTATGATCTGTGTACACCTCCACCTTTTCGCCCAACAGGTAATGCCTCCAGATCTTTAATGCAAAAACCACTGCGGCTAACTCCAAGTCATGCGTAGGGTAGTTCCTCTCGTGATTTCTCAGCTGTTGAGAGGCGTAAGCAACCACCCGACCGTGCTGCATCAGAACACAGCCTAAGCCCTTCTCTGAGGCATCACTATGTACCACCAAACCACCGGAATCATCTGGCACTGTAAGAATGGGCGTCGTGGTTAACTTCTGCTTCAGGGTCTCGAATGCCCGAGTACACTCCTCTGTCCACACAAACGGTACATCCTTCCGTGTCAGCCTCGTCAAAGGTTCAGCGATTCTTGAAAAGTCTTGGACGAACCGCCGATAATACCCTGTCAGTCCCAGAAAGCTTTTGATCTCGGCCACAGACTTCGGTGTTGGCCTATCTCTGACAGATTCTATCTTTGCCGGGTCCGCTGAGATGCCTTCGCCCGAAACAATGTGTCCCAAGAATTGAACCTTGTCGAATCAGAACTCACACTTGCTCAATTTTGCGTACAGCTTCTCTTCCCGAAGAATTTGTAGAACCGTGCGCAAATGCTCGACGTGCTCCTCCCGGGCCTTCGAGTAGACTAGTATTCATCGATAAATACAACGACGAACGTGTCCAAGTACTTCGCAAACACCCTGTTCATCAAATCCATAAATATCGCTGGAGCATTGGTAACGCCGAACTGCATCACAATGAACTCATAATGTCCGTATCGGGTCCTGAAAGCCGTCTTGCATATATCCTCGGCCGCTACTCTGATCTGATGATAGCCCGAACGGAGATCCAACTTCGAAAATACCTTGGCCCCACTTAACTGATCAAATAAGTCGTCGATGCACGGAATTGGGTATTTGTTCTTTCTCGTGACTTTGTTCAGCTCCCGATAGTCTATATGCACATCAGCAGCGATCCATCCTTTTTCTTCACCAACAGAACTGGTGCACCCCACGGTGAAGCGCTTGGCCGGATAAATCTCTTCTCCAGGAGTTCTTCAATTTACTTCTTCAATTCTGCCAACTCAACCGGTGTCATTTTGTACGGGGCCTTGGAAACTGGTGCTGTACCTGGAGTAAAATCAATCGAGAATTCCAAGACGCGTGGAGGTGGTAGACCTGGTAAATCTTTAGGAAACACGTCCAGAAATTCCCGAACAATCTCTGGAGCTGAGCTCTCATCAATCTCCATAGCTGTCAACTCTTTTGGTTTGGCTCTATACTTGGCTGGTTCAAAGATTCGCTCCCGCCTTCGAAAATAAACTCTTGGGTGATTGGGAATGCGGAAGATCACATTCCTTGCTCGGCAGTCAATAACTGCATGGAAGGTACTCATCCAATCCATCCCGAGAATTGCATCATAGCTGTCTGTTCCGATCAAAAGGAAATTCGCATAGAATTCCCTGCCGCACACTATAACCGGACATGATCTACATTCTCGACTAGATACTATAACACCATTACCCGTATGTATTTCCCAACCCTCGGTTAATGGTTCATGTGGTATGGAGCGTGTATCAACGAAATGCGCAGATATGAAACAGTGCGATACTCCAGAATCAAACAATACTCTAGCTGGCATGGAATATACGAGTAGAATACCTGTGACAACTTCGCCTGAAGCCTCTGCCTGCTCGGCGGTCAAGGTGAAGGCCCGTTCCTGACCGCGGCCTGTGTAGGGTTGCCTCTACTCCTGTGATCTCTGCTGCTGCGATCCAGACCCTCCCTGTAACTCCGTTCGCTCGGGGCAACCGCTAACTCTGTGCTGACTGGATCCGCAAATCAAACACTGTGTCTTGGCGCGGCGACAGTCCTTCTGGGTGTGTCCATCCCTGTTGCAGTAGCCGCAAACTAAGTTCTTACTCTGGGGGCGATGCTGGGGCACGAATGGACGCTTCATCTGTGTCGTTCCTGGCCTGTGAACTGGTATGACTCCTCGAGACGGTGTGTGAGTACGCACTGGAACAACCGGGGGCTTTCTAAATTTATTGATCAGCTTCTCCTGAATTCGTGCCGCGCTGAGTACCTGCGCAAAAGTCTGCAACTCGAGTGACGCGATCAACTGCTGTAGCTCGAAATCAAGTCCATGTAAGAAGTGCCTGGCCCTGGTGGCCTCTGAAGCGACCATATACGGAGCAAATCGGCTCAGACGGTTGAATACTGCCGCATATACGTCCACGAGACGGCCATTCTGATTCAGTAAGATGAATCTTTCTTCTATCTCTACCTTGGCGGTGGAAGGGAAATAGTGGTCCAAGAAGCACTCCTTGAATTTGCTCCATTCGATTGGCCCTTCTAGTCTGCTTTTTTCAACTGACCATCAAGTACGGGCTTCGTCTTCCAACTGGATCTTTATCACATTCACTTTATCTTCATCGGGTACCCTGGCGTCCGTCAATAGGTTCTCCATTTTGACCAGCCATTGCTCGGCCTTGAGTGGTTCGACTAGTCCCGTAAATGTAGCTGGATGTAACCTCCGAAAATCTGACACGGTGCCAGCCCCAGCAGAAAAAGCTGGTGGAGCTGTGCCCTCGGGGGCGGTAATGAGGGCGGAGGGTCCCCCTACTGCGGTAATAGCCCTGAGTCCCTCGGTGAGTAGGTCCGTCTTTCTCTCTTGAGCTTCTGCGAGGGTTGTCAGTGCACTCAAGATCCTCTCCGTGCGATCCTGAGAACTTGAGTCCGAGGAGTGATCGTTCGGGGACGTCATATCGCTGGAAAATATTTAAAAGGATATGATTAGATACAAGGATGAAAGTCAGAGATAGTGAAGCGAAAATAACGTAATAATGTGTAGTTAATGTCATCCCTTACTACTAAACGCGGCTTTGATACCAACAAGACCATGTCAAGCCCCGCTTCCCAAAATACGAAAATCGAGTGATGACTAGGCCAGCCATGCTCCTACGGTCAGGGAATAATCCCGCCGTAGTTACACTTCGACTTCTAGCATTACATGGTAATCAGTAAACAAAGCACAGAAGTAAAGGAAATACATCACTAAATCATTACATCAACTTTCATTGTTCACAATTTACAATAAAACAAGGAAAAGAACTACTAACCAAGTGCGAATACAAGGTTACTTTAGGGAAAGCAGTAAAGGTGAAGGGAGGTACTCCCGACTAAATCTCCGCAAGCTTGAAGGGCAAGTCTGACTCCTGTACCGGTACTTCCTCGAAGTCTAAGCATGCATACTTAGGTCGTCAGAGCGACGTAATAGCAATATTATAATAGTGACAAGAAACAAGCAAAAAAGGTAATAACTGTAGGGTGTTTTTCGTCACCCCATTGAGATGGGAATACGCGCGCGCTTGTCAGGCGCACTACAGATTTCCCCGGCCTAGGGTAGGCCGGGGTTTATTGATTGTGGGGATCCGAATCTCCGGCAGCCGCGGACTAAGCTGCCGTTAATTACCCCTCGCCTTTGGGGCGAGGGAACCTCCGATTAACGGGTTAAACTGGTCATGCGAACTCAATGTGCAGTGTACGTGTGTTGTGTTTTGAAAGGGGGGGTTTTGGATATATCGGGAGCCACGCAGAGTTTTTACGGGGGTCCCGCTACCCGGATAGCGGGCTGGGGGTCAAGGGGGCTAGCAGCCCCCTTGCGGGGTGCGGGGCAGCGCCCCGTTAGAAATTTTTTTCTAACAGGGACAGTGTCGCGGAGTATGTGTATGTGTACATTTATATACATATGTATATATATACATGTAAATATAAGTAAAGGGGAAAAAGACATCCAAAGGATGCGTGGGGCCAGCGTCTAGAGCGCTGTGCGCTAAGGTGCTGTGCGCTCAGGCGCGCGCGCGCCATGTGTCGACACGTGGGCAACTTGCGCATGAGCGCTGCGCGCAGGTGCGCAAGCGCACGCGCCACGTGTCGGCATGCGGGCGTTTTGCGCAAGAGCGCTGCGCGCAGGTGCGCGAGCGAGCGACGCCACGTGTCGTCACGCGGGCGCTTTGCGCAGGTGCGCAAGTGCGCGCGCCACGTGTCGGCACGCGGGCGCTTTGCGCAAGAGCGCTGCGCGCAGGTGCGCAAGCGCGCGCGCGCCACGTGTCGGCACGCGGGCGCTTTGCGCACTTGCGCAAGCGCGCCACGTGTCGTCACGCGGGCGCTTTGCGCACTTGCGCAAGCGCGCAGGTGCGCAAGTGCGCGCGCCACGTGTCGGCACGCGGGCGCTTTGCGCACTTGCGCAAGCGCGCGCAGGTGCGCAAGCGCGCGCCACGTGTCGGCACGCGGGCGCTTTGCGCACTTGCGCTGCGCGCCGGAGGGGACAAGAGGCTTTTAGCCTAAAAAGATTTCTCTGAAGAGAGATCAAAGAGGAGTTGGACTCCTGAGTGTTTTTTTCTTCTTTCTTGGTGGTTTAGTGAAAGATGTTCTTCTTCTTCCTCCTCTGTTGGCTGGATCTTGATGATCAAGAGATGTGAGATCTAAAAATCTCTCCTTTCTGAGATCTAATGGTAGATCCAAGTTCCCCTTTGTGGGTTTTGTGGTGAAAGACTTCTTAGTTTTTGAAAAGAAAGAGTAAAACTCTTGATTTAATTCAAAAGAAATTAGAAGGTTTAGAACCTTGGAGAAGGAGCAGGAGGCACAAAGAACCCTAATTTTTGGGGGAATGAAAAGTTGTTTTTTTTTTATTCATCATCATGTTGCCTTTTATAGGCTTACACATTTACATATAGCCCCTTGGGCTTTTCAAAATGGCTTTTTGCCTATCACGTGGCTTATGTGTCATTTGTTTTTGCACATAAGCCATGAGCTTACAAAAATTTGGCTTTATGCCCATTTTGCATACAAAAATCATGCACAAAAATTACATAAAAATTATTTGTTACATGATTTTTGTTGTTGGCATGGAGGAGGCTGGCCGCGGCCTTGACTTGGGCGTGGGCCCGCTTGCCCTGGGCTTGGGCCCACCTGCCTTGGGGTTGACCTTGACTTTGACTCGGTCAACGGGGGTGTAAATTTTTACCCCAACAAAGTGCCCCCCATCAATAAATGCACACAGCATATATGGGTCGTGTGCATGAAATTGATGGATCTTCTTTCACGTGGAGGCGACTTGCTTTGGTTCCCACTTTTTGGGACGCACTGCCCTTTTTACGACATGGACGGTCGACGCTTGACGCGTCTCCGAGACGGAGTGTCCGTGGTAGACGTTTCCCTGACCCAGAGTGATTCGGTTCCCGATTTGTGGGAAGCCTACACTACCCTTTTTGCGACATGGACGGTCGGCGCTCTGTTATGCAGCGAGTTGGGTTCGATCCGAAGCGATTTGGTAGACGTGTCCCCGGCACGGAGTGTCGCTGGTCGACGTTTCCCCGAGGCGGAGTGTCTGCTGTAGGACGTTTCCACGAGACGGAGTGCCTGTGGTAGGACGTATCCCCGAGACGGAGTGCCTGTGGTAGGACGTTTCCCCGAGTCGGAGTGCCTGTTGTAGGACGTTTCCCCGAGTCGGAGTGCCTGTTGTAGGACGTTTCCCCGAGACGGAGTGCCTGTGGTAGGACGTATCCCCGAGACGGAGTGCCTGTGGTAGGACGTATCCCCGAGTCGGAGTGCCTGTTGTAGGACGTTTCCCCGAGTCGGAGTGCCTGTTGTAGGACGTTTCCCCGAGACGGAGTGCCTGTTGTAGGACGTTTCCCCGAGACGGAGTTCCTGTTGTAGGACGTTTCCCCGAGACGGAGTGCCTGTTGTAGGACGTACGGAGTGCCTGTTGTAGGACGTTTCCCCGAGACGGAGTGCCTGTTGTAGGACGTTTCCCCGAGACGGAGTGCCTGTTGTAGGACGTATCCCCGAGACGGAGTGCCTGTTGTAGGACGTATCCCCGAGACGGAGTGCCTGTTGTAGGGCGTATCCCCGAGACGGAGTGCCTGTGGTTGACGCAGAGGTCGATGTTGGAATTAGTTGGTTTGATTTGTTTGATTTGAGTTGACATTAGCATCGCTATACTGGAATATGGTACCAGGAGCGAATCATCATCTGTCTTTGAGAGGATTTGGGAATTGGGGTTTTTGTTTGCCATAGAGGATTTGGTTTGTTTGGCATCTGCATTGCTGCACTGGAATAATGCCAGGAGCAACTCATCATGTGCCCAGAGAGGATTTGGATTTGGTTTGTTTGGCATCTGCATTGCTGCACTGGAATAATGCCAGGAGCAACTCATCATGTGCCCAGAGAGGATTTGGATTTGGTTTGTTTGGCATCTGCATTGCTGCACTGGAATAATGCCAGGAGCAACTCATCATGTGCCCGGGGAGGATTTGGATTTGGTTTGTTTGGCATCTGCATTGCTGCACTGGAATAATGCCAGGAGCAACTCATCATGTGCCCGGGGAGGATTTGAATTTGGTTTTTGTTTGGCATCTGCATTGCTGCACTGGAATAATGCCAGGAGCAACTCATCATGTGCCCGGGGAGGATTTGAATTTGGTTTTTGTTTGGCATCTGCATTGCTGCACTGGAATAATGCCAGGAGCAACTCATCATGTGCCCGGGAGGACTTGGGAGAGATTGGGATCGTTTTACGCCCGTGGATTGTATACGGTTTTGCAGGATGTATGATCCAGACCGTAGGGCCATAAAATTTTTAGGGCTTTGTTGGCGTCTGCATCGCTGCACTGGAATATGGTACCAGGAGCGACTCATCATTCGCCGCTTGGGGATTGGAATTTGGAATTTGGTTGGCGTCTGCATCGCTGCACTGGAATATGGTACCAGGAGCGACTCATCATTCGCCACTTGGGGATTGGGGAGCGATTGCTTAGGAGACAGGTTTGGATCCCTATCACCTAAGACTTTTCAATTTTATGGGCCGTGAGGGTCCCATAAAGGTATTTTCTCCCTGCGAGTCGTAAGGATCCTGCAGGTGTGTTTTCTCCTTAAGAGTCGTGAGGACTCCTAAGTGTGTTTTTCCTTGGTGAGTCGTAAGGATCTCACGAAGGTTTGTTCTCCTCATGCATCGTGAGGACACATGAGTGGGTCTTTCCAATGAAGTATAATTCCAAAGGCGGAGACCAGCCGCGTAACTGGTGGTTGCGGTGGGGCATGGGTATGCTGAGAATCATTTGAGCCCGTGGATTGTATACGGTAGTCAATTTGGGGACTGGCCGTAGGGCTGGAAGAATTTTGGAAATTGGATTTTGGTTGGCGTCTGCATCGCTGCACTGGAATATGGTACCAGGAGCGACTCATCATTCGCCGTTGTTTTATATTATTATCATTTTTTTTGGCTTTTGTTTTTGTTTTACCGCGATTGCTCTATCATTTCAGCTTTTCTTATCGCGATGATCGCGATTGCCCTATCATTTCGGCTATTTATTCGCAGTTGCCCTATCATTTCGGCTTTATTTTCATCATTTTTTTTTACTCGCTGATTTTTATTGCGAGTTGCCCCATCATTTCGGCTTTTCTTTTTATTCATTTATTTACACATTCTTTTTTTTCTTATTTACACTTTTTTTTTTTACATTTCCAGTTTAACGACTTAGAGGTCGATTATTCCCAGTTTAATGACGTGGTGGTCGATTGTTCCCAGTTTAATGACATGGCGGTCGATTGTTCCCAGTTTAATGACGTGGTGGTCGATTGTTTCCAGAGAAAGGTGGGTGTTTGACAGAATCAGATCCCTGAAGGACTTCGGTCCCCGTTTGTATGAAATTGGCGGTCGCAGCTTGATTGTTTGTTAACACGCCAGGGGACAATGATATTTCTCCCGCCTTGTATTGTTTCTCAACCCAATCCTTGAAGATACAACAGTCTTCAATAGTGTGCCCCAGCACTCGGTGGTATGGGCAAAAGTTGGGATGATCAGTCTTGTTCGCTTCACTTAGCCTTCTCGGTTCTGGTAGCCGCAGGCCATTGTTTAGAGCATCTTTAAAAATTTTGTGGACCTTGTCCTTTCGGAATGAGTAGACCTTATTTCTCCTTTCCTCCAAAGTTGGCTCTCGAGGCTGGTCAGTCTTTGCCCCGCCCGTTCTCTGCTTATTTGGAGAATCGGTGATGTTAGAACTTCCGCCTTTTCGGTTGTCGTCCCTCCAAGGTTTCGGTCTGTTTGTGAACTGAAGATCCTGAGCGGACTCGGGCTTTGAGCGTTCCAACGTTTGGACCTTTTTGGTCAGCTCTTGGAATGTTTTGAGACCCGCGGTACATAGAAACGGGGCCATCCAGTTGTTGAGATTTCCGACGAGGAGACTGACAGATTGGTCCTGCTCTATCGGCGGTTCGCATTTGACGGAGAGATTGCGCCATCGGGTTATAAAATCCGTGCTGCTTTCGTCGCTCTTGGGCTTGGTCCTCACGAGCTCGGCAATGGTAATCTTATCGCTGACGCTCATGAACCTCTGCCGAAACAGAGACTCCATTTGGACAAAAGTTGTGACGGAGCCATCCGGTATGCTCGCGTACCAGTCGAAAGCAACATCGGTCAAGCTATTAACGAACTGGCGGAGGAGAAGCGCATCATTGCCCCCAGTATTCCCGCATGAGGCTTTGAAGTGGGCGATGTGCTGATTCGCATTTCCCGTCCCATCGAATCTTCCGAATTTGGGGATGACATAGCCGCTAGGAAATTCTACCAGATCATACTGAGCAGGATATGGTCTCCCACTACTGCTGATATCTTTTTGCGCTTCGGCTTCGGCTACCAAGGTTTTGACTTTGTTGGCAACCAAATCCATGATTTGATCTTGAGTTAGCGGGCTACTTTCATCGGTAGCCAAGGCATTTCCTGAGATATGATGCGACTGATTTTCATGTAGTTCGCCCACTTTTGGATTTGAGGGAATAAGCGTCGGTTGCTTTGGCACACCACTTCCCGGTTCACGAGCAGAGCCCTCCGCTTGATTGGGCGGCTGAGAGGCAAGTCGGGTTGTGAGCTGCATCACGACATTCGTCAAGTCATCGATTTTGGAGTAGAGTTTGGCCATCTCCTTGTCTTTGTTTCTGAGCTGCTTTCGGAGCTCTTGAAGCAGCTCTTGCTCCGCGGTCCTGGGGAGGAAAGTCGGCTCTTCTTCGCTTTCCGAGCCCGACTCCTCATGGACCGAAGGGTCTTTCCGCCTATCATCCTCATCAATAGGGTTTTCATCACCCAGCAGAGGCGGCTGCTCTTGGGAAGCGGCCACCACGTTCAAGCCAGATTGGATTTGAGATGTGGTAGCCCCGTCCTTGCTCTTGCTGCGCGTGCCCACCGTGTAGACAGTGTGGACCACATACCCAGCCATTTCCTCATCTTCGGCGGGGTAACCCTGTTCTTCGAACCTTATGAGGTTTAGCCTGGCAGGAGCCCTAGCCCTTTTGTTGGCTCTATATCTGAGCCTTTTCTCCCTCTGCTTCTCGATTTTGAAGGCTTGGCGGGCATCCGCTACCCGGAAAGCCATTGTGAGTTGATCAACGGGGAGCTTAGAGAAGACACCCGATCGGGCATTTTTCAGGGGCGCCGCTGGAGCTTGCTCGGGACGCGTTGTAGCTTTGAGTTGATCAACGGGGAGCTTGCTCAAGAGCGCTGTGCGCAGGTGCGCGAGCGAGCGAGCGCCACGTGTCGTCACGCGGGCGCTTTGCGCAGGTGCGCAAGTGCGCGCGCCACGTGTCGGCACGCGGGCGCTTTGCGCAAGAGCGCTGCGCGCAGGTGCGCAAGCGCGCGCGCGCCACGTGTCGGCACGCGGGCGCTTTGCGCACTTGCGCAAGCGCGCCACGTGCCGTCACGCGGGCGCTTTGCGCACTTGCGCAAGTGCGCGCGCCACGTGTCGGCACGCGGGCGCTTTGCGCACTTGCGCAAGCGCGCGCAAGCGCGCAGGTGCGCAAGCGCGCGCCACGTGTCGGCACGCGGGCGCTTTGCGCACTTGCGCAAGCGCGCAGGTGCGCAAGCGCGCGCCACGTGTCGGCACGCGGGCGCTTTGCGCACTTGCGCTGCGCGCCGGAGGGGACAAGAGGCTTTTAGCCTAAAAAGATTTCTCTGAAGAGAGATCAAAGAGGAGTTGGACTCCTGAGTGTTTTTTTCTTCTTTCTTGGGGGTTTAGTGAAAGATGTTCTTCTTCCTCATCTGTTGGCTGGATCTTGATGATCAAGAGATGTGAGATCTAAAAATCTCTCCTTTCTGAGATCTAATGGTAGATCCAAGTTCCCCTTTGTGGGTTTTGTGGTGAAAGACTTCTTAGTTTTTGAAAAGAAAGAGTAAAACTCTTGATTTAATTCAAAAGAAATTAGAAGGTTTAGAACCTTGGAGAAGGAGCAGGAGGCACAAAGAACCCTAATTTTTGGGGGAATGAAAAGTTTTTTTTTTTTATTCATCATGATGTTGCCTTTTATAGGCTTACACATTTACATATAGCCCCTTGGGCTTTTCAAAATGGCTTTTTGCCTATCACGTGGCTTATGTGTCATTTGTTTTTGCACATAAGCCATGAGCTTACAAAAATTTGGCTTTATGCCCATTTTGCATACAAAAATCATGCACAAAAATTACATAAAAATTATTTGTTACATGATTTTTGTTGTTGGCATGGAGGAGGCTGGCCGCGGCCTTGACTTGGGCATGGGCCCGCTTGCCCTGGGCTTGGGCCCACCTGCCTTGGGGTTGACCTTGACTTTGACTCGGTCAACGGGGGTGTAAATTTTTACCCCAACAATAACAGTGGAGGTAAAATGCAGGTAATCAATGTCACTAACTGATGCAATGTATGGTCTGTATCCCTATCAGTCTCTAAGTCATCTTTGAAATCGAGTTGTGGAAAGGAGGATTATGTTTAACGAGGGTCTCGTACATACCCGAGACTACGGCCCGCTATCGTCCGGGACATAACCCTGTCAGCCGGACCGCTAGGCCCAACCTAATATATATAAGAGTCGCTGTTCGAATGATTATCCTCTAAATCACTGTCCTCGCTAAATACAATTTTCTTTCCACTTCGATTTCCCCTTTTCCCTCAGGTCTACACTATTTATGAGTATGGTCTAGTCGTATACAAGTACGCACCAATAACACGGTTTTAGTCACTGTTCACTGTATTGTTCACTGTCACGAATCATTCACTTTTTCGCTGGCGTACTTGACACTCCTAAACGATACCATTCACTCACGACAATGCATTGTACACTGAACAATAATGCACACTATCATTAGAAGTATGGCAATCGGATAAAATGTGTGCATTTATGCTGTTAACAAATCATGTGTAATACGAACTATTATGCATCTTTTGAACTTATAAAAATTGCATTAAATCATACATTCAAAATTCAGTAAAATTGATACAAAGGCTGTAGCAAGTAAACTCAGTCGGCAGTTCAACAAAATTTATTTCAGTGCAATCGGATTTCGGATTTGCAAGTTATAGCCGTTTCATTTTAAGTGTTCGTTGCTGGAAATTCAGTTCCTGAACTGAATGTCCATTTGGCAACACAATTTTCATCTTGTTGGGATCAAAATTAGGCGACGCTATAGTTGAACGAAATTTAGGTTTTTCAATTGGGTTTCCAACGCACCAGACGGATTTTCAATCGCGCCTCTACGTTAGAAGTTATGTACTATACAACAATGGGGTATCAGTTCTGTTTCTTTTTTGGGACTGCTATACGTCCTGTTAATCAAAAATACAGTTTAAATAGTAAACGATAGTGAAAAGGGATGAAATCACTTTCATTAGTTAGCTAACTGTTTCATCTTCGCAATGGTATAGGGTTCCGCAATATTACATGTTCAAGCAGCAAAGGGTAAGCATTGCAAGATGATAATCAACAGCCAGTGCTGCTCTGGGCTGCAGTCCAGAGCCGCACTCCGAACCAGTTTCCTTCGTCTTTTCAGCATAGAAACAATTTAAAACTCTTATGGGGTCTTAGGTCGTCGAGTCGGTTTCGATTTGAGCTCTCGAACGCATCATTCCAATTTATAAACAATTAGTTGTGATTTTTACAAGTTTCAGACGCGGAAAATTTTCAGTTTTAACGGGTGTAAATGGGGATGATCGATCACGTCAGTAACGGCTGTATTTTTCAGCCTAAATAATACACGATGTTCGTTACTATACGGGCCAACCTATGTGATCAGTTTCCGTCAGTTTAATGGGAGTTTTTCATTCGGATTTTGCATCACATCATATTAATTTGCACGAGTAGTATACACGGAATTCATTAGTATTTCGAATTGTATCAGATCAATTTAGCATGAAGCAAGCAGGGTATTTGCCTGATGACGCGTTGACGACGCACGGCAGCGGCAATGGCAAGATCGCGCGACGAACGACGCGGCTAGGGTTCGCGGCCTCGGCTCGAGTTTGGGTTCGTCGTCGGAGTTGCTCGGGAGATGGCTCTGTTGGCGTTGAGGATGGTTGAGGAGCTCGAGTGGCTACGACGTCGAAGCTCAGGTGATGCAGAGGGAGGTGCTGGTGGCGAGAGGGGACGGCGACGAGGAGGAGTGAAGAGGTTCGGTGAAAGGTGCAGTGAAGCGACGACGATGGCAGAGGAAAGACCGGAGGTGATAGTGGTGACGCTGTGGGGTCGACTTGGTGGCTGGCGGCGCGATGGGAGCGGGGTGATCTTCGGCGGCGAGAGGGTGTGCAGGGAAGGCTCGGTGAAAGGTTGGGTGCCGGGTTCGGTCGTGCAGGCGAGGTAGGGAGGAGGTCGGCTCGGGTGTTTTGAAGAGAGGAGCGAGGGAGGAATGACGACGGTGATGCCGGCGTGGTTGCTACGGCGATGGGCGAGCGCGGTCGTGGGCGAGAGAGGGAGCGGGATGATACGGGGAAGGAGAAAAGGAGAACGAGAGTGAGAGGGAGAGAGTTAGAGAGACGAGGTGGGCTTGAGGAGCTCGTGAGCGTGCGCGGTCTAGGTCGACGAGGCGGGGACGTGGGGCGACGAGGCGGGGACGTGGGGTACGTGGTGAAAACGAGCGGGAAATTTTGAGGGAGTGGGGAAGATGGGGATAACGGGTCGGGTACGTGGTATGGGGCCGGGTTTGGTGCACGGGGCTGGGCTTGGTGAAAAATAGAGGTTGGGCTGGGCCGGGAAAGTTGGGTTTATTTGTTTATTTAGTTTTGTAAAGGAAAAAGAAATATGGAAGTGGGCTGGGTAAGGGAGTTGGGCTTATTTGTTTAGGAAAAATTAAATTTTGATAATTAAAGTAAACACAAGGATTCAAAATTCCTCCAAAAATAACGGGCAAAATAGAAAATATTCAGGGGACTTGGAAAAATTTTAGAAGATTAATTTATTGACGGAACCGGGAATTTACAGTTTTAGTGCTAGCAAGCTCGTGTTCCAATTTAGCATTTGTATTTTGTAAATCTTTAAAGGAGGATGCTAAATTGTCACGATCAACAATAATAGAATCAAGCTTGGTATTCAATTCAATAATTTCTTCTTTCAAAACTTCATTTTTATTTTAAGAATAGTACAAGACTTACAAGTAGAAGTAGAGAGTTTCCTTTTCAAACTTTGGTACTTTGAAAATAATTTTTGAAAGTTTTCTTGAAGTTCAACATATAAACAAATCACATCATCTTTATCTAAATCATTAAAGTCATCATTGCATATCTCGTCGTTGTCTTCATATGCCATAAAACACATGTTGGTAATGAGCTTATCTTCTTTGTCAGAAACATCTGAATCTGATTCATCCCATTTGCTTGGAATGCTTTTCGCTTTTCTTGTTTTTCCTTTCCATCCTAATACTTGTTCTTGTCCTTGTTCAAGTTTAGGCACCCAGCTTTTATGTGACCCTGCTTGTTGCATTCATAACACGTAGGCATACTGTTAGAACTTGAAATTTTGTTACATCTATAACTACTTCTCTTCTTGAAGTTTCTGAACATTATAAATTTCGTGAATTGTTTTGCAAGGGCCGCCATATCGTCTTCACTTCCACGTGGATCACTTTCACTTTCCGATTCTTTCAGCGGAATACTCTTTGCCTTTAGAGCTAGGCCTTTGTTCTTTTGAGGTTCTTCACTCTTTTGCTTCTCCCTAATGTCATTGAGCTTCATCTCATGCGTCTTGAGCTTCCCAATAAGGTTCTCCAAGGTTAGTTCGTCTAGATCGTTCGTTTCTTCAATCGCCATGACCTTGGGTTGCCATTCTTCCGTAAGAATCCTTAAGATCTTCAAGCACTTCTCTTTTTCTGTAGAAGTTTTGCCATAATTGAAAAGTTCAGTAATGATCTTATTAAATTTTGAATATATTATATCAATCGTTTCATAAGCGCTCATTTTAAACTGTTCATATTCTCTCATGAGCCGATTGATTTTACTTTCTTTCACCTGACTCGTCCATTCGTGAGAAGTTTCGAGAGTCCTCCAAATCTTATGTGTGGTGGTGCACATAGAGACCTGGTTGAACTCGTCGGGTGAAAGAGAGTAGCGTAATGCATTCATTGCTTTAATGTTCAAAGCTATATTTTTTCGATCACTCTCATTATGAGGTCTAGTCGGTATCGTAAATTTGTCCTCTACAACTAGAATATCAAGATCAATGCATTGAAGGAAAATTCGCATCTTGATTTTCCAGAATTTGTCATTAGTACTATTAAAGAGTGGTGGCCTATTAGTGACTTGATTTTTTAGTGATCTATTATTTTTGAGAAATATTATTATTGTTAGCCATATGATATAAGGTCTTGGTTTTTAAGCTAAAAGATAGCCAACGGTTCCGATACCAATTGAAAAGCGTCCTAAAGAAGGGGTGAATAGGACTAATAGCTAACAATTAAAATTTTATTGCCCAAATCAATAAAAGCTGCGGAAAATAATATTAAATAACAACAATCGCAAATAACAATAGAAATAAAATGAGTTGAGAAAATGCAAACTCAGATGAACACTAGCGGTTGATAACGGAGTTCGATACGCGTATTTGCGTCTCCGTCTAGGTCTCTCCTTAAAAACTATCCACTAATACATTTCTCAAGGCGAAGAAACCTTTACAACGCTGATGGACCACCTCCACCGGATAATCTTTTCAAGGCTAAGATCAAACCTTTACAACGCAACACTTGATGGAAAACCTCCACCGGGTAAAACCAACTTGGTAGACAATCTCTACAGGATTGTAGCACAAAAAAATAAAAAGAAATATGACTCCTAATCTCGTATATAGATCAAACAATTTTAAAATTGGAGATTTAGGGTTTTAGATATATCAAGATGAAAAGTTTTGATTTCAAGAATTGATAAAGAGTTTAGAATAAGAGATCGACTTTGCAAAGGTAAATGATTTAAACAACTTTAAAAAATCCTTTGCAACATTAAAATAAAAAGCCTTTTATAAAACCCAAAAAGAAATTAGAACCAGGTGAAGAACTAGGGTTTCAATGCTTTCAGAGATGATGAACTTTCTTGAGAGATGAAAATAGTTCTGAATGAGAATTCTTTTCTTGATAATTTCGACCAAGGCTGAATTGGAAATAAATTGGTCAAAAATCAAATCAGAGATTTGCAACGGTCAGAACTTGAGCTAGTTCAAAATAAATGTGAGCATGTGCCGTCTCATGCATACAAAAGAATAATTTCATCATATCAGATATTTGTTGAGCCGGCTCAAAATGAACATGAGCCGTCTCATGCAAACAGAGAATAAATTCATGATCAAAGAGACTTGGAAGACGGCACAAGTCATGGTTGAGCCGGCTCATAAAGATAGAAAGCAAATGAATGATTAAGTGAACTTATGAGACGGCTCAAAACAATATGAGCCGGCTTATAGCAGATATTTCTGATATTTTAAAGATAGTTAAGACTTTAAAAATGATTGACACATACGAGATAAACCTACGACTCAAGAAAAGAGAAAATACATGAATATTTACACTTTGAAGCACGTTTTCTGAGCCGCTTTAAGTCTTCATCTTTTAATTCTTGATAATCCATGTCTCCATGTTACTTTTGGATCCTTCGTCTTCGATATCGCCAATCTTGTGCTTTTCTCGCTCGATATTACCAATCTTGTTATGTCTCTAAACACTGAAATCATATAACTCAATTACAAGTATCGTCAATGTGTAAAATGATTAAATAGTGTTTTATCTAATATCAAAACTAAGGTAAGTAGATTTTAACCAACAAGATCAACATATTCATGCGGGTAGCGTATAATTAGATTATTCGGTGATTAACCGTTTTACGAAGATTATACGGTCATGAATACTTTTAAGGTATAGGAAGTTAGCAACATATATCATACCAAATAGGCAAATACTTGGGACAACCATAAACACTTGGTGTAATATTGTACATAGCAAGTTAGCAACATATATCATACCTAAAATGCAAATACAACAATGAAAGAAAAAATTAGAACATCCAATGAAAGATTGAAGGAAAAAATAGCTATAAACAAAAATTGGGGGAAAACCTTAGCTTTTAAAAATTTACCTTTCGATGTGGAAAACAGAGAAGAATGGTTTAAGATTCCAAGTTGAAGTCAATTTCCGGAGGTTGACCGGAGGTCGAAGTTCGAAGCCCCCATACTTCGCTAATTACTAGAAACCCCGCACATACTTCGTATTTACTTAAAAGACTCCATACATTTGAGTTGCACTGATAAACACCCTCGCTGGTTTTCCATCCAAAATTAATGTCCCATTAGGAAGATGGAGCTAGAGTTTGAGCTTGAGCCGCTCTTTCTAGGTATTTTGGTAGGTCTTTCCCCCCCCAAAAAAGAACCTATATCCTCACTTAGTTGAAGATTGGATCATTGGGATTTATGGCAACTAAAGAATCACTCTCCTTTTGAATGAGGTTGCCCACTAATTCGAAGCCTGCAATTGGAGGGACGACACTCGATAAGTTCGTAGTTGGAGAAGGTTGAGGAAGACAAACTGGTTACCATGATCAATTTGAGAGATCTTTGATCGAAACCCTAACCGGCTAACCCTAAAGCCAATTTAGGATAAAAATGGGAATTTCGGAAGATGAGGGCCCGAAATGTTTTGAAACCCTAGCCCGATACTCACGGTTAGCCTCCTAAAGGAGTAACAACATATAATCAAAAAGAGAATCTTTTTGGACTGTTAGGGGTTTTTAGTGCAATTTAAATGTATGATGGGTCTTTTAAGTAAATATGAAGTATGGAGGTCTTTTAAGTAATTAGCAAAGTATGAGAAGGCTTTTTACTCTTTAGTAAAAACCCCAAAAAATAATTTGGTTTGTCTTGTTATATTGTTGGAAATTAAAAAATTCCTTCAATCGTTACCTGACTTTGGAATTATTGTGCGGTGTGGCTGGGACTTCAAAATGGTTTTAAGGCTACCCAAGTTCAGGTCCCTTTGGACGTTTATTTTAAATGGGTTAATTGTAAAGTTACCCATGTGCAAAATATCTAGTTTATGACCCGCAGGTGGGGGCTCTCAACCTGCTAAGGAGTGTTAAAATTTAAAAATGCATCGTTCCGCTCTTACCACAGCTTTGGAGTTCTGGTGCAGGGTTCATGGTCTATTGGTCAGTAGAATATATACTTGTTTTCATTGTATCTTTGGCCTAGCAACATCCTGTTAATATTTCAGGTCAATGGGAGACTTGCCACTTTGAGAGATGCTGTGATGGAGAACAAGGAGTTTTTGGACTAGCATGAACATCGCCGAATGGTGTTACAGTTGATGCTGAGAGAAAAGGGGAAGAGCTCTTGAAGAGTTTCTCTGTGCATGGACACCATGATTCGAAAGATGATTCTGACTTCTCTACCACTGGTAAAATACACATGCATCTGTTAATGAGATGAATGAAAACATGTTGGCATGGATACACATGATAGATTGGTTATGGTTTAGTTCATTTATTCCATCACTCTTTTCTTTAGCGTATCCATTAAGGTTTAATTGTTTCCATCTGGTTGTACTGCTGCCAGACAGAGTAGGAAGCAACTTGTTGCTGAAGAGGACAAGACTAGGAACAATACAAAGATAGCCAAAATCACATCGAGAATAACTTCCTCTTCATGCTTTTTTCAATAATATATTACTGTTGACTATTTCTGTAGAGAAAATTATCAATTGTCAGTTGTTATTTAGTGCACAATTTCCCCCCGGGTTTATTGGAACACAAGATGGATTTGACAAAATGGCAATAAAACCGCACTTCTGCCACATTGCAACAAGAGGATCATCGTTGGCAAGCCTAATTTATAAATAAGCATGCTGAGAACACATTCCAAAGTGCTACATGATAAGCCGTTGGACTTGTCAAATATAATCCATTTGTTAAATTTGTGAGATAAAATCTCGTAAATTTTAACCTGGCTTTATATTTGGAAGTGGAAATCAATTTTGACCAAAGACTAATATTGGGAAATTGACCGGCTTAAAGCACATGAGGGCCATTATATGCTTGTGACAACTCATTCCGTTGGTGGTCAGAATTAGGATGAGAAAACACAACACTTGGAAGAAAAAGAAGAAAGATGAAGCGATGAACAATGAAATGCCATCGCTATCTTCATTAATAGTTCAGGTTCTTCACTAGAAATTCATATAGAAGGTGGCTCCATATCTTATTTCTGAAGCTTATAACAACAACAACAACAACTGAGCCTTTTATCCCAAGCATTTGGGGTGGGCTGCATGAACCAACATGAGAATCACGCCGGGTCGATCATATGAATCCTCTGTCTCCCCTCACTCATATCGAACAAGATACTTTCATTAAGGCCTTTGGCATCATATCTTTTCGTACCGCCATATTTCTGAAGGTTATCTATCCTAAATAATGGGATTTCTTTTCCCAAAATCAGAATTTGGATCTGAAACCCATGTTTTCCACAATAAAAAATTGGATCAGAAATGAGACTGTTTCTCCACAAATTAAAGTCCTTCTGCCTTTTCTACTTCTCCCATTTCATCTTCCTAAATGGTGCAGCAATTTGACTCGTACTCTTTTTGCCAAAGTCTTAAGCCTAATTGATTTGGTGAGGTAGCAAAAGCTTCAGCCATTCATTAGGAAGCCTAATTGATTTGGCGAGGCGGCAAAAACTGCAGCCACCCATTATGAACCCTAATTGATTTGGTGAGGTAGCAAAAAGCAACAGCCATTCATTAGGAAGCCTAATTGATTTGGCGAGGTAGCAAAAGGCTACAGCCATTCATTAGAAAGCCTAAATGATTTGGCTTGGTAGCAAAAGCTGCAGCCCTTTATTTGGAAGCCTTATTGATTTGGCGAGGTAGCAGAAGCTGCAGCCATTTATTAGGAAGCAGATTTGATGTTTAAGAATTTGGTTTTCTTAAAAAAAATTAGTAGGGGATGAGAATCCAAGTCTCCAGAGATGTTCCATCTTATCGTGTTTTAATAAATGAACTTTTGTTGTTGGTCCTACAGCAGTAGTGCATAACGAGGGAGTGGACCTTTGAAGAACTTTTTTTCTACTTTCTGATAGAGGAAATTGTCTATTTAATGAGTTTGACAAAATGAATGAACAGGACAGGTTAATAATAGATTCTTAGTTGTAGCATTACTTCTGTTTCAAATCCAATTGTTGAAAGGTAAATAAGCAAACAAACACTTACATATGTGGTTATGTTTTCCAAAACGAAAAATGAGGATTATAATTCCCAAAATTGGAAATACCAATCGCAAACAGGACTGTGTTTTCCACAATAAAAACTTTGATCAGAAGCGAGATTGTTTTTTCCCAAATCGAAGTTCTTATATTCTTTTTGATCCACTTTCATCTCTTTTCTACTTCTCCCACTTCAGCTTATTATATGAGCAGCATTTTGACTTGGATATTTCTTGCCAAAGCCTTAAGCCTAAGTGATTTGGCAAGGTAGCAGAAGCTGCAGTTCATTAGGAGCAGATTTGATGTTGGGCTTTTGATTTTTGGAGAAAATTTGAGGTATGGAGAATTGGGGCCTCCAGTGGTCTTCTATATGTGACATTTAATTATATTCAAGGGTCCTTAATCAAGATATTAATGCAAATATCTAATGAGATCGTCAGGTTTAATGTCTGATTTTTAAACTTGAAGATTTCCATATATGCTGGAATGGTAGATGAATTATCTCCAGCTTTTGCCAGTGTGCGTATCTTCTTTACTATGTGATTTCGTGAGGATATCATGGTCTGTGATTCATTGACTATTGCATGTACCAGCTTTCTCTTTCTATCCTCTAACTCATCAATTCATCATGTTGATTTTTATCCAAGGCACTAGTGTAAAACAGCCAAAATCAAAATCTTTATCCTGGTTGATGTGGCGAGGTAGCAAAATGATACAGCCACCCTACTAGGATGGGGATTCAATTATAGAGGGTGTTTAATTTCTCAAATGATAAAAGCCTCTTGAGGCTACATTCAATGCTGAGTATTTGCTTTTAGAACTAAAACCGATTGAAATGGTACAACAACAGGCAAGAATGGCTATTGCTGTTGCTGGTAAGTTAATTATTGCACTTTGTTGATGCTGTCGTTAAGATGTTGAACTTAGATGAATTTAGACACCCTTTGTCTTGCCACACTAGCCCTTTTACAAATTATGCTTCTAAGACTTTTCATCATAAATTTCAAGTGGGAAGGTTCAAACTTGAATGCATGTTGGTATATTTTTCATGTGTGATTAATATAATTTATTGTGTATGTTTCCAGTTTTTCTATTCATGCCTCTGGTTATTTTCATTATCAAAGTTTTTTGTGTATGCGGTAGATAACAAATCCTTGATGTTCAAGAGAAGAAGATATTTGGATTCTGACATTCAATCTTGGTGATGCTCTATATTTTCATTTGAGAATTTAATTATTCTATACCCTTTCGTGTTAAACATGCATTCTCTTTTAGCCTTTCCTGTGAAAGATGCATGGAAACTTCTGGGCAAAAAACAGAAGTTTTTAACTAAAGAGCGGTTGGGTTTAAATGTAATCAATTTTTTATTAGCTCACACCACAGGTTTTCTTATGCTGGAATATAAAAGAATATTTCGAATTTTCCTAACTTAATTATAGACCATGTCTTACCATTGATTTATATCTTCTGCAAGTGTCTGGGATAGGAGCTTTATATCTTGTGCACATAGTAATATCTTTATTTTCTTTGTCTCTTCGTTTAAGTTTTCTTTACTATAAACTGGATACTTAGCAGCTTCGTACTTCCTAAATGTTGAAGTTGCTGCATACGGACCCAAAAAAAAAACAGAAAAAGAATGAACTTCGAATGTGAGGTTCTGTTCTAATTTCTGCCGCCGAAGATACATCAATGTGGCCATTGGACACTAGGGCCTGTTAGTGCACTCCAAAGAATTCTGGTGAGAACTATGAGTGTAATATCTTGGCATCATGCTATGGACTTGTAGCGATAATAGTCATATTTCATACTACTTATTATTTTTTGAAGCAATCACAGTGCTTTTTGTCTCGCCCCGCTTCTCAGCATACGGAAGCAGTGACGTGGTAGGTCCGCAACGTATTTATTAATAAATAAATACGTTAAGCGTAATTAAGCAATATATAAAAAATGCACAGAAATAACAAGAGATATAAAATGAACATCAACTTTTATTAACATTCATATTTACATACAACTGTTTTGAAAAGGAAAAGTACAACGAGTAATTCAGTGTCTAAACAGTGGCATACAGAATGAAAATAAGTACAAGGAAAGCTAGAAGTCCGGCTGGGCAGTGAATTGATCCAAGTCCTCATGGCTGGGCTCGATCTACTGAGAGTCCGGTTCTCCTGATGAATATTCCAAAGAAAGAAATATACAGGAATTTCGTCAGCGAACTAGCGCTCGGTAAGTCCTAAAAAAAGAAACGAATATAACAAGTAGTATGAAATGGAACTGGTAAGATGTACAGTTATATGATTGTTATTCTAACTTAGTTTTTTGTAACTTGGTACAGAAAATATTTGTGTATACGAAAGGCCTCCATCTTACCCCGTGGACTATGGTAACATGTAGTACAAGGTCCCGTCAAAACCCACGGGACAACGACACAAGAGTTCATGTAGGTGTCTTTTAAGTGACCATCTCGTGCCATGTTAATACATTCCGTACCAATCTATCCCGTTAACCCTGCGCAATGTGTTGCATAGATTATGTTTACAAGACTTGCCGAAACCATGGATACACGTACAAGTAGTCAGGTTTATGATGTAACCATGTAGTCATGTCAAGTATAGCCATGGCTCGGTCAAGTCAAGTAATTAGATTTGATATTGATGTTTGAATTCAGGTTATTGTTTAAGTATTTGTGTTAGACTTTGGATTCATGTTTGAATAGGATTTTGATTTGAGTTGGATTCAGGTTTAGACTTAGACTTGAGTCAAACACTTGTAACTGATTTAGATCCTGAATTAGATTCGGAAGTTATCGGTAACTGCTGCACATGGACGACAAGATTTGTGTCTTTTTCCAAGACAATTACTATTGATAAATTCGTTAAGTTTTTTTACCTTAAATAGGCAAGCACTCACTTTCTCCGGCTTCCTGGGTTCAAGAGAATTGATCCTGTTTAAACCTATATTTACTAAGGTTCTTAAAAGTTGTTTTATATAACTCGAGGAGGTTTTATGAAAATATTTTTAATATAATTAAAAATAGATCTCGAGAATTTATTTATATTATTTAGAGTTTTCATGGATGTAAATTTTAAGGATTTGAGGTATTTTATTGATAAATACATAGCTTAGATACTTCATTGCATTTTTTTGTAAAACTTGTCTTTTATTGGTTTCTTGAGGGTGTTTTAGTGAAACCTGGAATTCTTTTATGTTTAGAAAAATGTAATTTTATTATATTATGAAAATATATGGATTTGTAATATTTATATAATTATAAAAATTTAATTTTATTTAAGTAGAAAAATGCGTTTTTCTTAAAACCGTATTTAAAACCTTTTGAGACCGAATGCTCCGTAAGGAGGTTTGCATCCCGCTCTACTAGCCCAAGAATGTGCGATAATCCACACCATCCAATAGTGGGTTCCCTAAAGAGGATTGTAGAGGCTTATTCGCAAAGGAATTTAAAATACAATTTAAAAGAAAATCGTTTTTAATAGTAAATGGTGTTTTAATGTAATATTGTAATCGTAACAAAAAATGCGTTCGAAGAGTATCGTGCTTTGGAACCATGTGTGTATATGAGAGATAGGTCGTTATCTCGTGAATTTTCTTAAAGGTATGTTTAAGCAAAACAAATAAAGATGGTATATACAAACTTCATGGTATTTTAATGTAAATGTTAATTTAAAGTTATTTTGCATGATGGTTTTGATTAAAAGTTGGTTCTAAGCATTGGTTTTATATTAACAAGTATGGTATAGGAATATGAATGAAGAAAAAGTGGAATTATAGAGTTTTAGAAGAAGTTGTCGGTATTAACCCCATTTCCGACATATGTTTTGAAAAGAGATGTTCAAAGAAGAAGAAGAAGAGGGATTGAGAGGTACTTGTTATTTTGGTTAAGAGAAGGTAGAAGAAGAATGGGTTGTTGTCGCGGAATCGCCGGAATTTGCTTCGATTCTCGCCGGAACTTGATCGCTTGCCAACTCCTCTTCTACTCCACATGTACTTGAGAAATTTTGAGAGTTTTGACTATAATTTTTAGAATGATGAAGGGTTAGGGTATGGGGTAGTATTTATAGTGTAGAATTAGGGTTTTGGAATTAAAATGATGAATTAAAAATGTATTAAAATTTGGTTTAAATGTGAAATTAAAAGTCTCTGTTTGATTGCAGAGTGTAGAGGAGTTAGGGGTAGTGGAAGGGTCGTGTGTGCAAAACCCGGGCCTTATTGGCCACAAGCTGACGTCGGTACCGGCCAAGGGGAGAATCTCGCCGTTAGTTTTGAGGGGTGAGGCCGTTGGATTGGAGCCACGTGTTCATCTCGGTATAAACTCCCTTTTGCACATGTTTTATTTCTTCAGACTTTTCATTTTTATGTGCATTGCACGTGTAAACTTTTGGGCTTTCAAAAAGTTTAAAAATAAATCAGAAAAAATAATGTGTCTGATGGGGTTCGAACACAGGGGCTACGTCATAGCAGTACAAGGGTTTTACCAGTGAGCTACAAGTTATTTCTTGATGTTCTTAAACAAAAATATACTTATAAACTCAGGCTTGTAAACTCCTTTCTGTACATTAAACTGAAAAATTTTGTACGGTAAATTCAGAGTCGTTAGACTGACTTCCTTCTATATAAAACTTGCTTGCCACGAGGATCGTTACAGACATTTTGAAAGAAAAGGCTTGGAGTCCATGGCTGGCTTTAGTAATGTAACATTTTCAAAAATATAAAATATTAATTTTGGGAATTTTTATAATTTAATATTATTTTATTGATTATTTTAATATTAAATGCAAATAAATAGGAAAAATGTTAGAAAAAAATATGAAAAATTATGGAAAATTCTAAAATAGGGTAAATTAGTGGATTATGGCATTTTTAAGTTTTTGTGATTAGTTTGACAATAATTTAGTGCTAATCGCGATTAAAATCGCTAATCGGGTTTTTTGGCAATTTTGTGCAAAACTTGCACATATCACTTTTTCTACACTTGTGCATTTTTCTAGCCATGGTTTTCTTTTGGGATTACTATTGATGTGAGAAGGTTTGGATTTTAAAAGAAAAGGAAAGAAAGGAAAATATAATGATGAGGGTAGGTGAGAGAGAGAGGTGGACTTTGACTTAGCATACTTAGCCATTCTCCTCGTTTTCTGTGCACAGCCCCTGTTCCTCTAGTGTTGACCCAGGGTACTTCTAGTTTTGACAGATTCTATCTAGGGTGAAATCTGGGACATATATCCTAAGTTGCTATTTTGGATTCGTGTTTCCGTATTCCGTATTTTTGATTCTGAAATGGTGGAATGTGTTTTGCCTCGACTAATTGTCGTTTATACGACGATGTAGAGGATTTATTGATGGTTTTGAAGGCGTGCCATAGGTTCTCACCTATAGGCCCCCTTATCGTATCGTTTTGGATTTCATGCGCCGTTTTAGATTGGATTTGGTTTTAATGCGCATATACGATATTTTGATGTGTAGGTACCCATGAAGACTTCGGGACGACAAGCAAATACGTGGTGACGTCCGCAATTGGTGATGCAAGGTGAGTAGATTATATCTACAGGGGGAAGTCGGGTGGATGGCGTATAGCACCCCCGCAGTCCGTAGATAGATTACTATGTAGTTTATTGTGATATTATGTGTATTGTGGATAATGTAGGGTTAGAAGTGACTAGTGTAGTTCATAGTCGCGAACCCTAGGGTAGAATTACACCTACACACACCCTTGCTTATCACTTGTACTTGCACTGTGATTGATGATATGTGATGACTTTGGAGATGAGTCGATGATGTGGGCTGGGTGCCCTGGGATCGGTGATTTTATACGATTCATATGTGGGATATGACTTGTGATTCTTGCGGGCTTGGGATATGTGTTTACCCCCGCATGCATACTTACTGAGGTTACCGTTTTGTACTAGACATAGAGTAGTACTCCAGACTATATGATCTGACGATGGTGATATCTGTTATGTGATGAGACAGTGAGATACTGACCCCTACCCAGCTATGGGGATGCCGTACGATGATTTACCGTACGAGCCGATATTGATGATAGATCCGCACTCATAACTCGAGGATATCTTATGATATGACATTGAGGCGAGATCACCGACTATATACTTTTATACATGTATCGACTCAGATTTAGGTGGTTTCCACACCTACCCCTCCTGATTGACCGGATACTTAGATGTAGTTTGCATAGTAGATACTTCACTGTGGTGTTGACTACTAGATATCTGCATTTTCCTGCTATTCGCATTGCTGGCATATGTTCATTGTTATATTATTATCATGCTGTTAGGACACCAGCACCATTATCGATGATGCGTATGTTTCACGTACACTATTTGCCGGCTCACACACTTCATCATCGATAATTGCCATGCCACTACACTGTAGTACTGTTGCATTCATGATATGATTACTGCTTGGCATATTGTACACATGTACCTGTACACAAACATAGATGATTCTGACTTGATTGAGATTGAGGACCGCAAGATATTCTTTAAACCGATTCATTCTAAAGGAGCGGTTCCTCCCGACATATGTACATTACTATTCCATGTTGCATGATTTCCGATATGATTATCTCTCTTTACATGTCGCATACATCATGGATTGATTGCATAGCACATTGCATTGGATTTACTTCTTGATGTGGATTTTCATGTGATTTCTGATTTTGAGGACCGTGGGATTATTTAAGAAAAGATGTTCTTTTATGAAAACCCGGTACCTCGTGATATGATATTTGGGTGCGTCCACCACGCGTTTTCTCGGTGCTGAGACGTGTGCTTGAAACCCGATTCGAGGAGTGATGATCCGTTTGCGGGTTCGTGGTGGGCCCGGTATGGTTCCCCTCGGCGAGATGATCGATGGGTTATGCCGATTGAGCCTGGAGGCGGGCGAGTACCTACCGGTGATTGTATTTGAGCTCGGCGGATATCCGGGGGATACCGCCTGGAGCCGAGAGATGGGCGTACTGCCGGGGGCCGACGGGCCGCTACCGCAGACGGAGCCCAGAGATGGACATGGGTTGACTCGTGCTGCCGGGGCCGAGGGCCGATACCGCAGACGGAGCCCCATATGGATGAGGATTTACGTGTCGATGCTTGGCACGGGTTTCATGATGTTTTCCATGATATTGTTTATATCCTCATACTTGCATACATGATGCTTACTGTCAGTGGGTGACAGGTGGACGGGTTCCACATATATACAGACATGGATCATATACAGACTGGATTTACACTTGTCATACTTCATTTGTATATATAACAGGGTATGAGGGCGCTGTTATATATACCCTTACACCAATATTAGTGGTATGGGACGCTAATATATGTGTATTGATATCATTGATATTTCATCATACTTACCTCATGCAGGCATACCTTACACTGATGACATGTTATTACCTGAGTACCTGGCACTACATACATGATTAGATGTTACCTTGCCACCTTATTACACTCAGATGCACTCTTGTGGATTGTATTACTGATCGTTGACTTAGGTTTATGTCTTGCATTCGGTTTCTGCTGGTAGATATTTCTATTCACGAGTTGGCAACTCACCCCCGTTGTGCCACAGTCCTTGCAGGTTCTGCCGTACAGGTTTCATTGCGGCATTTCTGGCACACTACCTTCTTGCGGGTGATTTGCTTTGGTAGGTGGATTTTTTCGCATCAAGAATCACCATTTTATTCATGTATTTCATTGTATCTAGAAATTGTCCATCAACCAAAAACTTGTATATTCTTTCAGACTTAGAGACAGTGTGGTATTATTCGACCTTAGAGTCGCGCTTAGTAGTATTGCGGTTTTCTTGCTGCTTTTTGAGCTTTCCTTGATTTTGATCCTCGCCACTTGGCGTTGTATATTATCATATCATCGTGTGGTTGTGACCGTCGATTGACGAAGAGCTAGCTCCCGCTTGGGGATGCCTTTATCATTTTATATATTGTTATTCATGTTGTACCCCATTCGGGGCCAGTTTTACAAGAGAAACTCTGCCGAAAATTTTAGAAAAGACTGTACGGTTTTCAAATGCACATTCGGCTTAGTTATTTAAAAACCTTGATTTCAAACATGTTTTTCTTCACTTCTTTAAACCAGTTTTCTTTACTTATTCTCAAAAATGGTTTTAGATTTCTGGGCTTTTGGCTTACTTGGATCAGATGGAGTCCTATAGACTTCATATGGTTCAAGGGCCAGTCACGTGCTCTTTCGGGTCGTGACAAGTAACCTCATCAAGGTACTGTTATTCTGATTTAGCTAGCTATCATTGTTAAGTGGAAAAATGGCTAGCGGGTTACATAGATTGTTGCCTTAATTTTACCTCGCTGGTATCAAGAAGGTGCTTGAACAGAAGCAATCGTGGGTTCAATATCACAGGATTACAAATATCCACAAAAAGGGCAGATGGGGTGGCTTCCCCCACATTACTCTAAAAAAACTTCTTAGACTTAGAATTGTAACCAATAAACCCTTTTTTGTATGTAGTATCAGAGCTGAGTAGTGGATGCAGCTTGGCTTTGATAGCACAATGAGCAAGTTGGGGAACTTTATAAAGGCTATCCTGCCCTTGGTTGAGGCTGCCTCAATAGTATTTTTTTATTTTATTTTATACAAGGTACTGCCTTATTTTTTAGCCATTTTTTCTTTTTCCATTTTCACCAGGTGCACTTGCCATAATAGATTCACTGATTGCCTTTCTGAGGATTTTATCTTCGTATCATTTTCTTATTTCAAGACTTCCCTAAGAAAGCTGTGAAGCCTGTGATGCACCCATAATTTCCATATTATCGTAACGGTTGAATTTAATTGATTAATGTTGTATTATATTAGCCATCTTTACCTATCAATACCCAAACACTCTTATCCCTTATGCTAGTTACCTGATTTACGTTTTCACTATAGATAACTGAACTCTGAGATTTTGATACCTGCACTCTTTTAATCATACCAATCCAGATATATCCACACCTGGAACCAACATCTGGATTCATCTATTTGCATGTTAAAAATATACTTGCGCGTGCTTGCATGATAGGATGTTCATTTGACAAAGCGTTTGGTGTTATGTTTAGATGGAATATAAAAGGGTTTACTGATACCAAAAGCTTTGTTAAATTTTCTTCCTATCCTGCACTCACGAGATCGTGGTTTATACCTAGATTATGTATCATCATCATCCTAACCTATGGATGTAACCCAGTCGATTTATCAAACATAGTCTAAACCATCTTTACTTATTGACTTCTTAAAATCCCTTATACCTTTGTTCACTTCTTCATTTTGTAAGTCTATAGCTTGGATGATTGTGTATATTATACCTAGATTCTGCATTCGTGATGCTGCTTCAAATTTTTGAAATAGGCAACGATGTTTTTTTTGCTTGTTCCTTTCTGCATCTACATATGATGTAACAACCAGAGAATAATTTCAAAATTCTGCAAATAGGTCCACAGTTTACACATTGCAAGTTAATCTCATAGAAACTCACATCAATTTGAACCGAGTGCTTCAAATAGGTCCACAATAAAACATTTCAGGCTAGTTTCATAGAATAGTTACCTCAAATTGACCCGAATGCTGCAAATAGGTCATCAATTAATACATTTCAGGCTAAATTTATAGAAAAGATTACATCAATCTTCTATATTGTTGCCGCGCCCATGGAGAGGCAAAATAAACACCCTCGTCTGTTGGAAAATTTTCAGACCGCTCTTGCTTTCCGTGAAGGTAAGAATGCAATTTATGTTTACACGGGTCCATGGACTCCAGTTATACACTTGTGCTTATAGTTTGTTTTCAGGTGGTCTTAGAACATACATCATTGTGCGCCAATTGCTAGCGGAGGGGGAAGTAGAGGCAGATTTTATTGCTAACAAGGTATGTTGTCCAGTCATTGAGGAGAGGATGCACAATTTACTGAGACCTTTCCAAAAGGTCTGTAAAATCTGGTATTTTGCTGTACCATCTAGAATCATGTCACTCATTTATCACTCTTTACTAAGATGAGAAGAAAACATGTTAACATGGATTCACATAATAAATTGGTTGTGCTTTAGTTCATGTATTCCATTACTCTGTTGTTTAGTGTGCTGATTGTCCCCTTTTGTTTGTAGAGCTGTCATACAGAGTAATGAGCAACTTAGTGTTGAGGTTGCCTCGTCACACATTGTTGCTGCCGAAGAGGACAAAACTAGGAATAAAACATAGATGATCAAATTCACTTTGATAGTGAGTTTTCTTTGATGTCTTTTCAGTAATACATCATTGTGATCTATATCTCTGGGGAAAATTTTCTATTGTAAGTTGCTACTAAGTGTATTTACAATTTTTCCTCAGATGTATTGGAATCAAGACGGATTCAACTGAAAACCACACTCTGCCACATTGCAGCAGCTGCAAGTAGATCCTCGGTGTCGAATCTATCGTATAAACTGGCATGCTGAGAACACATTCCAAAGTGCACTCATGCTAAAGCCGTTGGACATGTCATTTGAGTTCAAATCCAAATGTTAAATTTGGGAGATAAAATCTCGTAAATTTTAACTTGGAATTATAGTTCAGGACTATGAGCTGAGAGTGGGAGAAGAGATAATAAATCAACTTTGACCTCTATTTGGAAATGATCAACTTAAAGCAGGTGATGGTCTTATTAGCTTGTGACTACTCATTCCATTGGTGGTCTCAACTGAAGAGTTTATTTGATTTCTAATTCTCAGAGCTTAATGCTGGTAGGGAGAAAAATGGAGTCTACATACTGAAGGAACTATATTCCCATGGGGAGAGTGAGAGGAAGGTACACGTATGTCCGATATCTAGAATAATATAAGCATTCGAGTTAATGAAACAATCGAGGCTTTTATGTTTCTAATTTTTATTCAGATGCATGACTAGAACTTCATGTTTTTTCAATGAGTTTAGCATGCTCTAGCAGCTCTTAGGTTGCAATGCATGCATGGTTCAGTCATTGAAAGGAACCTCATATTCCAAGATATTTGCATTTTGTTTCTCTTATTTTTGTGGAGTAAGGCTTCCTAAGATACTGTAACACCCTAACCCGATCGTAAGTTTTTTCCTTCTCCTTTTCTTTTGAATGTATTGGGTTTTGTTATATTATTATTATTTTAAATTAGAGTTTAATACTTTCTAATTAAGATAGAACTCATTATTATAGTTGTATTAAGTTTGTTATAGTTATGGTTTTCCAAGTTTGTGTTAAATAAGTATATTATTAGTATTTATGTTTTTTTACTATTTGATTAGTATCTTAAATTTCTATACATATAATATTTATGTCTAATTTTAGTTTCATAACTAAATAGATAATATAAGTATGGTTGCTTTAACAAAAGATATTTAGTATTTAAGCTTGTTTGATAATTTATTAATATCTTATTTTAATTTGCATCTAATATATTTTCCAATACTAAATATGTAAACAAATATACTATAGTTATCTAAGTTAGTTAAGTATGTGATATTTAATTTTTAAAGAACCAAAACTCGAAGAGCAGCGGCACGCGGATCAAAATTTTGTTTTGCTAAATCTAATAATATCTTATTTATATTCGAGTACAATATTTTGTCTACCATGATATATTATTAATAATATTTAAATATTTAAATTATATTTTAAATCTTTCAAATTAAATTATTGGGAGTTATGAGAATTATTTTCCTAAACTTCTATATATTTTCTTATACTTTTATATTTTATTTCCCCAAACAAATCTATACCTATTTTAATTATACACGTTTAAACTAATCCATATACATCATATCTATTTAAAACCATATCTATTTATATAAATATTTCCTATTATCATATATAATAACAAACCTTATACCTATTTTAACTATACACACGCACCAAACTACCTTTACAAACTCCTACATAATTTAATCTCTTTAACAATATTTGGATTTCTCTTCAAATATATTTTTCCTCAATATTTTATTCTTACCTTATAACGACTTTACATATATTCATTATCATCTTTCTTCTCATATAAATCAACATTCTCCCTCTTTCCCATTATAATATTTTCTTCAAAATTTGCCGAGCCATCAAAGCTTGGAGATTTACTTCGTATCGTCGTGTTTCTCGTCTCCGAGGAAAGTACTTATGCTCTCTATTTTAGTTGACGCAATATCGGCAATTCTCTAACTAAATTATTAATTTACAATGTTTAAATAAAATTGTAATATTATGCCGCTTCATTAATATATCCTATAATACCTATACACATGATGAAAACCCTACGATCTCGACAAGAAGGCCAGTAAGTGAATCCATACAAAGAAAGGATGGAGAGCAGCGAGGTAAACTGGAATGCTTAACCCATTAATCCATTCATCACGTAAACAATTGTAAAAGTGCAAGCATAATAAAATAATTATTAACATGTAGATGTGCTTTAATATATAGAAAGCTTTATAAGTAATTATATGTTTCTGTTCTAACCACATCGGTATACACTAGTATGCAAAATGTCAACACTTATATCCTAATTTAAACCTAAAAATATACCATTATTACTGTTAATCAATAAATGCTTTGGGCTTAATATTTAATATATATAAATTGAACTTTCTACACTACCACTTCTTATAACATCACTGCACTCTATGCATCTTAGTCATATAAATTATATTGATACTATAATTTATATTAATACTTTCTGTTATCACATGATTATAAAATTTATTAGTAGCACTTACATTATGAGTAGTCAATCTGTCATTTATTTCATCTTCTATCTCGTAATTATACTATTAGCACTATCCGTTTTATGCATGTTTAATTTATCATTCCTATTTAATCATATTAACCTTTTAAAACCATATTTCAGTTTATTATTCTTTCCAATAAATAAACCCTGATGTTAAATACAAATGCTTGTATATTTATGTATTGGAGTTTACAATTTTTTACTTCATCATATCATATCGCCTATATTTAACATTTTACTTGAGACTATTATTGTCGACATGCTTGAGCAACTCTAACATTGTTTATGGACACTATCATATTATAATTGCTGTACTTGACATGTTATGACTACGCATTGTTCGAGTCTACTCATATTAAAACGAGATCTCTAATTAGAATCCTGAATTACATGCCATGACATAATCTATACTGTTATAAGTTCCATTTCCGTACAACAAACATAATATTACAAGTGCCCATCCATTTAGCATTCTTAATTAGTGATTCGGTTATTACCATTTTAGATATGAATACGCAGGGTGTTAGGTTAGTTTGAGTGTGCGTTCGTACAATAGGATCTCAGAAGTCCCATGCCGGCAGCTCGTACCGGGCTATATTGGCCGCTTATTACTACAGCTCGTACCAGGCTATATTGATTGCTTGTTCATTCCATATTTTGGCCCGTGTTTTCTTGTTCTTGGGGCCTTACCCTTGGGGTGAGAATACTCCTGTAGATATTGATGCACACTCGAACTCACGATAGAATAGATTACTTTTTAGTGACCAGTTAGGATGTGACTTAACCGATTTGACCTGTTTGCATGTCTGAGTCATATTATTACTATATCTATATATGTATAAATATGTGCACACGGACTTCACTACACTCACATATTCATGTTATCACACTACATACACACACTTCTATGTTGAGTACTTGTTGGGTTGTTCTGACATCCCTGAGATTTGCCATCTCAGGTTTAGAGATGGATTTTCAGGCCGAGCAGGATCAGAGCGGTTATCAGGAGTTTACAGAAAATCAGTAGCCCGTGAGTTTATTTCTTTTCAGTTAGCATTTAGCATGTGTGCCCCTTGCAGGACATTAGGATTTGTCTTTTTCGGATCTTGTCTTATTTCGAACCTATTGTAATATAACCTTATTTTTGCATCTTTTTATCATATGAACCTATTGCTAGTATTCTTTGTGATTTCCTTGCAGCATGACTATGGTGTTATCTATTTTGTTTTGGACATTATATTGACAGGTTTAGATAGACAGCTTTTATGTGACTATGGAAGGATCTTTTTTTACCGTAGGTAGCACGGTTAACATTCGTTACTCTCCGTATTTCCGTATTTTGGGAAGCGGGGCGCGACAAGGTTTTGTTGGTATCAGAGTCAGGCTGACGTCGGAGTTAGTCTTGGTTCTACCGACCTTTTAGGTTAGAATCGCATTTCTAGGTTTCCCTCACCGTGTCATACTGCATATTTCTTTGACTCTGGTTGTAGGATTCAGGCGACGGATAGAATTACGATATTGTACCCATATACCGCGGCATGGTTACAATACGTCATTCTGTTTGAGTAACTTAGAGTTCTACTCTTGATTTGTTTCCACTGATTTGATTTTCTTACACGTCGAGTTCTCGAGCCATGACCGTGACTCTTCATACCCTCGTTTGTTTCCTTGATCTTTAATTTTTCATACCCATCTATCTTGATCTTTGTGATGAGTTCTCGATCTTGTATTTTCGTTTTTCTAATTTCGAGGACGAAATTTCTTGTAAGGTGGGTATGATGTAACATCCTAATCCGATCGTAAGTTTTATTCTTCTCTTTTTCTTTTAAATGTATTGGGTTTTGTTATATTATTATTATTTTAAGTTAGAGTTTAATACTTTCTACTTAAGATAGAACATATTATTATAGTTGCTTTAAGTTTGTTATAGTTATAGTTTTCTAAGTTAAATAAATATTTTTATAAGTATTTATGTTTGTTTACTATTTGATTAATATTTTTAATTGCTATACCTATAATATTTATTTGTCAAACATTAGTTTTGTAACTAAATAGATAATATTAGTATGATTATTTTAACAAAAGATATTTAGTATTTAAGATTTGATAATTTATTAATATCTTATTTTAATTTGCATCTAATATATTTTCAAATACTAGATATGCAAACAAATATACTCTAGTTATCTAAGTTAGTTAAGTATGTGATATTTAACTTTTAAAGTTTTGTTTTGCTAAATTTAATATCTTATTTATATTCTAGTACAATATTTTGTCGACCATGATATATTATTAATAATATTTTAATCTTTAAATCATATTTTAAATCTTTTAAATTAAACTATTAGGGGTTATGAGAAACCCACCGTTGCCGGTCCCAAGTCCGGATGAGAAAGGATGAGGGTTGTGGTAGGCTTGTGAAAGCCAATGTAAAACTTTGTCACATTCTATGACATGAACCATAATAGGAATATCGTTGGGGCGTCCCCTACTCAGCGACGCGCTACATCGGATCCCGGGTGTAGTGTTAAGTAAGTAAGGGCTTTTAGGTCGTCGTTGATCCGTCTAGCTTCCTGGAACATAGGTTCTCTTACGGGTAGACTATTAGAATCAGTGGAGGTGATGATTAGGAGGAGAGTTGATATTATGTGTTTGCAAGAAACTAAATGGGTAGGTGAAAAGAGTAGAGTCATAGAGCCTTGCGGGTAGAGATAAAAATCATAATGGGGTAGGCATAATCATAGATAGACGGTTGCTTGAGGATGTAGTCGAGATTAGGAGAAAAGGTGATAGAATTTTACTGGTTAAGCTTATTCTAGGTAGAGAGATCCTTAATGTTATTAGTGCTTATGCACCACAGATAGGTCTTGATGACGCTAGTAAGCGTCTATTCTGGGAGGATTTAGACGAGATGGTGCAAAGTATACCTAGTGGAGAGAAGTTATTTATTGGTGGTGATCTTAATGGACATGTAAGTACTAGTCGTAGTGGTTTTGATACTATCCATGGAGGTTTTGGTTTTGGACAAAGGAATGAAGTAGGTGACTCGATTCTAGATTTTGCCTTATCTTATGACTTGATCTTAGCAAACACCTGGTTTAGGAAAAGAGAGTTCCACCTAATCACTTTTAGGAGCGGATCAAGTGCTAGTCAAATAGACTTTTTTCTGACGAGAAGAATAGATAGAGGTTGTTGTATCGACTGTAAGGTAGTGCCAGGTGAGAGTGTAATCACTCAACATAGACTTTTAGTTCTAGATTTTCGATTTAGAAGAGGACCTAGAAAGATTAGACGTAAGGTAGAGCCTACAATTAAATGGTGGCGATTGAAAGAAGGTAACCAAAAGGCTTTTATAGATCGTGTATTCCAAGAAGCCGATTGGCAGTCGGAAGATGATTCAGAAAGAACATGGAACAAAATGGCTAGTTGTATCAAGAAGGTAGCTAGAGATCCACTTGCTGAGTCGAGAGGTGGTGCTCCACCATATAAGGACACATCATGGTGGAATGAAAAAGTAAAGGCTGATATTAAAATTAAAAGGGATTCTTATAAAGATTTGAAGAAAAGTAGAGATGTGGAGAGATTTGAGAAGTATAAAATGGCTAAAAAGGAAGTTAAGAAAGCTGTCCGGGAAGCTAAATCTAAGGTCTACAAAAAGGTGTACGAGAAATTAGACACTAAAGAGGCTGAAAATGATATATACCAGATTGCTCGGATGCGAGAAAGGAAGACTAGAGACTTATGTGCGGTGAAGTGTGTCAAAAATGAAAATCAGAAGGTTTTAGTTCGAAATGAGGATATCAAGGAAAGATGGAGAGATTATTTTGACAAATTGTTCAATGAGAGCTTTACTAAGAATTTGGATGGACTTGTCATTCAATCTCAAGATATAAACCGTGATTTCATGCGTAAAATAAAACTACCTGAGGTTAAAGAAGTTTTGAACAGAATGAGTTTAAGAAAAGCGGTTGGTCCTGACGGGATTCCTATCGAGATTTAGAGATTCTTAGAAGAAATAGGCGTTAAATGGCTGACGGATCTGTTTAAAAAGATTTGGCAGACAAAAAAGATGCCAAATGAATAGAGGAAAAGTATCCTTATACCTATCTACAAGAACAAGGGTGACATTCAAAGTTGCTCAAACTACCATGGAATAAAACTTATGTGTCACACCATGAAACTTTGGGAGAGTGATTGAACACAGGCTAAGGAAGGATATTAAGATAACAGAGAACCAGTTTGGGTTAATGCCTGGACGATCGACGACAGAGGCTATTCATTTGCTTCAACTTGTCGAGCGTTTTCGAGAGAAGATAAGAGATTTGCATATGATATTTATTGATTTAGAAAAACCGTACGACAAGGTACCTAGAGGTATTATGGGGGACAATGATGAAGAAGGGGGTCCCCGTCAAGTATATTGACATAATCAAGGATATGTATGATGGAGTAGTGGCAAATGTCAGAACTTGCGGCGGCTTAACGAGTGATTTTCCGATTACAATTGGTTTACATCAAGGATCTGCATTAAGTCCATTCCTGTTTACCATCGTGATGGATGAGCTTACTAGAACTATCCAAGATGAGGTACTTTGGTGTATGCTATTCGCTGATGATATTGTTCTAGTAAATGAGACGAAAGCAGGGGTAAATGCCAAATTGAAATTATGGAGGCAAACATTGGAATCTCGGGGATTCAGATTGAGCAGATCCAAGACAGCATATATGCATTGCAAATTTAGTAACCAGAGAAGTCAACCATATTGGTATAACATTGGAAGGGCAAGAGATATCACCAAGCGACCAGTTTAGATATCTAGGTTCCATCATCCAAAAGAATGGGGAGATCGATAGTGATGTTAATCAAAGGATCCAAGCTGGTTGGTTGAAATGGAGGAGTGCAACAGGGATTTTGTGTGATCGTAACTTTCCGTTAAAATTGAAAGGGAAGTTTTATCGGAGCGCTATTTGGCCTGCCTTATTATATGGTACAGAATGCTGGGCTCTTAAGAAGCATCATACACAGAAGATGCACGTAGTGGAGATGCGCATGCTTCGTTGGATGTGCGGTAACACTAGAAAAGATAAGGTGCAAAATGAGGATATTCGTGCAAAAGTTGGTGTAGCACCTGTGGAGGAGAAGATGTGGGAAAACCGGCTAAGATGGTTTGGTCATGTGCGACGCAGACCTATGGAAGCACCGGTTCGACGAATAGATACTCTCGATATGAGCAATGGCAAAAGGGCAAAAGGGAGACCGAAGAAAACATGGATGGAGGTGATACGAAACGATATGGTTGCCAAAGGACTCGATGAAAGTATATTGTTCGATAGGAGTGAGTGGAGGCGGAGGATTCATGTGCTGGACCCGGTGTGATTCTCATGTTGGTTCATGTAGCCCACCCCATATGCTTGGGATAAAGGGCTCAGTTGTTATTAGGGATTATGAGAATTATTTTCCTAAACTTCTATATATTTTCTTATACTCTCTCCAAATATACTTCATCTCCTCAAACAAATCTATAACTATTTTAATCATGCACATTTAAACTAGTCTATATACATCATATTTATTTAAAACCCTATATATATTTATATAAATATTTCTTATTATCCTATATACTAACAAATCCTACACCTATTTTAATTATATATATATTTTATACCAAACAACATTTACAAACCCCCACATAATTTAATCTCTTTAACAATATTTGGATCTCTCTTCAAATATATTTCTCCTCAATATTTTATTCTCCTATCTTATAACAACTTTACATATATTCATTATCATCTCTCTTCTCATATAAATCAACCTTCTCTCTTTCCCATCATAATATTTTCTTCAAAATTAGCTGAGCCATCAAAATTTAGAGATTTGCTTCGTTTCGTGTTTCTCGTCTCCGAGACAAGTTCTTTTGCTATCTACTTTAGTCAACGCAACATCGGTAATTCTTTAAATAAATTATTAACTTACAATGTTTAAATAAAATTATAATATTATGCCGCTTCATCAATATATCCTATAATATTTGTACATATGATAAAAACCCTAGGATCTTGAGCATCCATTAATCCATTCATCTCTTGAGCACCCATTAATCCATTCATCACATGAACTGTAATAGTGTAAGCATAATAAAATAATTATTAACATGTAAATGTGGTTTAATATATAAAAAGTTTTATAAGTAATTATATGTTTCTGTTGTAACCATATTGGTATACACCAGTATGCAAAATGTCAACACTTTTATCCTAATCTAAAACCTAAAAATATACCATCATTACTGTTAATCAATAAATGGTTTGGGCTTAATATTTAATATATGTATAAATTAAACTTTCTACACTACCACTCTTTATAACGTCACTGTACTCTGTGCCTTAGTTATATAAATTATATTGACATTATAATTTGTATTAATACTTTTTGTTATCATATGATTATAAAACTTATTAGTAGCACTTACATGATGACTAGTCAATTTCTCACTTATTTTATCTTACTTACTATGATATCGTAATTATATTATTACCATTATCTGCTTTATGCATATGTAATTTGTCATTCTTATTTAATCATATTCACCCTTTAAAATCATATTTCAGTTTATTATTCTTTCCAATAAATAAACCCGTATGTTAAATATAGATGCTTGCATATTTATGTAGAGTCTTGTTTATATTTTTTTACTTTACCATATCATATCGTCTATATTAACATTTTACTTGAGATTATTATTGTCGACATGCTTGAGCAACTCTAACATGCTATTCTTGTTTATGGACACTATCATATTATAACCACCGTACTTGACATGGCATGACTACTTATTGTTCCAGTCTACTCATATTAAAACGAGGTCTCTAATTAGAATACTTAATTATATGCCATGACACAATCTATACCGTTACAAGTTCCATTTCCGTACAACTAACATGATATTACAAGTGCCCGTCCATTCTGCGTTCCTAATTAGTGATTCAGTTGTTACCATTTTAGATATGAATACGCGGGGTGTTTGGATAGTTTGAGTATGCTTTCGTACAACAGGATCTCAAGAGTCCCATGCAGACGGCTCGTACCGGGCTATATCGGCCGCTTGATACTACAGCTCGTACCAAGCTATATTAGTCATTTGTTCATTCCACAGTTGGGCCCGTGTTTCCTTATCCCTGAGGCCTTACTCTTGGGTTGGGAATACTCCTATAGAGATTGACGCACACTCGAATTCACGATAGGATAGATTACCTTTTAGTGACCGGTTAGGATGTGACTTCATCGACTTGACCTGTTTACATGTCTGTTTCATATTATTACTATATCCATATATGTATAAACATGCGCAAACTGCCTTCGCTACACTCACATATTCATGTTATCACACCACATACACACACTTCTACGTCGAGTACTTGTTGAGAAGTTCCGACATCCCTGAGATTTGCCATTTCAGATTTAGAGAGATTTTTAGGCCGAGCAGGATCATAGCTGTTATCAGGAGTTTACAGAAGATCAATAGTCCGTAGGTTTATTTCTTTTCGGTTAGCATTTATCATGTGTGCCCCTTACGGGACATTAGGATTTATGTGTCTTTTTCGGATCTTGTCTTATTTTGAACCTATTGGATCATAACCTTATTTTTGCATTTTTTTTATCTTATGAACCTATTGTTAGTTTTCTTTGTGGTTTCCTTGCAGTATGATTATCAGTGTTATCTATTTAGTTTTGGATATTATATTGACAGATTTAGCTAGACAGCCTCTATGTAACTATGGAAGGATCATTCCTTACCGTAGGTAGCACGACTAGCCTTCGTTACGCTCCGTATTTCCGTATTTTGGGAAGTGGCGTGACAGATACTTTTCAATGATTTAGAATATTCTTGCTCTCTAAATATTGTACCATTTTACCTCCAAGCTTCTCTTATTCTTTGTTTCGTTGTGATATGCTAGTTATGAGTCTCCAACTTTTGTTTTATTTGCTATTCCTTATAAAATTTGACATTTCAACACTTCAGTGCCACCCATGACTATGTTCCAGTATTTCTAAATAAGACCTGTGTAAGCAGCAAAACATATTAGCATATCCTTTAACTTTGGAGTTTCGGTGGAGAGTGGCAGAGTCATAAAAATATCTACTTGGTTTTATTGTATCTTTGGCCAGGTACCTCCTGCCCAGATTTTCAGGTCAATGGGAGACTCGTTACAGTGCGAGACGCGTCAATGGAGAACATGTCATTATTGGACGAGCATGGTCTTTGGTGTCACGGCTGATGCTTATTTGGAATGGAGAGAGTTCTTTCTGTATGCACAATTTGATTTCAAAGATGCTGCCACTTTTATGCAGCAATGCATTTTCACATGGAACTTCTCCCACAGTGGTTTGCTTCAAAGCCCAATCTTTGTTCTTGATCCATTTCATGTGATATATTATGCCATTTCCATATCTTTTTCTTAGTGGATTTTTTGTAACTTAAATTCGCACAGTGCATAATGTTGATTCTGCCTCTTAACAGTGGTGGAACTGTAGAAGAAACATGCATCTGTCCATGAGATGAGTAGCAAACTTGTATGTGCCATGGATGCACTTATTAGGTTGGTTGTGCTATGGTTCATTCAGTCCCTCACTCTTTTGTTTAATGCATCTAATTATGTCTAATTGTTTCCAACTGGTTAGAGCTGTCATCAAGTGTTATGGGCAACATTATGCTGAGATTGGTCCAGCATGTATTGTTACTATAGGATGCGACTGGGAATATCAAAGATAGCTGAAATCACTTTGAGAGAGTGTTTCCTTCACGCTCTTCTAAATATTGTCTTTGTTGTGGTCTAGATGCGCAGCGTGTTTCTGTTTCTAAAACCAGCGAAAGTGAGGAATCTTCTAGTTGTATGTTAATTAAATGTAGATCACAGCTTTGAAATCGTTCTCTATGTGCTAAGCCAATCTCAGATCATAAAAGAGGTGCACAAATGAATCACGCGCACACTGTGAGAGTAATGTCATCAACACCATCATCGCCTTCATTAATAAGTCAGGATATTCATTAGAGTCCATATAGAAAGTGGCTCCATATCTTATTTCTGCAGCTTATCCATCCTAATGGATATGTTTTGAATTTCTGAATTATTTTTTGATAGCCAGTATGATTCCACGGTGGATTTCACAGAGTGAAGCCAATGATGCATTGTTCATTTCTGATATCTGCATTAAATTAAATCCCAGCTTTCTATATAATGTTCCATTGCCTTCCTACTACTTTTATAAAATAATCATATGTTTCCACACTATTTTACCCTATATTATCAATTTTCACTTGCGAAGTGATATAAAGTGCTTGCACTTTTTTTTGCCAGGTGTATTGGAACACTAGAGAAAACGACAATGGATGCAATGAAGTTCATTGCAACAGCTGTATATGCGTGGCCTCTCTCATAAACAGGGTTGCCGAGAACACATTTGGAAGTGCATTTGTGTCAATAAAAGTCGTTGGATCTCTCTTTGAGTTCAAATCCATTTGTTAACTTGTTAAATAAAATCTCTCTAATCTGAACCTTGCATTCTTATATCAGACTATGAGCCAATTGGTAGGACAAACGATGATGAAATCAACTGCGATCGAAGACTACTTGGAGGCCTTTCAGCGCTCTATTACTTTGGAATTTTGGTGTGGTGGTAAGTTTGGTATTTTGTATGGTTTGGATGAACCCAGGTTCAAACTCCTGCATAAGCACAGTTTTGATTAAGCAATTTTTTTATAATATACGCTGCCCGAAAGTCGAACAAATGCTTCACAACTCGCTGGACGTTTTAAAGCATAATATAAAAGTATATCCCTCATCCCTTTTAATAGAGATTTTTTTAATGGCATTAGAGCACCAGGTTTGAAGAGGTTATAGGTTTCAAGTTTCCTCAAGTTGGGCTGGAACAATAAAAGTCCTACTAAAACACGATGTCTCCCCTTGTAATTAAATGTTTGTAGAAGAAATTATGGGTTTGGCTGAGTTATTGCTGCTGAGAAATGCCATAGTTGGCACTCCATGAGTCGATGATTTGTCAGCTGAACAGAGAAAAAGACTCACAATTGCAGTAGAGTTGGTTTCGGACCCTTTCATTATTTTCATGGAGGAGCCTACATCAGGTTTGGATTTTAGGGCTGCAGCAATCGCAGTGAGAGCTGCAAGAAAAACGGTGGAGACTGGACGCACTGTTGTCTGCACAATCCATCAGCCCAGCATTGAGATATTTGAACCCTTTGATGAGGTATGTATAAGCTCCAATAGTTCTTTTCCCTTTTTCTGGAGAATAATAAGAAAGAAATTCTATGATAATAAATTATCCTTAGTTCATAATTTTTGAGAAACCTAGAGAATATTGTTTACTCACAAAATCGAGAGACTTACATGAATTAGTTTAATCTTTAGGATATTCAACTTAATATAAATTAGAGAAATTCTTAATGGTTTGCTTTTGTACACTTTTTAGGGCAACAATTGATGCCTTTGGGTCAGAAAACATTGTAAACAAAAAAATAGAACATTACTATTAACCAGAGATATTTCTCACTCAGCCGAAGAAAGGGGGTACATCAAGCTAGCAAGATTGAATCTATAACCAATTTTAATCTTGTGATGCATCTCACAGTTACTTCTAATGAAATGAGGTGGGCTGCTCATATATACTGGGCATCTGGCTCCTCTATCCTGCTACTTGATTCAGTATTTTGAGGTAATTACAAACCCATTATATGAATTGCGCTTTCGCAGTCACGTACTCACATTTGTCCGTATATGGAAAATTATTCCTCATGCCGCATATTTATGCAGGCTATTCCAAGATGTCCCATGATAAATAATGGCCAGAATCCTAGCAGCTTGGATGCTAGATATAAGTTCTGCTGCCATGGAATATGCTACTTGTGTAGATTATGCGCACACATTTTGTGACTCTATTCTGTTTAGGTTAACATCACCGCTTAAATATTGTGAAGATTATGATATCATGATCAATCATCTACTTCAATTCCTAACATGGAAATCAATTTCCACAGAGAAAATATGAAACAAGTCAAAGAGCCAAGTCAAGCACAAGATCAGGAAGACCTGTACTTCTCTTCAAGATACGAGCAGGATCTTGAAACACAGGGTATAACATGCTTATGGAAACTACACAAATTATAATGGAAAAGTCCAGAAGACAACGCAATATTCACTATATGGTGTTGTCTTTTGGCAAGTTGGTTCAGAAAGGTTAGTTTGAAGCTATTAATACTTACAGATCCCTCTTTATTCCGGATTTTCTGCAATCCATAAACCCCCCTCCCCACTGGTCAGAACTTCAGAACATGATGTCTTCAACATTCTAGGCGTGGTCTATGCATTGGCATTGTTCTTGGGCTTTGCAAATGCATCCATAGTACAGCCTGTTGTCTCGATGGAGAGGACTCTGTTCTATCGAGAAAGATCAGTTGGGATGTATTCCTGCATGTCTTGTGCGATAGCTCGGGTACGCTATTAATGTGAATATCAATCCTACATTGCCTTTAAAATTCATTTATCCAAATAGATTTTTCTTTTGATACAAAATGGTCGCAAACCATTTTGGACAAGTTGACATAATTTCTGAATCACTTAAAAACACAAAAATCTAAAACTTCTAATCATGAGTAGAATTATGCGAACACGGTTATTTACAAATGAAGTCAATTACTGGTTGATATTCACGTTTCTTTCCGAAAAAAATCAGTCACAGGAATTGATATAGGATTAATTTCAGATCGTGCCCTTAGTATTATTAATTCTTTAGTGTCCATTGTAAATGGTGTTGCTGTATACACAACAAAATCAGCCCTCTTTACCTTAGTATAATTTCTTTAGTGTCCACTGTTTATATAGTGGTGTGGTTTGAATTGTTCTGTATGTTTAGTCACAATCAAAGGCAACAAATTGAAAACATGGGATTTTATGTAATCCTTTTCCTGTTCTTATAACTTAAAAAACTTCTATAGTGATTGGCTCTAGGTGAAATTTTTCCATGCAGTGACGGGTTCTGACCATTTATATATCTGTTATACTACTTCTAGATTTTGATATAGCTGGATTAGGGTTATTGTTGAATGAAATGACTCAAATCTTACCTTCATCTATCCTTTTGGAGGCAGCAAGGTGTAGAGTGTTTTTCATCACTCCATTGAGATGAGAATTTACGCGCGTGTCAGACACATAACAGATTCCCCTGTCTAGGGTAGGCCGGGCTTTATTGATGTGGGGATCCGAATCTCCGGCAGTCGCGGACTAAGCTGCCGGTAATTACCCTTATCTTTGGAGTGAGGGAACCTCCGATTGACGGGTCAAACTGATTGTGCGAACTTAAAGTGCAATGTGCGTAGAGGGGTTTTGGGTATACCGGGGGCCTCACGGAGTTTACGGTGGTCCCACGGGAGAAAAAAAGGGGTGAGGAGCGCCTGCTGAACGCGTGCAGGGCGCTGGGCGCCCGCGGGTCATGTGCGCGGCACGCAGGCGCTGGGCGCCAACGGATCATGCGTGTGGCACGCGACCGCTGGAAACACCAGCGGAAGAAGAAGCTAAGCCCTTGGGTTTGGAGTTGAACTGAACATGAATTGGGCGTGGATTTGGAGTTAAACTCCAAAAGATATGGATTTGGAGTTAAGCTCCTAAAAGATATGGATTAGGAGTTAAACTCCTTTGAGGATTTGGGTCTTGGAGTTGAACTCCTCAAAGATATTCGGAGATGATCAAAGAGGATCCCTTTCTTCTCTCTTGAGCCTTGGATCTTCTCTTGAGCTTTAGATCTTCCCAAAGTGTGATTTTTGGAGATGAGTCTCCTTCTTCCTTCTCTCTGTTGGCTGGATCTTGGAGAAAAGGGGGCGAGACTTAAAAATCTTTCATTTTAGAGATTTGATGGGAGATTCGGGCTTCCCTTCAAGAGTTTTATGCTGAAAAACTATTCCTTTTTGGGAAAAGAAGAGTTAAACTCTTGATTTAATTCAAAAAATGGAAGAACCTTTAGAACCTGTAACACTCTAGTCCGATCGTATGTTTCTTTTTCTTTTCTTTTGGATATATTTTATTATTATTATAATTTGGAGTTTAATACTTTTAATTAAGATATATACATATAATTATGGTTTTTCAAGTTTGTTAAATATGCATATTATTAGTATTTAAAGTTGACGCACACATTCGAGCTCACGATAGGATAAATTACCTTTTAGTGACCAGTAAGATATGACTTGACCTGTTTATATGTCCAGTAAGATATAACTTGACCTGTTTATATGTTTTTTTTAATATTATTACTATATCTGTATGTATTTATAAACATGCGCACACGGGCTTCACTCCACTTACAAACTCATGTTATCATACTACATACCTCCATTTTACTTTGAGTACTTGTTGGGATGTTCTGACATCTCTGAGATTTGTCATCTCAGATTTAGAGACGGATTTTCAGGCTGAGCAGGATCAGAGCGGCTGTCAGCAGGACTTTGCCAAAAATCAGCAGCCCGTAGATTTATTTCTTTTCAGTTAGTATTTAGTATGCGCGTCCTTGTGGGACATTAGGACTTATGTATCACTTTTCAGATTTTGTTTTTATTTCGAACCTATTGTATTGGATCTTTATTTGCATCAATTATCTAGTTGACCTATTTTTAGTATTTCTTGTGATTTCGTTGCAGCTTGATTATTAGTGTTATCTATCCTGTTATTGGATATTATCTTTGACAGGTTAGCTAGACAGCTTTTATGTGACTATGAAAGCATTTTTCCTTACCGGAGGTAGAATGGCTGGTCTTCGTTACTCTCCGTATTCCGTATTTTAGGAAGCGGTGCGTGACAAGGTTTTGTTGGTATCAGAGTCTGGCTGACGTTGGAAGACTTTGTTCTACCAATTTTTAAGTTAGAATTATGTCTAGGTTGCTCTTAGTGTGTCATGCTGCATATTCTGTTGACTCTGATTGTAGAATTCGGGCGACTGAGATAGAATTACGTTATTTGTACCTATGTACCGCAGCATGGTTACAATGCGTCATTTTGTTTGAGTAACTTAGAGTTCTACTCTTGATTTGTTTCCACTGATTTGATTTCCTTACACACGCCAATTTCTCGAGTCAAGACCGTGACTACATACCCACATTTGTTTTCTTGATTCTTGATTTTTCATACCCATCTATTTTCATTGATCCTTGTAATTAGTTCGTGATCTTGTATTTTCGTTCTAATTTCGAGGACGAAATTTCTTGTAAGTTGGGTAGGATGTAACACCTTTAGTCTGATCGTACGTTTTCTTTTCTTTTCTTTTGGATATATTGAGTTTTGTTTTATTATTATTATTTCAGTACTTTTAATCAAGATATATACATATAATTATGATTTTTCAAGTTTCTTAAATAGGTATATTATTAGTATTTAAATATTTATTTGTCCAACACTATTTTGTAACCATATTTTTATTTTAGTATTATAGTTTAAACAAAAGATATTATGTTTGGTATTTCTTTAAACAATATATATACAGAAGAACCCCTTTTTAAATCTTATTTATAAGATATTTTGTCTAACGATATTTATTTAGTTAAAATATTTAGTTTTAACGAGTAATGAGTCCATGTTAAATCTTTTAACCATATAAATATTTTTCCTAAACTAACAACTCAATTTTCTCATTTCAATCACCATATATTTCTCCCCCTGATCTTATCTGTCTCTCACCCGATAACTCTCTCCTTTTAAAACAAATACTATTTTCTTTCTCTCTCCAATCAATTATCTCTTTCCAAACAAATATATTTTTCCAACAGATTTCACTCTTCATATTATATCACTAACTATATTTTACCAAATCCCCGCTCTCTTTATATATATATATATATATAATTTATATATATTTTCTAACAAAATCTTTCTCCAATCTAATCTCTCTCAGTAGATTCTCTCTCTCAAATCTACTCTCTTTAATTCTTTTTCTACAAACACACACACACACACACACACATATATATATAGCAACTAATTATATTTATTTCAACGAACCCATAACCATATACATATCTACATGTATTTTTACTATATATTAATATATGTATATACATATACTTTCCTATTATCCTAATTATATATACAAACTAATATGCATATATACACCTTTTCTAATATCTTATAGAAGTATATAACAACCCATCATATTTCTTTTTTATATTTATATATATCTCTCTTAAAATCAAATCCAAGTATATTTCTTTCGGCCTCTCCAATTATAATAATCTCTCTCTAATCTTTAACATCTCTCTTTCCTATAAAAAACAACCTAATAATTATCATCTCTCATTCCCATATTAATCAACCTTTTCTCTTTTTCCCATCACAATATTTTCTTCTTCTTCTTCAAAATTAGCCGAGTTGCGTTTCGTGTCGTCGTGTTTATCCGTCTCCGAGGCAAGTACTCTTGCTTTTTTTAGCCGATGCAATATCGACAAATATCACAATAAATTCTTAGTCTATAATATTTGAATGAAAATTGTATTGTGTAATTTCACTAAAATATTACGTAATTATTATATACATGATGAAAACCTTAGTTTTATACTGCTCACATAAGTTTGCATGCTGCTTACATATATATAGCTTACATTTAGACTTATTTGCATAGCTGATATAAATTTTAATTAGCATATGTGAGTTATCATTTCATTAAGTTAAATAATCAATTCAGTTTTACTTTTTGTTGAATCTTTGTAGAATATAGCTTATATAATATAGTGCTTAGTGAACAGTAGTTCAAGATATATATATATATATATCATTGTAAAATCAAGAAAATAAATATATAATATATAATACCATCAAGAAATTACACATTGTTACTAATAGTATGAAATAAAATGCTTAAGTGCATTTATATAAGATAACTATATTGTTTGTGTTTTAATATCCTTGGTATTAATTTTTTATATTTATCTTTGTGTTTTTATTAATAATCAAACTTTGTGCTATTAAATGAAACCTTATGTTCATGCATGAAATGAAAACCCTAGAATTTCTATAACACCATTAATCATATTAATCCTTTAAAACCATATTTTAGTTTATTATTTCTTCCCAATAATAAATCCGGATATTAAATGGAGATGCTTCCAAATTCATGTAGATTTTTGTTTACATTATTGATACTATCATATTATATCGACTGGATTTGACATACTACTTGAGACTATTATCATGGACCTGCTTGACATGACATGCATGTTCACGATTACTGTTTTCTTACATTAAAACGATAGCACTAATTAGAATGTTGAACATTCATGCCATGAAACAATTACTCATGCTTACATGTTTACCATATTGTACTATCATCGTGACTTGTCCCGTTTTCCTGTCCAGTCAGCATTCCATATTGTGATTTAATTTATTACCATGTCTCGGCATTGGAGTCTTCTTCTAGCTCTTCCAGGATCTCAGCCGCTTCCATGGGGAAGAACTCCTTCAATTGAATCCGAGTTCTTTCCTTTTGTTCATAGTCTTTGAGGGAATCGATGTACTTCTGAATAGTCGATCTCCCCGCAGACTCTTTTTCGCGTCGAGCCGCACTTTTCTTCTTCTTGAACTTTTTGGATTTTGGGCCTGATTGAGCCGAATTGGCAGCTGGAATGGTGGGCTTCTTCTGCCCTTCCCATTCAGTTCCGCGCTCTTTCTGAAGCAATTTTAACATCTTCGTTTTTTGGTGGTTGCAGCTTGTGTCTGTATAAAGTTAGTGGTTGCTGCTTGATTGTTCACTAACACGCTCTTGGACAACTCGATCTCTCGTCTTGTACTGCTTCTCGACCTAATTTTTGAAAATATAGCAATCCTCGGTGGTACCGGTAATATAAATGATTGTCGGTCATTTTTGCTTCGTGAGGTCTTTTCGACTCTGGCAATTGTAGACCGTTGTTTAAGGCATCTTTGAATATCTTGCAAACCTTGTCCTTTCTGTAAGAGTAAACCTTGTTTTTCTTCTCCTCTAGGGAAGGCCCTTCTCCTCCTAACACTGGCTTTTGAGCCCGGTCTGTTTTTGATCCGTCCGTCTTTCTCTTATCTTCACAGTCAGATGCATTGAAGGCGTCGGTCTTGTTGGAGCTCCCACTTTTATGGTTGTCATCTTTTCTGCTCTTCCAAGACTTGTCACCTTGAGAGTCCGGGATAGACTCTTATTTTTAGTGTTCCAACATTTGCACTCTCTTGGTCGGCTCTTGAAACGTCTTGAGGCCTACTGTATATAAGAATGGGACCATCCAATTGCTGAGATTCCCAATGAGAAGGCTGACGGACTGGTCCTGCTCCAGCGGCGGTTCGCATTTGACCGTGAGATTACACCTTCGGGCAATAAAATCCGTGTTGCTTTCGTTCTTTCTCGACTTGGTCCTCACAAGGTCAACAATGGAGATCTTATCACTGACACTCATGAACCTTTGCCGAAATAGAGACTCCATTTAGGCAAAAGTGATGATGGACCCGTCTAGTATGCTCGTGTACCAGTCAAAAACGATACCTGTCAGGCTATTGACAAACTGACGAAGGAGCGCATCATTGCCTCCTGTATTTCCGCACGACGTTTTAAAATGGGCGACATGCTGATTTGCGTTTCCTGTTCTATCAAATCTTTCGAACTTAGGAATGGCGTAGCCGCTCGGAAACTCGATCAGATCATACTGTGCGGGATATGACCACCCACCACTGTCAATTTCTTTTTGAGCTTCGATTTCGACCACCAATATTTTAACCTTACTGGTGACCAAATCCATTATCCGATCTTGTGTTAGCGGGATGGTGCCATTCGGAGCTAAGACATCTCCAGAAGTAGAATGTGCCCGGTTTTCGTGCTGCTCGCCTAAACTTGGACCTGAAGGTGCAGGCATCGATTGCTTCGGGTCGTTGTCGCCTGGCTTATGAGTAAAGATATGTGCTTGATTGGAAGGCGCACGAGCAATTTGAGCCGTGAGTTGCATCACAACATTCAGTAGGTCATCAATTTTTTAGTAGAGCTTGGCTATCTCTTTATCTTTGCTCCTGAGCTGCTTTCGAAGCTCTTGAAGCAGCTCTGCGGTCTTGGGGCGGAAAGTCTGCTCTTCTTCGCTGTCCGAGCTTGATTCCATATGGACTGAGAGGTCCTTCTGCCTATCGGCCTTATTAAGAGGGTTTTCATCGTCCAGCGGAGGGGGCTGATCTTGGGAAACGACAACCACATTCAAGCCAGATTGGGCTTGGAATGTGGTGGCGTCATCCTTACTTTTGCTGCGCAAGTTGTTGCTGGGACACACGCCCGCCATATAAACCGTGTGGATAACACATCCGGCCATCTTTTCACCACCGGCGGCTGACTTCGTAGATGGTTATCGTGATCTTTCTGTTTTGGAAACGGACAATCGATTGAAGACGGTTGGCCCGACCGGGTTCTTGAGTAGGGCTGGTGCTTCTTTTCTGGTTTTGTCCTGCTGCTTTCGCACGGCACAGAGTGCCTTATAGACTCTTGAAGAGACGGTGTCATGCTCTCTATGTTGGGGCTGAGACACGTCTCTTTGTAATATCGTTCGGGTTATCTTCTTGATTCTAGCCGTCATGGCGTTTTTTTGAATAACTAATTTCGTAGGTTCGAAGGAATTGCTGATTTTTATGGCCGACTCAGCTGTCGTTGTGGGATAACCCTGTTCTTGGAACCTCACAAGGTTCATCTTGGTCGGAGCCTTGGCTCTTTTGTTGGCTCTATATCTGAGCCGCTTCTGCCTTAATTTTTTCGTTTTGAGCACTTGGCAAGCTTCGGCCCTTCAGGAAGACACCGTAGACCGATTGATAGAGATTCCAGAAAATACTCCTGCTCGCGCGATTGTCAAGGGCACCGTCTGAGCTTGCTGGAGATTCTTTGTGGTTCCATTGGTGTTGACGGTCTTGCCGCCAATCGGAACAGTGGAGAGTCGTTTGAATACGGATTTGCATTTGGGGTGAGATACTTTGGCGACCACAACGTTCAGCCTCCAGGCCCTTGAGGACGGTTTGGCCGCTTGGTTTGCCTGGGCCTCCGTCAGATGAGTGCTTCCGGCAGGGTAGTTAATGACGGAACCAAATTGACGGGGCGGTTCCTCCCATTGCCGGCTGAGACTTACAGGGAGAACCACGCGGGCATTGATCTTGACCACGTAGGGAATCAGAGTGGCGTCAGAAACGAAGCTCGTCTTGGGAGACATGATTGTTGAGTTCGAGATTATGACTGAAAGCTGTTAACCTGTACACAAAAAATGACTTTAGTACAGGCAATCGATATATATGTTGATTTAGTTCGCATGAACGTTTTGCTCGAAATATAGGAGGAGAGAAAAGGTCCCAACATGCGTGCCAGAATCATTAGAGTGTTTTTCTCCACTCCATTGAGATGGATATGTGCGTGCGTATAAACACATTACAGATTCCCCCTGCTTAGGTAGGCCGGGGTTTATTGGTTGTAGGGATCCGAATCTCCAACTGCTGCGGACTAAGCTGCCGTTAATTACGCCTCACCTTTAGAGTGAGAGAACCTCCGATTGACGGGTCAAACTGGTCATGCGAACTCAATGTGCAGTGTGCGTGTGTGTCTTGAGGGGTTTTGGGTATATCGGGGGCCTCGCAGAGTTTACGGAGGAAGTATTTTTAGTAGGGAGCGTGAGAAAAAAAGAGGGGTGAAAAGCGTCCTAAGGACATGTGTGTGGCGCGTGGGTGCTGGGCGGCGGCGGATAACGTATGTGGCGCATGGGCGCTAAGCGGCGCGTGAGGCGCCCGTGTGAGGCGCTCGTGGGTTACGTGGGCGCTGGGTGCCAACTTCTAACGAGCCCGGCACGTGGGAGCCGGGCGCTCGCGGGCGCGTGTCAGCGCCTTACGTGCCCGGCACGTTGGCGCCGAGCACTCGCAGGTCACGTGCGCGGCACGCGACCGCACTAGCAGAAGAAGGGGCTAAGCTCTTGGGTCTGGAGTTGAACTCCTGAACAGAAATTAAGCGTGGATTTGGAGTTAAACACTTTTAAGGATTTGAGTCTTGGAGTTAAACTCCTCAAAGATCTTCGGAGATGATCAAAGGGAGCCCATTTCTTCTCCCTTGAGCTCTGGGTCTTCATTTGAGCCTTAGATCTTCCTAAAATGGGATTTTTGGAGACGTGTCTTCTTCTTCCTCCTCTTTGTTGGCTGAATCTTGGAGAAAAGGGGGTGAGACTTAAAATTTTTCCAATTTAGAGATTTGATCCTTCAAGGGTTTTATGGTGAAAAACTATTCTTTTTTGGGAAAAGAAGAGTTAAACTCTTGTTTTAATTCAAAAAAGAAAGAAGGTTTGAAACTTTGAGGAAGGAGAAGGAGGTACGGAACCATAATTTTTTAGGGGAATCAAAAAGTTCTTGATTTTCTCATCACGATTATCTTTATAGGCTTCATATAGCCCTTTTGGCTTTTCCATATGGCACTTATGTCTCCCTATACCTCATGTGCCTATTCATTTCTGCACATAAGCCATGGGATTTACAAAATTTTAGAATTTTGCCCAATTTTTCATACATTTAATTCTAAAAAAATGTATTTAAACTAATTTATCGTCTTTTTTTGGCATGGAGCCGGCCCCTTCCACGCTTGGTCTTGACTTGGGCTTTGGGCCCAGTTGCTTGGGTTCAGGCTCACTTGGCTGGGGGTTGATTGACTTTGACTTGGTCAACCGAGATGTAATTTTTGACTCCAACACAAGGTTATTCAAAAAAAGTCTTGCTTAAGCCTTTATAGGCTTCAACAATTCACCCTGCATATGAATTTGATTGAATATCAAAAGTCTTAGACTTTTGACAAAAGCTAGCCATCACTTGAATAACCTTGTTGCCGCACCCCGGACATATCCAAAAGGGTAGGTGGGGGAAAGGTTTGAGTCAGTTCATTTAACAAATCTCCATCTTAACTCAAACCACAAAATCTTTTCGGAATTCTTGCTGTCTTTGCTATAAAAAAAAAACCGATTGGCTCATCCTCCAGCGCGCCTAACACCGATCAATTCGAGACAATACTCGAATTTACACGGAGGCAACTTTGTTATCACATCCGCGGGATTATTCACAGGGTCAATCTTTTCAACTTTGATGACTTTAATCACGTCGATCTTGTGATACATTTGATATTTACTTAAATGTATGACACTATGGCTGTCACAAAACATCACAGTCACATCCTGGTGTAAACCGAGATCAGAAACCAAATCACATAACCAAATAGCTTCCTCTACAGCTTCTGTCACTGCCATATACTCGGCATTTTTAGTAGACAAAGCAATTGTGGGCTGAAGAGTAGCCTTCCAATTAATAGCAAAACCAAAAAGAGTAAAAACATAAATTGCCAAAGATCTTTTGTGGAGATTGCCCACAAAACCGGAATCTGAATAGCCAACAACACTGTATGCATGATCGACGAACTTATCGAAACATAAGCCAACATTTACATAACCTCTTAGATACCGAAATATCCATTTAACCGTCTTCCATTGAACCTTACTGGACTTTTCCATATAGGGACTAACAACGATAATGGCATGCGCAATATCCGGACGAGTGCAATCCATAGAATACATAATGCTTCCAGCTGTACGGGCATACATAATGCTTCCACCTCTTCTGGAGTTTGAGTCAAGATGGAGATTTGTTAAATGAACGACTCAAAGCTGATTTGTTAAATGAATGACTCAAAGCTTATCCCTATTTATCCTTTTGTATATGTCTGAGGCAATAGCAAAGTTATTCAAGTGAGGGCTAGATTTGTCAAAAGTATAAGACTTGATATTCAATCAAATTCATGTGCATCGTGAATTGTTGAAGCTTACAAAGGCTTATACATGACTTTTTGGTGAATCTTAAGGGCATGTTTGGCAATTGGAAAATGAAGAAAGTAGGAAAGCGGATAGAAAGAAAGCGGGAAGAAAAATATTAATTCTTGTTTGTTTTGTTAAAAAGAAAGCGGGAAAGAAGCTGAGTTGACTCTTATATAGTAATGCAAAGTAAGATTAGGTTGTTTGGTTGGGATAGTAGAAAGTAAAAAAGAAAAATAAAAGGATAGAATAAAATATAATTAAATAATAATTTAATAATCACTTTCTATCACTTTCTTCCCACTTTCTCCACTTTGGGCAATAAAGTGAATTTGCTTAAACTAACACATGTGGCAAGAAAATGAGAAAGCTCTTGCGCACTTTCTTTTTTCTAACCAAAGAAATAAACTTGGAAACTAATAATCACTTTCCCACTTTCTCCCTTACTTTCCATTCTCTAAACACCCCGTAAAGGCTTAAGAGGACAAGAGCTTTAACTGCTTATTGACTTGTAACCTCGCCTCTTTATATGTTTGCTGCCTCCTTTCGAGAAGGAAACACAGAGTGTTTTTGTATGTGAGGTAATTGCGCTATTGTTGTCCAGAGAGCTGATTGCCTCTTTTTGAACCTCCAATGAGCGAACGTTTAAAACAGACAAGTGCGAACAAAACAAAAGTTTATTTTTAGTTTGACCAGAAGGTCCTGGGTTCATGACTTTCCATAAGCACTTATGGTTAATTACACCCTATCGTCCCAGGTTCGATCCTGGACGAGATATCTTGTTAGGTTGCTCGAAATCACATCACAAAAAGGAGGCGATCACACTGTAGATGGAGACGACATAAAATCTATTTCAAGGAAATATCATGTTATATTGATTTTGGATACAATTTGGATACAATCCATTTAAAACAAATTGTACAAAAAGGAAAACAAGTACTCAAATGCTAGAACATAGGTGATTTGGGTAATGATTCAAACGGATGGAGGATTTAATGTCAAGTTGGTATTAAACAAAGCATAGGCGGGTACTTCCCTTCTGGGGACTCGAGCCATATGCTCCTTTTGAACATGGACGGATACCCTAAGTGGGGTACGGTGCCATTTGAAGCAGGGGAGGATGCCTGAGGTATCTAACCTATCAGAGTGGCGGTGGGTGCTTTCTAGCGGGACCTAACCATTTTTCCTTGATGGGCGGATACTTCTTTTAAGGTATCCGCTGGCCATGTTTTAGTGGTGTTTTGTTCATTTTTCCATCACCTTAAGTTCATTAAGCTCCGTTTCTTGTGCTTTGTGCTGAGTTGGTCCTTGTTTTGGTTCTTTAAGTGGTCCATATCGGGCGAAGAAGATGGTGAAGAGAAAAGGGGACTTCAAGTCCTCACCTTGTTTTTCTTCTTTCCTTTTCTTCTCTTTTGAAGAGACAATCTTTAAGTTAAGAAAACTCCAAGTATTGTGAGAGTGTATTGTGAGAGGGTGTAAAATTGGTCCCCATTTCTTTTCCTTGGGGTTGCATATATAGAGAAAAGGGGAATAGTTAGAACACTATTCCAAGCATTGTAGAGGCATGCGAGAGAGCATGGGGGATTTACTTCTCCTATACTTATTAGCGGCGCCCTGTTCCTTGTTCGGTGGTGGGTACTTTCATAAAGTGTCCACCACCTTGGTAGGGACAGGCACCCCCAAGCAGGGCACCGCTTGCTTAAGCCGGCACCCTTGAGCGAGTGTTTATTTTGGAGACACCCGCTAGGGGTATCTGCACAGGATACTCCGCCAGTTGTAAGAAATTTGGGTCGAGAGGACCCCCGAAAACTCTGCGATGCCCCACAAATCCGAAGTGGGTTACTTTGACGGCTGTTTAGTTTCTTAAGGGATCTCTTTCAAGCGTCAATTTTTTTATGTCAACAAATGCCCCCGTCAATGAGTGCACACAACTTGTCAATGTTGTGGGCATGAGATTGATGGAATTTTCTCCATGGTATTATAAGAAATTTGGCAGTCACCTGATTTCGGACATAAGTTGCTTTGAGTGTGCCTTTTGTTTTATAGTCGCTTCGGATATGGATATTAGTTTACGGTTATTTCGGACATAGCGGGTGGCGTAAGCACACGAGGGGGGTGACTGTTGGCCTTTAAACACAAGTTAGGGAGTGGAGAACGGCAAGCGGACTCTGGTCGTCATCCGTTACTTACTCGTAACATGTATTCAACATACTGACAGATATCCACATCATTGGGATTCACGGCTTGAATGCCAAACTTTCATATATTTATTCGCCGAATTACCTTTCAATGTGAAATCAAAGAAAGAAACGTGAAAGTCGATTTTTCATGTCATTGAATTTGGTGAGGTCTTTGTCATGGAGAGGACTCATATAACAAAGTTGGATTTAGTGGATTTTCTATTTAAGTGAACATTCGCAAATGGAAAAAGTGCAACGTCTCGGATTTTCCTATACATAATAAAAGTTTTTATTCAAATTTTCTATGTCAAATAATTATTTTAGCGTTTCTATTATTGAAAAACACTTTAAAAATATTTTTCTAAATTGATATAATTTTTAATAATTTTTAAGAGTTTAAAAGGAATTTTTAGAAAAGGATAGAGGTATTACGTATTTTTACTATAAAACAATTTTTAACCAAATTTCATCACAAATTGAAGAAAACATTAAAATAGAATTTCTGGAATTTTTCCTAATATTTCTAGCTATTTTAAAATAATTTTTCTAAATTAATAACAATTTCTAAAACAGTTTTGAAGTTAACAGAAAAAAACAATTTTTTTTTAAGAACCGTCCTTAAGTGGGGCCGTTTCCTAGGTTCTTCACATGGGGAGGCAGGTGCGTGGGGGCTACGCTACGCGCCTACGCCTGCCCCTGCCCCTGCCCCCACGTGGCTGGCGCTCGCCCACGAGGGTGAGCGAACGGCCGTGGTTTGCCCCCGCCAGCGCACCCGACCAGAGCGTGGTTTGGGCATGGGTTCAGGCATGGGTTCAAGCATGGGTTGACTCCAGCTCCGCTTGAATTTAATTGCTTTAATTTTTTAAAAACATTATAAATAGAGCCTTCTTTCTCAAACAATATCTCATACAATATTCATCCCAAAATTGTAAAAAAAATACTCTGGTCTTTTAAAATTCTTACACACTATATTCAGGAGGTAAATGACCTATCCCCTATCTAGTTTATTTATTTGATTGTGTCATGCCGCAGCTTGTGTTGTAGTAAAATATATTTGACCCTAAAAGAAAATAAAGTTTCATTAAAATACCATCAACCATCAAGAGTAGGGTTTTCCCTAAAAATACCATTATCCCTTTATTGAGTTTTTAACAAAACACCTTAAACTTGTCGAATCTAAGTTCTACTAAAATACCATTAGCCTTCGAAAACCAAGTTTCACCAAAATACCATTAAGTTTCAATGGTTTAGGTTTTCTTTAAAATGTCTTTTAACCTTTCTAAAAGCTAGATCTTTATGAAAATGCTTTTAATCATCAAAAGTAAAAAATACACCCCTAACTTGAAGGTTAAGTTTTTCATTAAAATACCCCTTATTGTAAAGGTTGAGTTTTATAAAAATACCTTGAACTTATAAAAACCTAAGTTTAATAACAATACCCCACTTTTTAATATTTTACGTAAAACGCTCAGTAGTTATTAGGCAATCGTTTCTGAGAAGAATATAAATCCTGCTGCCCATATGCAGTGGTTGCAAACATGGAAATGTTTTTCTAAAATATTAATTTCAAATAATACAATGAACTTTCCTAAACAACTGTTATATTAAACCACCCTATTTCGAAAAGAGAACTTTTAACCAAAGTTCGAGATTTCGGCCAAAACCACTGATACGTGGTGCTTTCGTATCGGTTTCGATGGAGATCGATACGAAATCCGAAACCGATATGAAACCAACCATACAATGTCGTTTCGGGTGAAACCTTTAAAAACTTTTTTATACCATTTTTTACTGTCATTGTGATCATTGTAGGCTTTCGTTAGAAAACCGCAAAAAAGTGAACCCAACCCTATATTAATTCTGATCTAAGTACACTTTTCAATATTTTGCATCATGGCTGGATTTTTAAACATTAGGATCATTATCTTGTAGTATAGAAGCATAAATTTAAATATTTAATATATCTACTCTTATATATGTTGTATTACTGTCGAAACCGAAATCCGAACCGAAACTAGCAGAAACCCAGCGAAACTAATAAAATTATGAGAGACCGAAACCGAGTTCTTGAACCTTGCTTTTAACGTTAAACCTCTCGATCTAAGATGGTACTCTTTTGGATATTGCATCTCCCGCAACTCTTTACGAGGGTTCCTTTATGGATGGTGCGTATTATCACACACCACGAGCATAGCGGGGTTGATAGTGATGCCCTCATGGGAAAACCGATCAACAAAGAATTCTAAGTAACTCTTGATCTTTATAATATTAGAATGACTGTTATGAAAATTGTGTGATCTTAAATAAAACATCATGGTTTCTCATATGATAATAAATACAACACGAATGTGTTTTTCAAAAAAATAAATACAATAAAATACTATGATCTTTAATAAAAGATATTTACATTAAATTATCATGATTTATGATAAAAGTCCAATCACTTGAATGATACTATACTGAACACAATTTATGACATCGAGTACGGATTGGGTTTGACGCGCGAACCTAGGTATGAAATACTTAAAGAAGATCTCGTTATTACGGGTGACCTGATTTAGAAGATCCGGATATATAGGTGACCTGATTGTGAGAAGATCACAATATTTTGGGTGACCTGATTTAGAAGATCCGTTATTACGGGTGACCTGCATAACCGTTGAAATTCCATGTTTAGATGAACTACGTGCTAAAATTAATCCGTAATTGTTGAATACAATGGAATGATCTTACGAATTGGGTATCCTTGTTTAATCGAATTGAAACAATTACAATACTTGGTAGATACCTATTGAGGTTCACTCACATGACAACTGTATACACATATCTTCTTTACATATTTTGCAATCCTACTCGAGTGCAATTTGCTGACGGACTTCCTTTTTCCTTTTCTCTATTTCTGGGATGTCCATTATATGAGGACGAGATTCAAGAAGACGATGAAGGAGTGGAGCCCACTGATGATGATTTTGTGGAGCTGACGCCCGATTACCAGGATTAGCAATTTTACTTTTCCTGTTGCTCGCCTGTTTAGGGCTTTGCATTCCGTTCCTTGATGTAATAAACAATCCTTTTATTTCAATACCAGCGATGTAATAAAGTTATCAGTTAATGGAAATAAATGCTTTTGGATTTTATTATTTGTTTTGGTACATTGCCTGCATGATATGTATGTACACTTAATGTAACGGTATCGAGTTAGACCACCACCAATACAGTTAGGTTGTGGACTTTACCACGTCACCGTTTCTGCCTTTTGGAAGCGGGGCGTGACATGTTTTATTGGTGGCCTATGCAGGTTCAAAATGTAGTAAAACAAAGACATTAACTAGACTTTATCATGTCTTTGAATCATATTTACTTTGTCTTTCCCGTTGAATTCTGCATCTGAGCATGGCCTTCTTTTTCAGGCCATGGCAAACCCCGCAAGAGCACCCATTCCTGATGAGGATACCTAATCGATTATTACGTTCGACGTCATACTTATGAGCTCCGACGATGAGGTCGAAGGTCCACATTTCATTTATGTCGATAGTGATCTCGAGATGGAAGGAGTTGAAGCTGTAGCACCGGAGCACATGATAGCCGATGACTCGTAAGATGAAGAAGATCCAATAAAAGAGGATCCAATCGAAGAGAATCCTGAAGAGGAAGATTCAATCGAAGAGGATTCAAAAGAATATCCTGAAGAGGAAGATCCAAAGGTAAACCACGCAGAAGAGGATCTTGAAGAGGAGGAACTGCTGGAAGAGGACTCGAAGAAGGGGCTCCCGCAGAAGGTCTGAGAGAAGAAAACCCCATGGAAGAGGAGTCCAAAAATGAGTCTCCAGTTGAGGAGGTGTCGGAGGATGAAACTTTGAGTGAGTAGGAACCTGAGGTAGTAGCTCCTGCAATGCACAATGAGAATGGACACCCTTATCTTAGTGCGAGAGTTTATCGCAACATGTCGAATTTTAGGGATTGACGGGACTTGTTTGTCTTTTTGGCCAAAAATAAGCAATGTATTGCAATAGGGCCATGTTTATCTTTCAGTTGTACCTTGTTTGAATTTATGAATAATAAAGTTTCAGTTCAAACAATTCTTCCTACGCAACGTGTCTCTAAACTTCGTTTAATGTTCCTTCTAGCAATATTTTCTTTTCTTTATTGCAAGTTAATATTTTTTTCCCTTTTCTCCACCCTTGAACCTTGTAGTAATCTAATCCCCATCTCTTTACTCAGATAGCGATGACCGGTCGTCACTTTAACCGTAACAGAAGGGAAAACAAAATCAACGACGCCGCAGCTTAGCAAGCAGCAATGTTACAAATGATGCATGGACTCTTGGAACAACAAAAACAACATACCGCCGCCCTTCATCAAGAGCCGCGAGAGAGTCGGCAGCAACATGCTGAAATCCTTGAGAAGGCATTAGCCCTAACCCACCAGGGAACAACATGGGTTAGACATGTTAGATCGCTACATCCCAAGAATTTTTCTGGAAAAGGGGACACCTTTGGAAGCCGAAGAATGGCTTCGGAGAACTATCAATGATCTCGGTGCTGCACATGTTCCGATAGATGCGTGGGATATAGCGAAGCTACTGCTCACTGACAATGCGCGCATTTGGTGGGATGCCAAAGAAAGTCGACTTCAGAAGCTCGTCACTTGGGAAACTTTCAAGGAACGTTTCGATACCCAGTACCTCCCAGTGGTGGCACAGCTGGAGATGGAATGAAAGTTTGTTTAGCTTCAACATGGATCAATGTGGGATAAATCAGTGGATGAGTATGCTGCAGAGTTTGCGATGTTGAGTCGTTTCGCTTTCCATCTTGTGGCAACCCCCGAACTATATGCAAAGAGATTTCGACAAGGGTTGGATTTAAGGACTCAATCGGCCATGTCCACTGCTGCTCTCCCGACTTATGATGCAATCTTAGAAGCAGCTAGTAATTTCAAGGATCTTGAGAAACACATCAAGAAGAGTGATAGATCGTTCGAGTGAAGCGATCGGTAAATCAAATGGCATGGGGCATCTTTCAAGTTTGACAGTAGGCAGCAATTCAAGAGGCCAGTAGGGCTAAATGTTTCAAGACCATCAACAATAATCTGCAATCACTGCGGTAAGCCCGGGCACTATATAGGGGACTGCCTTTTCTTTCACAAATTCTGTTTAGTTTGTGGGTCCCCGGATCGTGCGATTGGGGACTGTCCTCAGAAAAGAAGACAACTTGGTCCCGTCAACGAACCGGCAAATAACGTGACACCGCAACAAGGAGCTCGACCACCTATGGCTACTAGGCCAACAGGTCGGAGGCACCATTGAGGGGACCATCTTTGCCTCCACAGAAGCGTGTCTTCCAACAAGCCCAGCACAATGACCCAAGCGCCAGGCTTTTACCATGACAGCCGAGAAGGCTGAGGCCACTGGGGAGGATATTACAGGTATCCTTATCCTTTATATATCTATTTTACTTTCAGTACCATACTTGTTCCTTCTTTTTAGTCCATAACCCTTCTCTAAAACGTAGGTATTCTCTTAGTAGTATCTACACCCGCACTTGCACTTTTCGACTCAGACGCATCGCACTGCTTCATGGCACAAAAGTTTGTGACTGCCCATTCTATTTCAGTGACACCCTTCGTCACTGGATAGAATGTCAACACGGGAAACGGTGTGATTAAGTCCATTACGGGATATGACCTGTGTCTTGTGGTAATCTACGGTCGAGGATTGAGGATTCTACGCCAACTTCATGGTGATAGATATTCCAAACTTCGACGTAGTTTTGGGCATGGATTGGTTGGGCATTCTACGCCACCATTGACTGCCGCCAAAGGAGGGTAATGTTTGAAATTCTTGATCATCCGATATTCATCTTCGAAATCGGAAGTTGATCCTTAGATCCAGCAACTCATAGAGCAATACCGAGAAAAGATGAGGCACTGAACACCCAACAAGGGGAGGTAGAGATGCCTATGGTAGTCCGGGGGTTTGAAGACGTATTCACGGATGTGTATGGTCTACCACCGGATCGAGCAATCGAATTCACGATAGACTTGATGTCGGGCACTCAACCAATTTCAAAGGCACCATACTGGATAGGACCAACCAAAGACAGAACTTTGAACACAGATTGACGACCACCTTCAAAGAGGATTTATTAGACCGAGCGTCTCACCTTAAGGTGCTCCGGTTCTCTTGGTACCAAAGAAGGATGGAACTAGACGGATATGTATCAACTACCGAGAGTTAAACAAGGTCACAATCAAGAACAAGTACCCTTTGCCGAGAATCGATGATTTGTTCGATCGGTTGTAAGGTTCTCGGGTGTTCTCGAAGTTGGATCTGAGGACATGTTATCATCAGCTCAAGGTCAAGATGTCCGATATTCCTAAGACGGCTTTCAGGACCAAGTATTGACACTACGAGTTTCTGGTGATGCCTTTCAGAGTGACCAACGCCTCAGTCGTATTCATGACCTGGTGAGCCAGGTGTTCTATGAATATCTTGACAAGTTTGTTGTCATCTTCATCGACGACATTCTAATATATTCAAAGAGTTGGGTGGAACACACGGAGAATCTACGCATTGTGCTTGAAACCTTATGACAACATCGACTATATGCAAAGCTCGGTAAATGCGAGTTTTGGCTAGAGCGGGTAGCTTTTCTGGGATATATTGTGACCGGTGAAGGAATTGCGGTAGACCCGGCCGAGATTGAGGCAATACAAAAGTGGCAAATTCCAGAAATAGTAACTGAGATCAGGAGCTTCTTGGGATTCGCCGGGTATTACCGCCGCTTTATTAAAAAATTCTCCAGGATTGCGGAGCCCTTGACTAGTTTGACTCGGAAGGATGTACTATACGTATGGTGTGAGGGTTGTGAGAAAGTATTCTCGGAGTTGAAGACTTGTTTGACCACAACACCGACTCTTACTATTCCTGACAGGACTGGAGGTTTCGACATTCACTGTGAAGCCTCGGGGAAAGGACTGGGTTGTGTGTTGCATCAACACTGCAAGGTAGTGTCGTATGCATCGAAATAGCTGAAGATTCACGAACGCAACTACCCGACTCATGATTTGGAGCTTGCCGCGATAATTTTCGCACTCAAGATTTGGAGGTATTATTTATTAGGGGAAAAGGTGGAGATTTATACCGATCATAAGAGTTTGAAGTATATCTTTACTCAGAAAGAGCTCAATATGAGGTAAAGAAGATGGATGGAACTGTTGGCGGACTGACATAAATTTTCAATATCATCCCGGGAAAGTAAATGTGGTTCCTGACGCTCTGAGTCGCCAGCCAATCGCTCTGGGACTGACTGGTCACTGGAGGAACTGATAAGATCTCAATAAGTTAGAGACAGAGATGATTATGCCAGGAGTACTCGCAACACTTATGAATCTACAAATTCAGTCTACGTTGGCCGATCGGATAAGGAAGCTGAAGATAGGGATGCTTGACTACAAAAGATCCGAGAGCAGGTGGAAGCAAACTTGCGGACAAACTTTACTATACATAGGGATGGATCACTAAGGCATGGAAGCACGATCTGTGTACCTACGAGCGACATCCGAGAAGAATTGCTAAAGGAAGCAAACGGTTCCCCATACTCCGTTCATCCGGGTTACAAAGATGTATAAAGACCTCCGACAGAATTATTGGTGGCATGGGATGAAGCGAGAAGTAGCAAAGAGTGTGTCCAGTGTCTGGTTTGTCAACCAGTAAAAGCTGAGCACCACAGAGCTGCCGGTTTATTTCAGCCTTTACCCATACACAAATGGAAGTGGTAAAACATCACGATGGACTTTGTGACCGTGCTTCCTCGCAGCACGAAAGACAACGATGCGGTGTGGGTAATTATGGACCGACTTACCAAGTCTGCACGCTTTATTCCCTTCCGTGTCTGTTAGTCGACCGAAAGCCTAACGAAGAAATATATGGAGGAGATTGTCCGATTGCACGGAGTACCTGTATGCATTGTTTCTGATCGAGACACTCGTTTCAGGTCCCAGTTCTGGCAGAGTTTACAAGAGAGTCTTGGCATGAGCTTGAGTTTTAATACAACTTACCACCTTTAGACCGATGGTCAATCTGAGAGTCATTCAGATTCTCAAAGATATGCTTCGAGCTTGCATGCTGAACTTTAAGGGAACTTAGGAAGATCGCTTGCACTTGGTAGAGTTCGCATACAATAATAGCTACCAGGTAAGTATCGGCATGGCGTCATTTGCAGCTTTATATGTGAGGAAGTGTAGGTCTTCTTTGAGTTGGAATGACGTTGTGGATCGAGAACTCCTGGGCCCAAAAATCATCGTAGAGACAGTGGAAGTGGTGAAAACCATCAGGGAACAGCTACGGAAAGCTCAGGATCGGCAGAAACATTGGGCAGATACCAAGAGAAGGCACCTGGAATCCCAACCGGGTGACCACATGTTCCTGAAGATTTTCCTGAATCGTGGATTAATACATTTTGGGAAGCGCGGAAAGCTCAACATGCGATTCATCGACCCGTTCGACATCTTAGAACGAGTTAGTGATGTGTTGAAAGTAAAAAAAAAATCAAATGATGGGACTTTAAAGATAGTCCCATATTGAAAACAACAAAAGGAACGCATGGGTATAAAATATAAAATGGGTTACACCTCAATAATGCTTGAGTCTTATTGTTGGAACCCACATATCATTAAAAGCCCATGTGTAAAAGCCCATCACTCCTCCAAGTCTTCTCTAGTTTTAAACTCTACTCTACATTAAAAATAACTTTAACATGGTATCAGAGCCAATGGTTCGATCCAAACCCGACTCGACAATATTACCAAGTGTTGTACTTTCCACGTAACAATCGCACCAAATAAAAAAGTGATGGTTGCACGTAGGAGGGAGTGTTGAAAGTAAAAAAACCAAATGATGGGACTTTAAAGATAATCCCACATTGAAAACAACAAAAGAAACACATGGGTATAAAATATAAAAATGGGTTACACTTCAACAAGGCTTGAGTCTTATTGTTGGAACCCACTTATTATTAAAAGCCTGTGTGTAAAAGCCCATCACTCCTCCAAGTCTTATCCAACTTTAAACCATACTCTACATTAAAAATAATTTTAACAGCTTATCGTCGGGCCCTACCACCTTCCTTGGAGGGCATACACGTCTTTCATATCTCGCAGTTGATGAAGTATGTCGGCGACCCTAGTCATGTCGTGGATCATTCGGAAATCATCGTGGGGACGATCTGACCTACGAACAACAACCGGTTGAGATTCTAGACCGGAAGAAGACCCTGAAGAATAAGACAGTTCAGCTGATTAGGATTATGTGGAGGGGCTCCCCGGGCGAATCTACGTGGGAGAGAGGATGAGATGAGAGAACGTTGTTTTCATCTTTTTGTAACTCTCCCTTTGTAACTTCTTCTGCTATTCCTGTAATTTGGAGGACGAAATTATTTTAAGGAGGGTAGATTGTAACGTCTGGGATTTTTTTATACATGATAAAAGTTTTATTTTTCAAATTTTACTTTTCAAATAATTATTTTAGCGGTTCTATTATTAAAAACACTTGAAAAATATTTTTCTAAAATTGATATTATTTTTAATAATTTTTAAAAGTTAAAAGGAATTTTTAAAAAAGGATAGAGCTATTAATTATTTTTAAAATAAAACTGTTTTAAACCAAATTTTATCACAAATTGAAAAAAACATTAAAATAGAATTTCTGGAATTTTTCTAGCTATTTTAACTATTTTAAAATAAAATTTCTAAATTAAAAACAATTTCTAAAACAATGTTGAAGTTAAAAGGTAAAAAACAAAAAAAATTTAAAACCGCCCTTAATCGGGGCGGCCTGGGTTCTTCACGTGGGGAGGCAGGCGTGTGGGGGCCACGCGCCTGCGCCTGCCCTCACATGGCTGGTGCTCGTCCATGAGGGCGAGCACGGGATCAGGCATGGGTTGGCTCCCGATCTGCTTGAATTTAATTGCTTTTATTTTTTTAAAACCCTATAAATAGAGCCTCTTTTCTCACCCAATATCTCACAAAATATTCATCCTAAAATTCTGAAAAAGATATCCCGGTCTTTGATTTTTCGATGCCGACGCAGTGGTGCAGACCGTTTGCCTAGCAAAATACAAAGCGACTCATCGGCTTCGATAACCCATATCTTAACACACGGTAGAATCCGCCTCTCACCTCATACATCACCCGTCACATTCTTCTTCTTCCTGTTAATCTGCAAGAAATTATTTAAACGATTATTTTATTGAAGTTCCTTGTTAATGCTATGTTAAATGTACTACACGATAAAACCTTGTTGATAAAATATATAATCCTTTATCTTTTCTTTAAAATTTGTCACACCCCGCTTCCCAATATACGGGATATGGAAAGTAACGAAGGCCAGCCGTGCTACCTACGAAAAGGAAAGATCCTCTCATAGTCACATGAAGGCTATCTTGCTAAACATGTATGATAATAACCAAGAATAATACTAATATCATGCCGCATAAGTAACAAATAACACCGTTGAATCCACGAGATAAAAATAGGTTCAATAAAATATCCAAATAACAAAGGATTATGAATAAACGAAATATAAGGTCCAAAATAAAAGGTGCATTAATCCTAACATCCCGCAAGGGGCTCCCATGCTAAGTACGAACAGAAATAGAAATAGAATAAACCTACGAATGCTACTGATCTTCGGTAAAATCCTGATAGTTACTTTGATCCTGCTCTGCCCGTGAATCGGTCTCTAAACCTGAGATGACAAGTCTAAGCGATGTCAGAACATTCCAACAAGTATTCAACCGTAATAGTATGTATGTGTGCGATAGCATGAATATGTGAGTGTAGTGAAGCCCGCGTACACATGTAGATATAGATATAGCAGTAATATGAAGTAAGCATGTAAACATGTCGAGTCGGTCAAGTCATATCCTAGTTGGTCACTAAAAGGATATTCTAACCTATCGTGAGTTCGAGTATGTATGTCAACCCCTGTAGGAATATTCCCAACTCAAGGATAAGGCCCTAGGGGTAAGGAAATATGGGCCCAACCGTGGAATGAACAAGTAACCGTATAAATCCCGGTACCGGCAATAATAACATATGACCGTTAAAGCCCGGTACCAGCTAATGAACATGCGACAGATATAGCCCGGTACGAACTCCAATGACCGATATAGCCCGGTACGAGCTGTATTTACAAGTGACTGATATAGCCTATACTGGCTGCCGACAGTGGGACTCTTGAGATCCTGTTGAACGAATGCACGCTCAAACTACTTCAACACCTCGCGTATCTATAATTAACATGGTAATAAACTTAATCACAAATTAGAAAATGCTAACTGGACTGGAACATGTGATATCCTGTTAATGGTACAGAATGGAAACTTGTATAGAGGAAAGATTGTGTCATGGTATGTAATTCAGCATTCCAATTAGTGTTCTCGTTTTAATATAAGGAAACAGTAATCATGAATAGGCATGTCATGTCAAGCAAGTCGATATTAATAGTCTTAATTAGCATGTCAAGTACAGTTGATATAACATGATAGTGTCAATAACGTAATAAGAATCTACATGAATGTGCAAGTATCTCCATTTAACATCCGGATTTATCAGTGAATCGAATATAATCTAAAACATGGTTTAAAGGGTTAATTTGATTAATGGAGTGGTCATGTAAGCTAGTATCATTAATTAGTTTTTAGTTAAATAATATTATATCATTAATAGAATATTGTACATTCAATTATTGTATGATAATAGTATATAGTAGTTAATATTATTGTTGTAGAAATTCTAAGGATTAGCTGATATTTGCTTAAAAATATAAGAGCAAGAATACTTGCCTCGGAGACGGATGGGATGAACGGAATGACGGAGACGACAGTCATGGTAACACGACGCGATGGAGACGTGAACACGACCCAGCACGATCTCGGCCTTGGACCTGTGCTCGGCTAGGGCTTCCAAGTTAGCTCTGGCGACGATGGTGGTGGTCTTGATCGGCGGTTAAGGGAGTCGAGTTTGAAGGAGGAGACGGATGCTGCTACGGTGGAGGAAACGGCGATGAAGACGTGGGTGAAGTGAGATGGGTTTGGCGACGGCAAGGAGAAGGTGAGACGACGGCGGTGTTTGGAGTGGTCGGCGGTGAGGCGAAGGGGTCTTGGTGAAGGGAGAAATCGACGATGAGGGGATCTAGACGCTCGGCGATGGGTTTCGATGGGAGAGGTCATGGAGAGGGTGCAGAGGCGGTGAGGTGGAGATTGAAGGGGTGCTGATCGAGAAAGACACCGGTGATGGGTTGAGCAGGGTCGCGGTTGAAAGGAGGTGGCCGGTGAGGTGTCTTGAGGGTGATGGGTTGCGAAGGATGATGGTGATCTCGGTGGAGACGAGATGGCAATGGTGGCTCGGTGGTGAAGTCGAGGGGTTGAGGAAGACGGTGGTTGGGGGTTCTAGGATGAGGGAAGAAGATAGAGAGAGGGATAGGGTTATGTTTTATATAGATTGAGTTGGTTAAAGAAAATAAATGTAGAGAAGAAGATATGATTTGGAGAGAGAGAGAGAAGAGATAGAATATTGATGATGAGGAAAGAGATGATGAGAGAGAGAGATCAGCTCTTGATTAGTTAGAGATGTGATAATAGGAGAGAATATTTGTTGATATGAGAGGGAAAAATATTCCGGGGAGAGAAGATAATGAGGGTGTACACACACACACACAGAGACACACACAAGTTAAATAGTACAAAGATTTAAACAAAGGATTCTCAAATATTATACATCTCTTGTTAAAACTACAATATATATCATAACCTATTTTAAAACTATCATACCAACATATAAACTATATATACTGTTATATAGCTAATATTAGATAAAAAAATATTATATGCAAAATAAAAGATATTAATACATTAACAAACATATATTAGATGACAATGAAATATCTAACAAACTAAATAATATATATATATATATATATATATATATCTTAACTAAAATATAAACTCCAAATAATAATAGTTTTATTTGAGCAGAAAAATAAACTAATGCAATCAGTATACTGTATCATAGTTCTAGGGTGTTATAAAATTCTTGCACACTATATTCACGGGATAATGACCTACCCCCTATCTAGTTTATTTATTTGATTGTACGTCGTACTGCGACTTTTGTATTGTAGTAAAATATATTTGACCCTTAAAGAAAATAAAGTTTCATTAAAATACCATCAACTATCAAGAGAAGGGTTTCCCCTAAAAATACCATTACTCCTTAAAGATTGAGTTTTTAACAAAATACTTTAAACTTGTCGAAACTTGTCGAATCTAAGTTCCACTAAAATACCATTACCTTTCGAAAACCAAGTTTCACCAAAATACCATTAACTTTAAATGATTAGGTTTTCTTTAAAATATCTTTAACTCTTCTAAAATCTAGATCTTTATGAAAATGCTTTCAATCATCAAAAGTCAAAAATATACCCTTAACGTGAATGTTAAGTTTTTCATTAAAATACTCTTTATTGTAAAGGTTGAGTTTTGTAAAAATATCTTGAACTTATCAAAACCCAAGTTTAATAACAATACCTCTCGTTAATATTTTACGTAAAACGCTCAGTGGTTATTAGGCAATCATCCCTAAAAAGGACACAAATCATGCCGCTCATGTACAGTGGTTACCAACATGGAAATGTTTTTCTAAAATATTAATTTCAAATAAATACCATGAACTTTCCTAAACAGCTGTTATATTAAACTACCTCTAACTTCGAAAAGACAACTTTTAACGTTAAACCCCCTTGATATAAGATTGTAGTGAGTTCTTTTCGATATTGCATCTCTCGCAACTCTTTATGAAGGCTCTTTTGTGGATGGTGCAGATTATTGCACACCATGAGCAGAGCGGGGGTGATAGTGACGCCCTCACGGGAAAACCGATCAACAAAGAACTCTAAGTAACTCTTGATCTCTTAATATTAGAATAACTGTTATAAAAATTGTGTAATCTTAAATAAAATATCATGGTTTCTCATATATAAATAAATACAACACGAATGTGTTTTTCAAAAAAATAAATACAATAAAATACCATGACCTTTAATAAAAGATATTTACGTTAAATTACCATGATTTATGATAAAAGTACAATCACTTAAACGATATTATACTGAACACAACTTATGACATTGAGTACAGATTCGGTTAGACGCGCGAACCTAGGTATAGAATACTTAAAGAAGATCTCATTATTACGGGTGACATGTTTTAGAAGATCCCGATATGCGGGTGACCTGATTGTGAGAAGATCCCGATATTATGGATGACCTGATTTAGAAGGTCTTGTTATTACGGGTGACCTGCACAACTGTTGAAATTTATGCTTAGACGAATTACGTGCCAACACAAATACGTAATTATTGAATACAACGGAATGATTTTACGACCGGGTATCCTTGTTTAATCGAACTGAAACAATTACAATACTTAGTAGATACCTATTGAGGTTCACTCGCATGGCATAATGCACTGTATACACATATCTTCTTTATATATTTTCCTTATGAGGCAATTTTACTCAAGTGTAACTCGTTGGCGGATTTCCTTTTCCTTTTCTCTATCCCTGGGATGTCCGTTAGATGAGGACGAGGTTCGAGAATACGATGGAGTGGAGCCCACTTACGATGATTTTGCGGAACCGACACCCGATTGGTAGGATTTGCAATTTTATTTTTCCTGTTGCCCACTTGTTTAGGGCTTTGCATTCCGTTCCTTGATGTAATAAACAATCTTTTATTTCAATACTAGGGATGTAATAAAGTTCTCAGTTAATGGAAATAAATGCTTTTGGCTTTTATTATTTGTTTTAGTATATTGCTTGCATGATATACACACACACGCTTAACGTAACTGTATCGAGTTAGACCACCCTCAATATAGTTAGGTTGCAGACCTTGCCACATCACTGTTTCAGTCCTTTAGAAGCAGGGTGTGACAAAATGGCTCTATAGGGACGATAACTCATACTCAAACCCTAATTGGTAAGGTAAGACACCTATGCCGAGTTTGAGAGGAGTTTCCATTGCGAAGAGAAACTTCACAGATTAAAAGGGTAGATATTTTCCATTATGGAGAGGTCTTCCACAGATGGAGGATTGATGGTCTTCAATGATACTAGGATTGATTTCGTATTCATTTTTTTATTTCATTGATAGTAAAAAGCAATTTGGTTAATGAGGATATGCAAGTTTGGATTCAAAGGATGCAAGTTTAAAGTCGTCATTGACATAGGGAGTGTTAGTTTGAAGTCATCGTGGACGTAAATTAGGATCTTTGCTTGGTTCTTGAGGCATAAAACAGAAGCGAAGAACGGGGAGCGGACCTTAGTCATCATCCGTTACTCGAGACTACCAAATGTTCAATGTCCAGCCAAATACCTAGGATTCAGTTTGCTTTGAAATGTTTTGAAAGTCCTCCCGGACGTCGGGTTTCTCGCGGTTAGGTCGGCATGTGGAGTGTTTTGCTTTTGTGACCACTTAATCAGCTTGATGCCCCAGCGTGAGCAGAGGTGAGATGAGCTTAAGAAGTGTGTACCCCTTTTAGGATACACATCCTATCGTAGTGACTGGGAAATGGTTCAGAAATGGGACATCTCATACGAGCCTGCCCAATTTGTCTTATGGATCCGAAGAGTGGGACCAAGAACCATTATTTGTCTGATCTTAGCTTATCCACGTATATGGGAGCAGAGCCTAATACATAGTATCTTGCATGGAAGAATTCTCAACTTCGATCGGCCTATATGCGTTATTGTGAAGATGACTTTCACAAAAGATTTCCGTTGTGAAGAGGACTTTTATAACGAAATTAGATAGGGTGGGTCTTTTCGTTGTGCGAAGGACTCTCACATTGTGAAGATGACTTTCGCATAAGTTTTCCGTTGTGAAGAGGAGTTTGACAACGAAAATAGATAGTGGATTTTTTTATTGTGAGGACTCTTACATTGTGAAGATGGGTTTCACATAAGTTTTCTGTTGTGAAGAGGACTTTTACAAACGGAAGGAGAGGTTTTCTATCATGAGGACTTTCACAAATAGAAGGGACAGCGGTCTTTTCGTTGTGAAGAGTATCACGAGTTTCTTTTTTTTTGGCTATGAAGAGGACTATCATAGAAGCTTTTTGGTTGTGAAGAGGATCAGCACATGCGTTTTTTTGGCTGCGAAGAGGACTATCACAGAAGCTTTTCGTTTGTGAAAGAGGATTATTACATGAGGTTTTTTTGCTCTGAAGAGGACTATCACATAAGTTTTCCGTCATGAAAAGGACTTTTACAAACAGAAGGGAAAGAAGTTTTCTATTATGAGAACTTTCACAAATAGAAGGGAAAACGATTTTCCTATTGTGAAGAAGATATCACAGATGGCTGGGAAAGAAGACTCATATTGATTAGGTTTAGCATATCCACATGAGTGGTTGGGTTTTGGTGCAAGTACACAAAGTGCCCCTGTTGGCTTTTGAACACAAGGTAGTGAGTGAAGAACGGGGAGCGGACCTTAGTTGTCATTTGTCACTTACTCTTAACAGGTATTCAAAATACCAACGGAAGTCCACATAGCCGGAACTTACTACCGATGGTTTGAATGCTAAGCTTTCATACATTTATTCACCAGATTATTTTTCACTGTTGTAAGGATTCAAAGAAAGAAACGCGAATGTCGTTTTTTTGTCACTAAATTTTGTAAGGTTTTCGTCATGAAGAGGGATCTCACAACGAGGTTGGATATTGTGGATTTTCTATTTGAGAAAATGACTCTCGTAAATGAAAAAAGCTCCATAAGGATATGGGGACGATCACCCATTCTTAAACCTTAATTGGTAAGGTAATAAACCTATGCCACGTTCGAAAGGAGTTTCCATTGCGAAGAGAGGAACTTCACATAGAAAAGGGTAGATATTTTCTACTATGGAGAGGTGTTCCACATATGGAGGAGGATTTGCGATCTTTAGACACAATCTATTTCGTATTTATCTTCAGATTTATAGACACTGAAAGACAATCCACTAATAGAGATACGGAAGCTTGGATTCAAATGATGAAAGTTTAGATTCATTGCGGACTATAATTTGAGAATTTTAAAGTCCTTCCGGATATCGGATAGAGATGTTTTAAAGTCCTCCCAAACATCAAGTAGTGTTAATGTCGTCACAGACACATTAGTTTAACGTCTTTACGGATACATTAGATTAACGTCATTACGAACAAATTTAGTTTAGAGTCATTTCGGACGTCGACTTCCAGTTTAGAGACGTAAAGGTCCAATTTGCGGACATTTTTGATTTAGATTTTGAATTGTTATAGTCAAAACTGGGTGTGCAAGAGAGCATTGATTTTGTTGAATGTCTCTTGTCACGTTTGATCCCAGACAAGCAGCGCATTCTTTTTAACCAATTCAGAGAAGGGCTTGATCCTCTACCATGTATTATGGGGTAGGATAAGCTTGTCTTCTCGATACTGCCAGTCCTTGAAGATATAGCATTCTTCGATTGAGTATCCGACAAGTCGATGGTATACACAGTACCTTGGATGGTGTGTTTTGTTGTCATCTTCATGTCTTTTGGGGATGAGCAGTTGTAACCCATTCTCCAGAGCGTCTTCGAAGATATCTTTTGAATATTCTTGTTTAATAGAATATATTTTGCTCGTTAGGTCGTCGGAGGAGTTTTAGGTTGATTCGTCTGACCTGCTGATGTTCCTTGTTGACGAGCTAAGGGTTGTGCTGATTGTGAAAGGGTGGACGCAACGTCTTTGCTGGAATTGCCCGATGACTCAAGCTTGGCTCCTAACGCGATTAATCGCTCAATTAGAGAAGCAAATGATTTGTGCATGTCAGATAGCAGGTAATCTTGATATGTCCCATGATCTTAGATATCTAGAACTGGACATCATATTCTTTGGGGATCTGGTACTCGCACCGGATGCTGGCGATTCTACATCTGTGAACGAAATCGACTAGTGTCTCTTGTCTCGAAGCTTCGTCGATGCTAGCTGCGACAAAGTTACGTTGTCTAGGATGCTGATTCCAAACCTTTGCTTAAATTTCTCGGCAAGCTGGTTGAAGGTAACCACTGACCCAGGTTTCAACCAGTTAAAGGCTATGCCGGTCAAACTTGTGGGGAATTGACGAAGCAGGAGTCTGTCGTTCCTTGCTGAGTCTCCGCAAGCAAACTTAAAATAAGCCAGATATTTTCCTATCCCGTCGAACATTTTAAATGAGGAAACAGTGTAACCTATAGGGTACGGGGTGTCGTATCCGTCCTGGTAGGGCTGGTTAGCCACCAGCGCCACCAAGTCCATGTTCATTTGATTTACTTGCTCTACGATGAGCTTCTTCAAAGTTGCCATATCAATGTTGGCCATTGGCGATGCTGCTGCCATAATCGTTGCTGAACTGGGTATCAGGAAAGATCGATCAGCTTTATTTGGGACTGAAGCTGTCACATTGAAGTTTCCCCTGCATGGGGGTTAGTAAAGGTTACTCCGTCCAACGCGTGTTTGGAGCTCAATTGAGTGGCTGCACTGACTGCTCTATCTTATTTGTAGGTGGAACTAACTTTGGCGCTTCTGTCAGACTTTTTATTTGAGCGGCCATAAGAGGTCGCTCTCAAATTGGTCATCTGGACTTGTATCTCTCTGACTTGGCGATCTTTATCTTTGGCACGTCGATCTACTTCTGCTAGAGAGATGTTATCATCATCATCATCACCGTCTAGCCCATCGTCGGTCTGAGTGAGCTGGCTGGTCGTTGGCTGGTAGTTTCCTTGCCAGACTATTCGACAGGTGTGGATTACTGTGGAGGACAAAGTCCACATTGGCTCTGGTATTCCATAGAACGGATGATCTTTAGAAACCATTGACCGGAGCTGGATCTGTCCGAATAGGCTTTTCAGAATCTGTCGCTTCTTACGATAGAAGGTTCTGGGAGGGAACGTCTTCTGCAAAGTCTTACCTTCTTTGTAGACCTTTTGGTTTACGTCCTCCCTCCATTTCGGGGGTTGGTTGCTCGACGATCCTGTAGCTGCTGGATTGTTATCTCGAACCGTGTTCAACGCCTTTGAAGTGGCGTGACTGAATTCTTCAGGGGAACTGTAGAAACTTGACAGTAGATCTCCTAGAGCTGGGAGGCGTTTTGAGCTTCTCGGGCACGCTTTGTTTCCCAGCGTCTCGCATGTCCGGACTTTCCCTTTTGAGCAAAGGATTTTGCAAAGCATTCCTCGGCAAAGGCGATGTCATTATTGCTTTGCGAAACTTGCTTTCTGCGTCCCGGATACGACAGCCTCTCAAACAAATACTTTCTCTTAAGTCTGGTAACAGGAGAGGGGACAAGTGTAGGTTCTCCTCTGTAGATGGTGGTCGTGTCAGATACGACCACTTTCTTACCTTGAACACGGCGGGTTAGTTTTTTGGCAGAGGAAGGAACGCTTGGATTGGCTTCAGCATCAGCTGGCTCAGCGTTGTTTTTGCCCCAGCTCTGGGCAGGTGCTGGTGTTGGGGGCACAACAAGAGCTTGAAAGTCGTTGATGGTCCCAAATGGACACTCGTATGGATCATATTCAGCCAGTTCAGCAGCTGAAAAGGTGATCTTTAGGTTGGCCTCAGTAATCATGACCAGATAACTTGGCAGTAGCGACCAAGTCAGCAGATGGGTGGTTGTTGAATACCATTGATGGTTGATTCCGTTCCTTGTACAAGAAATCATAGCAACATTAGAATCCTTCGGTCATAAAGCGGGCTTAAGATTACACATGTCAAGCATTCCTGCTTTAAGCATGGTTTTGACTTGAGAAGTTTTATAATGTCGCAATAGTGGCATCAGGAAAACATAGCCCAGCTAAGTCAGTATGAAACTTAGCGGACCTTATTAATGCAAGCATATGTGAGAATTTTGTCAACCAGAGATTTTGGGACCAAATCTCAAGATGATGTGATCAAAACGACCTATGGAGAAATGTGTCCCCAGCGGAGTAGCCAGATTTGTTTACCCTCTTTTTGAACCTCCAACGGGCGAATTTTAAAACAGACAGAGTGCGAACAAAACAAAAGTTTATTTTTAGTTTGACCAGATGGTCTTGGGTTTGTGACTTCCCATAAGCGTAAGCACTTATGGTTAATTACTTCCTATTGTCTCAGGTTTGGATCTGAACGGAATACTTTTTTAGGCCGCTCTAAATCACATCACAAAAAAGGGGATATCACATTGTAGATGGAGACAACATAAAATCTATTTCAAGAAATATCATGTTATATTGATTTTGGATACAATGCACTTAAATCAATTTGTACAAAGAGGGAAACAGGTACTCAATGGCTGGAGCATAGATGATTTGGGTAATAATTCAAATGGATGGGGGGTTTAATGTCAAGTTGGTATTAAACAAACCATATGCAAGTATTTCCCTTTTGGGGACCCGAGCCTTATTCTCCTTTTAAACATGGGCGGATACCCTAAGCGTTGTACAGTGCTATTTGAAGCATGGGAGGATGCCTCTTTTGGTATCTGACCTAGCAGAGTGGTAGCGGATGCTTCCTAGCGGAACCTAGCCATGTTGCCTTAATGGATGAATACCTCTTTTGAGGTATCCACAGGCCATGTTTTAGTGGCGTTTTGTTCATTTTTCCATCGCCTTAAGTTTATTAAGCTCCGTTGCTTGTGCTTTGTGCTGAGTTAGCCCTCGTTCTGGCCCCATATGCGGAGAATGAGACTTCCCCCATTCTCAAGATTTAGTACTTTTGAGTGAAATAGGTTTCCTTTTGCCTAATTTCAGTATTTCTGTAGCGTGAACCCGCATCATGGCTTTACCAAACTTTGTCTCTAATAAAGTAGGCTTTTCGGCCTATTCCCATGCCATGAAGAAGTGGGTTATCTCGTTTCTATAGAATAGAACGTGGAGTTTTCTCGGGGTCTTTCAATCCTGACCGTGAGGAACACACTTGAAATAAGAACTTGTCGAAGTTCTTCAAATGGTCCATCTTGGACCTAAAAGATGGTAAAGGAAGAGGGGAACTTGGCTTCAGGTCCTCATCCTGTTCTTCTTCTTTCTTTTTCTTCTCTCTTGAGGAGTTGATCTTTAAGCTAAGAAAACTCCAAGTATTATGAGAGTGTATCGTGAGAGGGTGTAAAATTGGTCCCCATTTTTTTTTCCTTGGGGCTTGCATATATAGAGAAAAGGGAATAGTTAAAACAATATTCCAAGCATTGTAAAGATATGAGAGAGTGCATGGGGGATTTACTTTCCCTGTACTTGTTAGCGGCGCGATGGTCCTTGTTCAGCGGTGGGTCATTTCATAGAGTGCTCACCACCTAGGTGGGGGCGGGCACCCCCAAGTGGGGCACCGCTTGCTTAGACGGGCATCCTTGAGCGGGTGCTTATTTTGGAGACACCCGCTAGGGGTATCTACTTGGGGGTATACGCTTGGGACTATCCATCTGGTGGTATCCGTCCAGGATACTCCGTCACTTGTAAAAAATTTGGGTCGGGACGCTGCCCCGCATCCCGCAGTGGCCGCCGGCCCTCTTGAACCTCAGCCCACTGACCGGGCAATGGGACCCCCAAAACTCTGCGACGCCCTGCAAAATCCGGAGTGGGTTATTTTAGCGGTTGTTAGTTTCTTAGGGGATCTCCTTCAGGCGTCAATTTTTTGACGTTAACAAGAGCATTTGAGAAAACTGTGTTTAGAAAGAGAAGTGTTTGTAAGAGTGTTTTTACTCTCATTTGCTTCTTTTCTTTTGGAGTGATCTCTTTGTTGTGAGTGTTGCTCTCTTGGAGTGAGGCTTCGGTGCTGTAACTCTTTTGTGTTCTCCCCTTCGATATAATGAAATCATGCTGATGTTGTTTTCGTTTGTGGACGCAGATCGAGTTGGCCGAACCAGATTAAATCGTGTGTGCTGGCCAATTTCAATTCCGCAATTGGTGTGCTCAATTTTGTGAACCGTATATTTGTGTTAGGAACCCGTTTGTCGTAACAGTTATGATGGATGCTATTAGATTGAAGGCAAACACGGTGACTATGTGATATGCCTTTGTTAAATTTAAGCATCTATCGATCTATTAAACTATCTGAACAAGTGCGGAAAATAGAATTTCATTAATCTCCTTTCTGTTCAAATAGATGGAAAGGTGTCATATTTCTATTCAAATAGCAATACTTTTTAAGTATCCTTTCTGTTCAAACAGATGGAAACGGTTGAACTTCTATTCAAATCTTAGCAGTATTTTTATTGTGTAATCTCATTACGCAACTTAAACAAGAAAGTAACCGAAACAAGATTATAGAATGTAAATACACAGTAAATGGTTGCTGAGCAACAATTAACAGGGTCGTACCTCTTTCCAAATACGAACAGTTCATTAATGTGTTCTCATTAGTTAAACTGAAACAAGAGAATGGAGATATAATAACACAATGCATGGTAGAGTTGATTTGGGAGCAACTACTAACACACTCTTTACTTGCCTATAACCCATGATTCTGTTATTTAGCGTTCTTCTCGTGTCGGAATAAATGTGGTATATCTATAGCTGTCAAAATTAGTTTCTGACTTTGTTTAACTCTTAAGTTCAGGATAAATATCTTTTTTGGAAGTGTTGAAGGATCTGAAAGAGTAGGCGTGACAAGGCCGTCTATGCTTGTTTTTGCCATTTTTTAGAGAAGGCTTGCTAAATTTCAATCTATACATTTGCAGGAAGTGAGTATTTATAATCACTATTTGAAAGGCAGAAACGAGTTTATATGCTCAATGTTTGAAATACATGTGCTCGTCCAAGAGGAAGAAAATTGCAGGTTTTAAATCTGAATCCTTTATTTATGCCCATGCAATCATAGTGGTTCTTTCAGTATACGTTTAAAGATGCCGTTTTCAGGAGATTAAAGGCATATACAATTATAACTTAACATGGAAATCATAAAAATTAAATTAAAAAAACCTTTTTTGCATCGGTGGTGGTTGCAAACTATGCCACGAAGAAATAGGGTATCTTTTCTGCTCTCAAACCTAGTATGATGACAAATCAGAACTTGAAAGTTTGGTCAAAGATCCAATATCAGGAGAAGGGCTCAGTGGCACATTACTTGTCCTTGTTGCTTCTATTACTGGATTAGAAAAAGAAAATTTGTTTTAGAATATGTATGATCAACTTCAATGATTATCAAATCTACGGCACAATCAATTTATGGCCAATTGTGTTCACGCTTGCTGATGGGCAAGATAATAATAGAAAATGCCAATAAAGAGGGGAGATCAATGTCCTACTCAGCAATCCTCCGTGGTATGACTATATTCCAGTACCTCAAGTAAGAACTAGAGAACATGTGAAACACATAATAACCGTTTGTGTTAAATGAGTTCATCTCTTGACCTTTTATTTCGCAGGTATGTTGAAAAGGTAAACGAACTTTTGCAGCAGCCGTACATAACAAGGGAGTGGACCCTTGGAGGATGTTCTTTTCTACTTTCCGACAGAGGAAGTTGTCTACTCAACGAGCGTGACAAGATGAATGGTCGAGACAGGTTGATAGACTCTTAGTTGTATGAATCTTCATCTATCGTCTATCCTTCTTAGTTTGCTGTCTCGATATCTCGTTAATTATTCCTATATGCAGGAATAGCAGTTATGAAGCCATTGAACAACAAAGCATAATTACATCCCTCTATGCTCGATGTCACATTATTCCTGCAACCAAAGCGCTTGTATGCAAGGGTATGCTTTCCAAAATCGAAAATGATAAAAATCGATATTTGGATCAAAAGTTGGGACCATGTTTTGCAAGATAAAAGAAAAATTGGTTCAGAAACGAAACTATTTTCCCAAAAAATCAAAGTTTCTTATACCTTATCAACTTCTCGCACTTCATCTCATTAGACACTGCTACAACTTGACTCATATTCTTGCTTCCAAAGTCTTGAGCCTAATCGATTTGGCGAGGTAGCAAAAGCTGCAGCCATTCATCAGGAGCGGATTCGATGTTTAAGAATGGGCCTTTGGTTTTATGGGATAATATCTTGGAGGATGCGAATCCGAGCCTCAAGGGGTGTCCTATCCCTGACATGCAACAGGGGCCTAATTATATTCAAGGGCCCTCGTTCGAAGATACAAAATGCAAATATCTAATGAGGCCAAATCGATTATTCTTGATCTTCAAGATGTCAAATGCTGGACCGGTAGAGGAATTATCTCCAGCTCTTGTTGGTATGCATGCCACCTTTAGTTCAAGTCTACGGCGTCTTCAATTGATTTGGGCTAATCTGTTCTAAATCCAATGCTAGGAATAGTTTATTATTATATTAAAGAAATTGCTGTTACAAAATGGAAGCTTAATCTTTTGCATCAGAGGCAGGAATTTTGTTATAGTCAATTCTTTATCAATTTTTGCAGTCTTCTGTAGCCCATGCATTGTTTTCACTTAACAAGTTGCATTGCTAACACGTATTATAAAAAATTTAGTTGTTGCAAAGCTGCAATCATCCTAACAACTGCTTAAATTAATTATCTACATCAAAATCAGCCGCAACGTCAATTTCATCTAGTTGAAAAACTATTATCATCATTTAATAAAACTCCGTCTCAAAATTCGTGTGGTAGCTAATGTGACGTTGTCCATAACTTGTTGATCTATAATTTTTGGGCCTTCTGACCTAAAAATCTAGGAAAAATTCTATGGTGTGTAAACGATCACGATAGAAATAAGAACATGAACGTTCCAAGCTGTCCGACGGATGCCTGGAATTTTCCCTCTCTTTTTTTCTCCTGTCCATGTTTTATTATATTTGGCACACCGAATAATTTCTTACTACGATCCTCTTGATTTGGTAATTAGCCTTTAAAAAAAGTTCCAAGCTGTTGACACCATGATGCATGGACCCTGTATTTTTGAAACATTCTTTCTTAATTTTTGGTCTTAGGATTGGAACTTGGAACCTTTCATTTGGTAGGTAGTTTTCCCTTCACATCAGTCTCTTCTCTACAACGGACTTCCCACAAAGAACACATTAGCAAATCTTTATTGACTTTCATTAATAATCATGAGATTAATATTTTGTTTATATGTTCGTAAAATAAATAATTTACGTTTCTTAAACTTTATCGATTGTCAAGTCATTCAAGTGTATTTAACGGTAGCAACTTGATTTATAGATACAGCAGACTATATGTTTATGAAACATTAATTGAGAAATATTATTATATGGTGGGTGCAAGAAAATTTTTTGTAACTACTACCTCCCTCGAAGATAAACACCCCTCAAGATAAATGATGTCTAAATCTTTTTAATATAATATTTTAATATTTAAGGAAAAAAAAGTGTAAACTTTTTTTTTTGCACTCGCATGTAAGCTCTAAATGCAGAAAATTTCAAATAAATAATAAAATGAATTATATCAAAAAAGAAATTGTCTTCAATGTTGTAACATCCTATAATGAAATTTCACAAAGGAATTAATATGTACACGAATACTCTTAGAAGCTATGCAATGACGTCTTATCTATATATGTATGTTAGGGCGCGTTTATTTTTTTAAGCCATGAAATTTGAGCAAAGTTACTGTAGAATCACCATTTGAAGCAAAAATTAATAAATTTCTCTTCTTTTATTCTTTTTTCCTTTTACCTGTTTTCAGCAAGAAATAAAAGCTTGTTCAAGAACCTTTAATTTTGGAAACTTGTGGAAATTTATTTATTTCTAATTATTTAATGTATATGCACCCTCTCTAATTAATGAAGACTCAAAAGAAAAGGAAACCCAGCAAAGGGTCTAGACATAAATTTCCCAATATGAAACAGTCTACATTAACTCCAAAGATTCCTCCCCTCGAGCCATGCAAATTAATAAAAAATTATATATAAATAAAACACACAAGAAAAAAACCTAGGGGAAGGAGGAGACAGTAATAGACCCAAGGCAATTTCTTGGTTGGAGTTTATTCCTTTCAACTCTCCAAGGTTTGTTGATTTCTCTCATTATTCTAACAATTCTTTGATAGCTCTATGCCTGCAAACCTCAACCTCTTTAGAATAATCACACACTCATAATATATATAATTAGCCAACAAATTGTACTAGTGATCATAGGAATGGAAAATAAGTTGTGTGCTTCATTGTTCTATAGGAGAAGATCAAATATGGAAGGATCACAAAAAGGAGGAGGAAATCAATTTAGAAGAGCCAACATTGTCTATTTCCTTAGCCGTAACGGCATCATCGAACACCCTCATCTTACTAGAGTCCATCATCTCCTTTACAATCGTGTTCATCTTCGCGGTACGATTTTATTTTACTTTAAATTTCAGTATTTATAATTTGGTTTTTTTTTTCATCTTTGTTCTTGTGTTTCTATGAATGTTTAGATGTGAAGAGATGGCTCGCGGAGTTGAGAGGGAAGGATATGCCGGATTCATTCGCCTGGTCATATAAAAGGTCCGAATTATATATATATATTTCTTCGAGTAAATCGATAACATTTACATTTCTCTTGTATCAATAGGAGATATAAGAGCGAATACGTATGGCAAGATCTCATAGACGATGATCTGATCACACCGATATCAGATAATGAATATGTTCTCAAAGGCTCTCTTCTTCAATTCCATTCTCTGAGTATTAATCTCATCTTTGTTTGAATTAATTCTTGCTAATTTCAGATATAAAATGTGGGTTAATTTTTTGAATCTAAATTTTTGTTGAGCAGAAGAATTTTCTTTGGAAGAGCCTACTGATAAGAGAGGAAAAACATCTTCAACAGAAAAACCAGAAGCAGCAGAAGAATGTCCGAAGCCAGAGCCAGATACTTTACGTGTCGGACCGGACAATGACGTGTCACCCAAGCCGCCACCCCAATTAGAAGAAGGTTCTCCGATCAAATCGAATCAACGATCAATTGACAGAGAACAGAGAATGGTGGTGTTCAAGATCGACGCGGCGAAGGAAAAGCAAGAAGAGGAAAAACAAAGGCATAAGATGAGCTATTCTAGTAGAGCCTCTCATTTGTTTCGCAACATTCTCAAGTGCGGGCCTGCCGACCCCAAGGACTCGGTCCTGTTTCCGATTAGCAAGGCCAGCGGTGGTGGGTCGCACGGGAGATGCACCAGTGACGTGCCATGTGATCAGCATCAGAAGAGCTCCGAGGCTGAGAATTCTAGGTGATCGCTTGTTTGGATTCTAAATCTCTAGGAAAAAGCAAAGAAAAGCCGAAGTAATTGTATATATCCTGTAAATTTATTTGGCATTTTTTGATGAGCATCAGGAGAAGTCAGATGAGTACTCGTGGCGGGAAGAATGGGAGATCCCGGAACTACAAACCAGTAGGGACGCCCCTCTGCTTGTAAGTTTTCGTCTTCATCTCTTCGTTTCAATGTGAATTTATCGCTGATACTTGCTTTAACTTGATACGATGCAAATGTGCAGGCAATGCAAGAAGCCATTCGATCCCGAGAAGTTAAACTCGCACATGCAGTCATGTAAAGCACTCCATGGCGGGAGAAGCAAGACAAGGCTCAGCGTCGACAAGATGCCCCTAGTAAGAGATTCACGCAGTGAGGATGACTTCTCAAAGGAGTAGATCACGGGATATCTCACTTAAGTGCTCTGTTTCATTTGGCGTTCATGGACTCCAACTGTGAATATCTGGAAATTGTTCATTTTGTTCCCCTACAGTTGGGCATCGATAGTGTTGGGTAACATTCAATTAAAAACAAAAATGCACAAGCAAATAAGAACATTGATCGAACACAAATCCTACCCTATCCAATATATATATATATATATATATATATATATATATATCACATGATTTCATCATTTTTCACTATTAATTTAGTGGGTGCGTGCATAATTAATGGTTTACCGACATCAGAACATTTTACAACATTTTACAACATTTTACAATGATAATTCAATGGTGAAAAGATAGTGGAATCACATGAAATTTACCATATTCACATATTACATGATAAAAATGATGATGATGGATGCCGATTGTTGAAAAAATTCATAAAGGGTGTAGATATTTGACGTCACCTACCGACATCAGAACATTTTACAACATTTTACAATGATAATTCAATGGTGAAAAGATAGTGGAATCACATGAAATTTACCGTATTCACATCTTACATGATAAAGATGATGATGATGGACGCCGATTGTCGAAAAAATTCATGAAGTGTGTAGATATTTGAAGCCACCTCCTAGGGCTTATTTTAGATGTTATGAAAAATTGTTGTTATGAAACATCATGGAATCAAAAGAGCAAAACTCTAGCAGCACAATTACTGCCATACAGAACTGCATTGCTTTCGGTTATTTTTAGTGAGAACATGTACTTGCTCTTACTTGAAAGCACCCCTAATGAAACTGCATTTCTTTCAGATATTTTTATTCAAACCCAAAAAACAAACACAAGTTAAAACAGAAATACACAACAAAAGTAATAACAATAATAATTTAGGAATTCATAATCTCAAACAACCAAAACATTAACACGAAATGCATAACTGTCTTAGACATCTAATAAAAAAAACCCAAGTAAAAGCACACACTTAGATAACGAAAGTTGGTACGTAAACAAAAACGACACAGGGTTATGCATTCGACAAGACCAGGAATAATAATAACATCAGCGAAGCCTCCTGGCTTCTCTTTCAGACTCAAGGAGGGTGAGGATGTCGCCCTCTCTAACGGGGCCCTTGACGTTTCTCATAATGAGGCGGTTCGGGTCGTCTAGGAACTTGACCCTAACTTGGGTAACTTGACCTCGTGATCCAGTTCGCCCCATCACCTTCACCACCGTCGCAAGCTTCGCTTGTGATTCCATTCTGCAATTTCAATTCAGTTAATCAAGAGAGTAAGCATTCTGTTCGAGTTACTAAAAATAGGAATATAATCACTTTTAGGTTAAGAAATCTACGCAACAAACTATTGCCTATGATCACATTCTTAGCTCAGCTCACAGTCTCATGTCAGAGACATCATCCCCATGTGCGCGCGCACATGGGTTTGAGTCACTAGATCCATAATGGGATATGTGCGAACAACTATGAGAGTCTTTCTTGTTTTACAATTATGAGATTATTGTTTGCACATCTCAAATTGGATCTAATGGTTGCGAAATGGGTAGGATTTTTTCCTGCAAAACTAAATGCAAGTAATTGCATGTGGACCACGACAACTTCGAAAACATTCACTAAGCAACAAACCAATATCAGATCGTAAAAGAGCTACTCAAAAGAATCAATATTCTATTGGGTTCAATCGTCAAAACAAACAAAATAGAATATGCGCAAGCGCGTGCGCACGCACTGCATGATTCATGCCCACACCCACAAAATTATATGTTTAACAAGATTCAGTTGCAGAAACATAACTGCTTATCCTTTATTTTCGCTTTACAAATGTTGTAGCTATACAAAAATGCCTGATTCATGTTTTCTAACTCAACTTTTATTCCGACTACATGTTGAAGCAGCAACTACCTATAACCAAACAGCGGCTTTTAGGTTTAGAAGTAGTTGGAACTACATGCAGCGCACCCAAACAAACCACAACGGACTTCTACAACAACAGCAACAAACCTAATTTAAGACTTTTTGATATTATCACCACTATCCTGTGAAAAATCATTGCATATCATCACGGAACATAAAATTTGAGCTAGGGACTTGTAAAGCAACAGCTTCTACATGAGGAAAAAATGGCAACTTTCAATAAAATCTCGCCCAATCAATCCAACATAATAATCACACACAAATCAGACTCGAAGCCTAAGAACCAAGGAAATAGCTTACCTATCCACTAAAGCACAATGGTAAAACAACATGGTGGGGGAGCACGTAAAATTCTTGACAATATTAAAACCCTATGCTGAAAGTTTTTATTCTTTAAAAAAAATAAAGTCAAAAAATTATTTTTCTACCGACAAGACAGAATCAACATAGGCTACAAGGTTGGTGATTAGCTACAAAGTGAGACAAAAGGCACAATGATTTTCTACCCCACTTTCTTACCCAATCACCAACACGGTAGCGTACGATGGAATCTAACAGTTTGATATGTAAAAGGAAAAAAACTACCCTAGAAGGGCTTGCATGGTGCAAGCCCTCTAGGGCCATTGGATGGGCTCCCCTTACAAGTGGGGGGACCCCATCCAAGCCCTTGCATAGTAGTTTTTTCCATGTAAAAGTATCGCTCTAAATTATAATCCCATCATATTTCACACTCTCTCTTTTTTATTTGCCAAGTGTGAGACCTCAACACTACGGTACATTAAAGCACAAGAATCCATAAATTATAGTTTTAAACAAATATCTCTCCGACGAGATCCCACTCAAGACGTTCTTGTGTTAATTTTTCCGGATCTTTCACAATACTACACAAAATCAATCAATCGAAATATTTGATTAGATCAAGTGATTTCAGATTTTTATATAATCAAATCGATAGATTAATATTGCACAAGGATTATCGCGCACAACAACAACAAAGTTGCAATTTTTTACATGAAATCAATAGAAAAAGATTGAACAAATAAAAGGAAATTTGGTGTTTACCTCTTTGATCTCTGCTGGAAGCAAAGATCTCAACGAATTGTAGGCGGCCCTCAGAGTTTTGAGAAACCCTAGCAGCTGCTTTGGCCTTTTATAGAGGAGAGATGAAAAATTATCTATTCGGCCTTGGACTTTCACCAATTACCGATTTTGCCCGTCAATTTCGGGTTGGGCCATATCACCTAGGTTAGATCTCATGCCTTTTTATCCTAGTGATACTGTTTCTTCTCTTGGTGGCTGATGGCTAGGAGGAATCGTAAACGGATCCGCTATGGAACAAATACATGTGTAACCATCTTCGTATCTTGTAATCGTTGTCCGATACGGATGTGAATACTAACATATGTAGGAAATCCCACACTTTTGCCTGAGAAGCGGTAAATCCCCTTAAAGTTGAAAAACATGCATTTTACCCCAAAAATCTCAAATGGTGTTAATTTTTCTATCCATAAGACTTTTTTTCAGTCAAAAATGCCCCTCTAATAAATTGAATTATCTAACATAATATTTTCTTTTCTTTCTCTCCATCTTTTCAAATCTATACTCTCTTAAATCTAGTTGAGGAGCAGAGAGAATGATGATGCTCTATATTGGCGATCTCCCAGATCAGAACACGTGGCAGATGACGTGTCCCAGAACTCAGAAGAAAGGGTCCACATGGGCCGACCAGGCTACCTCTGTACTCGACCTGCAAGCACAAGCTAGCTTTCCTCAGAGCCCCCTGCAAATTGGCCTCCTCGGATTCTCAGCTCGTCCCGAGCTGCCACAGGACCAAGACTCCTCGGCCCTCCCGCTCGTTCCCGAGCTCCTCTGCCGAGGCCATCTTCCTCGGTCCCTCCGACCGACCAACTCCGCCGCTCACAGGCGTAACCGCCGCTCCGCAAATCTCGCGATGTGCGAATCCTCCGCCGGCAACATCCCACGTTCCACGCCATCACGATCCCAATTAACGGGCGATTCGCTTATTACGCGGGCGTGACGTCGGAAGCGTAACCGCCGGCGAGATTCTCGCACCTGCTACTGCGTGCTGCCCCACTATATAAACCCCCATCACAGAGGGGTCAAGTAAGCTTTTTTCACCCCACTTAGCCGTTACTCTGCTCGGATCATCGTCGGAGGGTCCTCGGTGGTACCAAACCACCCCGGGACTTCCTTGCAGGTACTCGGCGCAAACTCCTCAAACCACCAATCTCCTCAAAACCCATTGAGACCCACACGCAACAGGAGATCACCTCCAAAATCCACCGGGAGATCGACGGAAGACAACATCTGACGGAGACCTGAAAAGGACCTCCATCAGTTGGCGCCGTCTGTGGGAAGCGAAACTCCACAAAAAACAAAGTTGGCCTTCCGATCTCCATCCACATGGCAAGCGATCACCCTGAAGATCCAGGTACCAGCCGCCGCCTCCCCCTCACCGGAGGCTCGGATGAACCTCCTCCGGCGACCGCCATCAACGCCCTCGCTGGCCAAATAAATCAGCTACAGTCCCTCGTGGGGGCGCTCGTCCGTGTCCAAACGGCCGGGCCAGGGCCCCAGATCGCCGCTCCTCCGCCTCCAGAAGGCTCTGCCCTCGTCGGCACGGCTGACCACCGGCAGACTATGACCCATGGCCACAGATCTCACGGGCCGATACTCCCTGAGGCCCGCTGGGCGCCCCACAGCTCCACGCCAAGATCCGCCGCCAGAGCGCTTCGCCTCGAGCCTCCTCGCGGCCCTTACCACCCTGAGGAGATGTCGGTCACCTCGCCTGTCCCCAGGCATGATCGACACCCCCTCTCTCGACGGGGTCGCACATAAGGGGCTCGCCATGACGGCTCGAGGGCCACCTCACCCGGGGATCTGAGGAACCTCATCGAGAGAAACCGGGGCCGCGCCCAGACGCAGATCTCCCACAGCATAGGCCAGGGATCACAAGGCGCCGAATCCTCGGAGTACCGTGGCCGACTCGACGCCCTCGAAAAGAAGATCGAGGGCATGCGCCAGGAAGGTCACCTCTCGGTCGACGGGGCTAAGTATGCCGCCGACTCGCTCACCAAGCCGTTTACCAAGGGATTGCTCGTTGTCCACGTCTCCTCGCGCAACAAGCCCCCGAAGGTCTCTCTGTTCGACGGGAAAACCGACCCGAAAGACCATTTGGATGCTTTCACCATGGGGATGAGCTTCCAGGACCATTCCGACGCCGCCCAGTGTAGGGCCTTCTCGGCCACCCTCATCCGCTCTGGTCGGGATTGGTTCCGAGGACTCAAGCCTCGCTCAATCTTGACCTTTGACGAGCTGGCTACTCAGTTCCTCGGCCACTTCGTCGGGAACCGTCGGCAGAAGCGCACGGTCGACTACCTCTTCACAATTAAGAGCGGGGACAAGGAGACGTTCAAAGTATACGTCACTCGCTTCTACAATGCCCTCCTCGAGGTCCCCGAGCACCGGGATAAGACCGTCATTACGGCGCTCAGATCTGGTCTTAGGCACAAGGAATGGTTTTTCTCTCTTTTGCGTTGGCGCAGCCTAAGACCATGGCAGAGATCAAGGCGTGGACCGAGCGCGAGATCCAGCTCGAGTCCGAGGTGAACGCGAACCTCCCTCGAGCAGAACGGTCCGACCAGAAGAAGAGGAATCGGGAAGAGAAGCCAGAGCGTCAGCAGCCCTATCACCTGAAGTTCCAGGAGTACACCCCGCTCAACGTCTCCCTCGCAGTGTTATTAGAGGAGGCTTAGGGCGAGGGGTTCTTCAAGTTCCCTCCAATCCTGAGTCAGGCCTCGAAGCGAACCCGGGGCCCCTACTACGCCTTCCACCGGACGCTGGGCCACGCCACGGAGGATTGTAAGCAACTCCAGGACTGCATCGAGGAGATCATCCGATCAGGGCACCTCGCCGCCTACTTGAGAGATAAGCGGCAGGGCGACCACGAGCAGGAGCAGCGTCCCCCTCCTGCCGAGCTGACCATTGGCCAGATCATGTTCGTTTCGGCAAATGACCGGTCCGGAGCCCATGGAGCCCCATACCCGGTGCCAAGCATGGAGACCAACAAGCATCCGGGGAGCTTAGGCCGCGCTAATAAGGTCATCTATTAGCATGTACTTTTTTTAGGGCAATGTAAACTCTTCCTAGGGTCTGTTGTTAATTTAATAAAGATCAATGGAACATTGCGAAAAAGAAGGAAATGTCTCATTTATTCAAAAAGGTATTATGGGCTCCTCAGCCATACATACAAAAAGAAAAAGAAAATTACAGCAGCGGGGGAAGGGGGTGCAGAGAGCACTGCTGTAACGTTTTAGATTTCGGTTAGTGTTCGTTTAGACGTTAATGCGGGTTTACTGTAAAATGTTTACTAATTCGGGTTCCTCACATTTTATAACATTTAATTAATAATTTATTATTATTTGTTATGGACATGCACGCACGTGTGCACGTAAATGCGAGGATTTGTTTGTGCTAATTTTTGTTCTTAGCAACCTTGACATTTAACCTAATCTATCCCTTTGCTTTAATCTTTGTTTAATCCATCATTAACCTTTATTCTCTTGATCTTTTGTGAGAGAGAGAGAGATATTTGTTGGATGAGTGATGAGGTGTGTGTGAAGGAATTTATGAGGAGTTAATGCTTTGGTGTTCTTACCTCTTAGCCTCACCTCCCCCTCTCTTCATCATTTCCTCTCTTTCTTTTTCTCTATCTCATTTATTCTCTCATCTCTCCCTCATCAAACTGAACACTCTCTTTTCCCTCACCTAAATTCATCACAAAACTCACAAAACTTCACAAAAATCACATCTTTATCTTGGTTTTGCCTCATGGATGCCATAGAGTGTGCAAATCTTGGATCTTTGAATTCTTTGGTGTAGGTAATGATTCCTTTCTGTTCTTTAAGTTAATTTAGTGTAACTTAGCTTGTTAATTTCAGTTTAGCTTGGTGAAAGTTTAGTTTGATGCATAATATCGTATTTTTAGTGCCTATATATGACTTTTGTGATCTGCCGTGACCCGGAGTTTTTACGAGAAAACTAAACAATTTTGTTGTGTTGTACCTGTGACCATAGGACCCTACCTGGAGCACGGACCCCATCATCTCGGACTCGGCCGGCGACGTTTGAAGGCAACTCCGGCGAGATCGGCCCCCGGTTTGAGTTAGGGTTTGGGTTTTTCTTGGTAGGTTTCTGCTTTTGTTTGGGTAAGTTTGGTCTTGTTTGTTTGTTTAGTTTTCACTGTATACAAAATCTGGGATCACTTAGGTAGTTTCTAGTATTTTGTGTCCGCACGATACGTTATACGACGGATCGCACACTTTGGGTGGTTTTGTTCTTAAGTTGTTTTCGTCGTGTCACTACGTGCGTTAGCCACAATACGAACACTTGAGAGTATGTTTTGTGTTGTTGCGTCGGTCTAATATAGTTTGTACGTGTTTTAGGGTTATTATTAATATATACTTGGTTTATTGTTTTAATGTTGTAGGTTAGCAGGCGGGAACTACGGACACAGCTATAAAGGGAAAACAGGTGGTTGGCTACATTTAGTCAGGAGTGTTGGTGAGTAGATTTAATATCTACAGACGAATCGCCCGCATGGCGTTATGCGTCTGGGCTAGAGATGTTATTTCTGTTGCATATTCTATGTCATATTTAGAATTGCGTATTCACCCTACTGCTTAGTTAAGTGTTGTGCTTGGACTAGCATCCTTAGGACACTGCACTATTATTGACGGCTCATGTTGCACGAACACTGATTGTATGCCACACACACCGTCAATAATTGTCATGTCACGCACAACCCACATATAGAAATGATATTGCTTGGTTAGGAACATTGTGACATTGATTCATATTTCTTATTGCATATGACTTATAGCATACCTGTATACCTACATGCTTACACATATGCCTTCACATACTTACGTGTTAGATACCTGTATACCTATAGAGTATCGTACCATTAGTGATAGGTACATATACACCTTATGTCATAGCTACAGATATACCTTGCTCACATACTTCACTTATACCCAGGAGGTATACTACATCATTACTTATAGGTAGATACATATATCTTGCTATACCTTTATGTTGCACATATATCTGGTTATAGCTACATGTTTACCTTTACTTGATGTTATTTTAGAATTGGAGAAATTAGGAACCACATGATATTTATATTAACTTGTTGCAGTTAATTAGCGGCTTTTCCTTTATACGCTTACATTACAGTTTTATGTTGCGTATACTTTATTCATGGATTTTCGTATTGAGATATGGATTTTTCATGATATTTTCTGGATTTGGGGACCGTGGTAGTTCATGAAATTATGCATTATTTGAAAAACCCGGTTTCCCTTGATATGATATTTCAGCAGACACCATGAAATTTATCGGGTCTGATATATTACCCCACGCGAGGAAAGGAGGGGTCCATGTGCGGGTATATGGTGGGGTCCGGAGGTACCCCAGGGAAAAAATGAGGTCGTGGTGCTAGACGATGAGCTAGTGGGGGAACCATACTTTCCGGTGACATTACTAATGACTCAGCGGTTATCATGGGGATACCGACGGGAGTCATGTACGTATTGATACGTCGAGAGGCGAGGGTCAGAGCTAGACACTCGTGCTTTCGGAATAGCTTATGATACGTACCTATCAGGGTGCCAGTCATGGTGACAGCACCTGATAGATCAACATTTCTGTGTCGATGCTTGACACATTGGTTTCATGATATTTCTTTTTACTCCTTTGTATATATAACAGGGGATTAGGCCGCTGTTAGATATGCCCTTACACCAATATTAGTGGAATGAGACGCTAATATATGTGTATTGGTATTAATTTATATACATCATTATATTTTATTCATGCAAATATACCTAGAATGTAAAGGACTCATTGACATTGGATTTGGGACATTTGAGAATTTATTTGATAGTGATTACAGGATATATATGAGATTGCTGATTTTGTACACTCGGGATATGTGAGATCTACTTGATATTGTACATTCGGGGTATACGAGATACACTTGATATTGTACATACGGGATATATGAAATCTACTTGATGTTGTACATTAAGGATATGTGAGATTTACTTAATATGATAGCCAAATTGGGGGCTGATTGGAGGAATTGGGATTTGGATTGTCTTGATGGATTATGATCCTACCACGATGTCAGGATTCCGTGGAAATGACATATTTCTTTCCATACTCCACATTTATTGTTTATGCACTGCTTCATGTATTAGTAGTACCTGTTAGAGTACCTTCCATGACTGTTGCATTTACATACCTTTATTCATATCATTTCTTTATGTATTTGTAGTACCGATATAGTACCTTACATGATGCTGCATTCAGATTGTCATATTATTACTGCTTCATGTGTAGTTGTACCTGTTAGTGTACCTTTCATGATTATTGCATTACATAAGACTATTCATTGATATTAAATGCTTATGTTAGATTCGCGCTGTACGTGCATACTCGCGATTACCTGCATATGTTATTTACTATTCACGAGTTAGCAACTCACCCCCGTTGTGCCACAGTGTCTTGCAGGTGTTCCTCAAGATAGTCAGAGGCAGGGCTATTTTCATCCATCATCTTTTGCTGCGGATACCGCTTCGCCTGACAGTGTGCAGTTTTGCCCAGGTGGGTTTTGTGGTTATCCGATGTTGTATTGTATATTCGTTGTATCCATATACTCTCCATCTACCAGTATTATGTATGACTTAGTGACTTGGTGTGAGGACGATATTATATATTATTTTGTGACTTGGAGGTTTTTATGCAGTTTTATTTATATCGTCTCTTTCTTCGCTACGGTGTCGTATATCTGTTGTGGTGGTTGTTTTCCGCCGTTGGGCGTGGATTTTGCTCCCGTTTGGGGATGCTTTACTTATATTTATGTTGTACCCACTTTTGGGGCTGGTTTTTACAAAGGAGGTGCTGCCAAAATTTTAAGGAATAAAAGTGAGACTTTAAGGAATTTGGGTTGTGATTTCAAAGGTTTTGGAAATACTATTATCACTTTCTTATTATTTTGATGGTTTAGATTTCTGGGTTTTTGCTTTCTTTTACCGCGTTACGCCTGTAGATGTTGCGTAGTATTAGGGCCGTCACGTGCCAATTTCGGGTCGTGACAACTGCTCATGGTAATCAGTAAAGATCTCCGCCAGCCAAGGCCTCGCGAGATCCAACCTCAGCCCTCGATCCCCCCCGCGCGCGTTAACCTCGAGCCTCAGTTCGTAGCACTCACGGACGAGCGCCACCAAGCGAGCCAGCCGACTCACGGAGATCAGGCTGAAGCGCCTCAGAGACCGCAGCTTGCCCACGGCCTCGTCGTAGAGCTGCTCGGACAAGGGGCTATAAAGCCCCGGCGACGCCCTCCAGATGGAGTACATCAGCAGCTGCAGCAGGGGGGAGCGCCGGGGGAGCAGCCGGTCGAAGTGGTCTTCGATGATCCCATAGACCAACTGCACCGTGTCCTCGGTGCAGTTCTGGTTATAGAGGTATACATCTTCGAAGTAGATGATATCGGGAATGGTAAAGGGGAAGTCTTCCATCCTCAACGATCTGTTTACGAAGAAAGGAAGGACCAGTGCTCCCTCAGCCTTATATAGGCCACTGTGCCCCAACGAAACCCGACAGTCGCCTGTTTTCGCCTACAAAGTTGCTACCACACGGCGATCATTGAACCCTCTCTGGCAGAATCGAAACGACGCGACTCTGGCGCTTCGCCTCCCCGCATACTCAATGCGCATGCTACGCGCACGTTCGCTGCGACCGTTCCTGTTCCCCATACCTTCCACGGGATGGTCGGGCGAAACCTCATGAAGAATCGACCAAGCATCTACCATGCTCGGCCATCCCTGGCTGGTAGCTTCCCTATACGCAACGCCGGGGATCAAAGCCCTATCCAAGAGGCAACCGCCCAGCTTCACTGCCCGGTTATCCTTAGCAAGCCTCCTACGGCCCCTCCAACGCTAAGAATCAAAGTCCTCCTTAGAGGCAGCCGAGCGGCTTCCCTGCTCGGCTATCCCCGGCCGGTAGCTTCCCTACTCGCAACGCCAGGGATCAAAGCCCTCGCTAAGAAGCAACCGCGCAGCTTCACTGCCCGGTTATCCTTAGCAGGCCTCCTACGGCCCCTCCAACGCTAAGGATCAAAGTCCTCCTTAGAGGCAGCTCAGCAGCTACCCTGCTCGGCTATCCCCGGCTGGTAGCTTCTTACCACAACCGACAGGAATCAAAAGCCCTCCCAGAAGCAGTCGAGCCCGACCCTCACTCGGCTATCCTTCAGGACAAAAGCCCTCGCCAAGAGGCACCGGGCAGTAACCCTGCTCGGCTAAGGGTCCTTGGTAGGGTTCTTACATCCCCTCCCGCGCTAAGGACCAAAGTCCTCCTTTGAGGCGGTCGAGCCCGACCTTTGCTCGGCTATCCCCGGCCGGTAGCTTCCCTACTCGCAACGCCAGGGATCGAAACCCTCGCCAAGAGGCAACCGCGCAGCTTCACTGCCCGGTTATCCTTAGCAGGCCTCCTACGGCCCTTTCAACGCTAAGGATCAAAGTCCTCCTTAGAGGCAGCTCAGCAGCTATCCTGCTCGGCTATCCCTGACCTGTAGCTTCCCTACTCGCAACGTCAGGGATCAAAAAGTCCTCCCAGAGGCAATCGAGCCCGACCATGCTCGGCTATCCCCGGCTGGTAGCTTCCTACCACAACCGACAGGGATCAAAAGCCCTCCCAGAGGCAATCGAGCCCGACCCTCGCTCGGCTATCCTTCAGGACAAAAGCCCTCGCCAAGAGGCACTGGGTAGTAACCCTGCTCGGCCAAGGGTCCTTGGTAGGCTTCTTACAGCCCCTCCCGCGCTAAGGACCAAAGTCCTCCTTTGAGGCGATCGAGCCTGACCTTTGCTCGGCTATACCCGGCTGGTAGCTTCCTACCACAACCGACAGGGATCAAAGGCCTCGCCAAGAGGCACTGGGCAGTAACCCTGCTCAGTCCCCGTCTTGAAGGATCAAAAGCCCCCGCAAGAGGCAACCGAGCCCGACCTTTGCTCGGTCATCTCCGGCTGGTAGCTCCCTACCCATGATGCCAGGGATCAAAGCCCTCGTAAGAGGCCTCCGAATGGCTACTCCGCTCGGTCATCCCAGGCTGGTAGTTGCCTACCCACGACGCCAGAGATCAAAGCCCTCGCCAAGAGGCAACCGTGTAGCTTCACTGCCCGGTCATCCTTAGTAGGCTTTTTACAGCCCCTCCAACGCTAAGGATCAAAGCCTTCATTAGAGGCAGCCGAGCGGCTACCCTGCTCGGCTATCCCCGGCCGGTAGCTTCCCTACTCGCAACGCCAGGGATCGAAACCCTCGCCAAGAGGCAACCATGTAGCTTCACTACCCGGTTATCCTTAGCAGGCCTCCTACGGCCCCTCCAACGCTTAGGATCAAATTAGAGGCAGCTCAGCAGCTACCCTGCTCGGCTATCCCCTCCAACGCCAGGGATCAAAAATTCCTCTCAGAGGCAGTCGAGCCCGGCCCTCGTTTGGCCATCCCCGGCTGGTGGTTGCCTGCTCGCAACGCCAGAAATCAAAGCCCTCGCCAAGAGGCAACCGAGCAACTTCCATGCTCGGTCATACCCCGCAGGTGTCCTCCTGCCCAACAGACGTTGCGAGCTTGTAGCCCTCATAACGAGGCCTCTGAGCCTATTCGTGCTCAGCACAGCTATGACGGACATCCCTCTGCCCATCACATGCAGCGGATCCGAGACCCCAACAAGGGACATCAGGTCTATCCAAGTCTGAGCGATCCCTCCTCGACTTCGGGGCTATGGAGATGCCTCCTTCCCAGCAGTGCTTGGCACACTTGGCAAGTGATCGATCAACTTGACGAACGATCGCTGGACAGATAGCCGACCTGACATGGAAGCCCAACAGTGAAAGCAAAGATATTTTACGAGCATTGACCTGACATGGAAGCCCAACAGTGCAAGCAAAGATATTTTACGAGCATTCTTCACAAACAAAAGATAAAGTGCAAACTGATGAAACAAAAAAAGTTTTATTGCCAAAAGCGAAGTCTTTACAAAGGTTATTTTGGGCTCCCATCCTTACAGACTGCCCAGAGACTTACAAAAGTTCCAGAAGCGGCAAAATAAAAAGAGGAGGAAGACAGGGGCTTTAGGCCTCGGGGTCAGGCACGACCTCGGGATCCTCGATATCTACCATGAGTCGAGCAGGGTCCTCGGCCACCTCCTCGTCGAGAATGTTCCCCTCCGAATGGCGGCTCGACTGGGACGTCTTGCCTGAGATTCGGGGCAGATGCTATTTGGTGCTATCCGTCCACCTCTCCGAAGATGCCAAGTTGATTTATGACACCATGTATTGAAGGTTTAAACGGATGCGTCCGATGTAGCAGACTTCGTCAGATTCCCCCTCGCTTGAGAGTTTTTTTGATTGTGGGGACGCTCTTCCTTACAGGCGCAAGCCTCTGTAGTTAATTACGCTACCGCATCGCTGTAACAACTTTCTCCTTCTCCAGATGATCACTTCGTGTCGTGGGTGTTTGTTTTGTGTTTGGTTGCCCATGGATTGTATACGGAGACTAAGTTATGTTGTCGCCCGTAGGGCGTGGACTAGTCCAAATCCGTATCTTTCTTAGATTTGGGTTTGGGGGTTGGGTTTAAGGATACGTTAGCCTCATTTGAGACTAAGATCAACTTAAACGTTTGTTAACGATACGTTAGTCTAATTTTAGACTAAGATCAACTTGACGGGATCGTTTAGATCCAACAAGAGAGCAATTGGGGGGCTCTGTTGTTTAGTTTAATGACATTGCGGTCGATAGGTAGTTTAAGAACATTGCGGTCCAATATTAGTTTTAAGACATTGCGGTCAAGGTTAAGGACATCATAGTCCGTGGATTTAAGGACTCCACAGTCCGGTGTTAGTTTTAAGACATCACGGTCAAGGTTAAGGACGTCATAGTCCGTTGTTAGTTTTAAGACATCCCGGTCAAGGTTAAGGACATCATAGTCTATTGTTAGTTTTAAGACATCCCGGTCAAGGTTAAGGACATCATAGTCCATTGTTAGTTTTAAGACATCCCGGTCAAGGTTAAGGACATCATAGTCTATGAGTTTAAGGATCCCACAGTCCGTAAAATGTATGGTTGTTGGGACCCGTCACCTCTTTGAAGACGTTGAGGAATTACAACGACAAATATCAAAGAAGTGAAGAGATGTACCCTTGAACCAAGGTGGATTAAGTGATCTATAGTCCAATTTGAAACTAGGATCAGTTAATTATGTTATGAGCACATTAGCTCAGTTAAGTCTGAATTGAGGACTTATGGCCAATTTGGGCTAAGTCCAATTGAATTTGAAGTGTTGGCCCTTTGCTGGACCATTAGACATTTGTCTAGGTTCAAGCCCACATTATTTAGCAATGCTAAACATTTTCATCTTTGATTTTCTCAATTTTGAGATTCATTTGGAGGAAGGACTTTTGCCTCTGGAAAATTAGCCAATTTGGCTAAAAGTAGTGTTAAGCACTAGAGAAAACAGTGTTAAACACTAGAAATAAATCTATCAAATTAGTGTTAAACACTATGTAAAAAAAGGGTCACGTAGGGACACGTGAGGGCACCCAAAGGTGGGGCCAGATCTCCTTTATTTTGTTCTCAGAATAAATAAGTGTTAAACACTTTTAATTTTTTTAAGGCCGTCACGTGTGAGCACGTGATGGGCATCCATCCATTAGATATTAAAGGGATTTGTTAGGGGTCACGTGGGGACACGTGAGGGCGCCCTAAATGTGGAGCCGGATCTCCTTTGTTGTATCCTCAAATCTGCGAATAAGTGTTAAACACTTTTTATATTTTTATTTTGAGCATCACGTGTTGACACATGATGGTCATCTGTGCGCTGACTGTTAAAGCGTTTGCTAAGGGGTCACGTGGTAACACGTGAGAGCGCCCAAAGCTTAGATTTCTCTTGTTTTTTCTTTCTGTGTTTTGTAAGTCACGTGGGAGCACGTGAGGCATTGCCTCAAAGCTGTTTCCTTTTAATTTTTGGGGATCTTTTTAGGGGTCACGTGGGGACACGTGACCTAGTTTTATTCCTTCTTTTCTGATCACTGTGGATTGGGGTCACGTGTCATCACGTGACCAATATTCTTTATGTGCATGGAGATCTTTCAAGTCTCTTTATTTTAAGAATTAAATTCTCTGTAGGGTTAAACCCTAATCATGATTTTGGAGGAATTAAATTCCTATTATGAAAGAATTAAATTCTTATGTAGGGTTAAACCCTAATTTTCTTTTAGAGGAATTAAATTCCCATATATGTAAAAGAATTAAATTCTTGCATAGGGTGAAACCCTAATTTCATTTTTTAAGAGAAATTAAATTCCTGTGAATTTGAGAGAATTAAATTCTCAATTAGGGTTAAACCCTAGTTCTGTCCATCTTGAAAGAATTAAATTCCTGTAATTTTGGGAGAATTAAATTCTCACATAGGATTAAACCCTAACTTTGTTTTAGAAGAATTAAATTCTCTAAACTCAATTTCCCCTCTAAGTTTTGGATCTGCATGGCAGGATCTTAACCCGATGAGAATTAAATTCTCAACTTATGGGGAGATGTGCTCTTTGCAGATCTTCAACTAGAGGAAGAACCAAGTTCTTTTGTGCAGAAGAGTTAAACTCTTAGATTTGAGAATTAAATTCTTTTTTTTGAAGTTTTGATCCCCTTTCTTTTCTCACTTAGGGTTTTCTTCTCTTCTGAGGAAATTTTCTTTTCTCTCTTAAGAATTAACTTCTCCTCTCTTTTTTCTCTCTCTTAAGAATTAAATTCTCCTCTCTTTTTTTCTCTCTGTTCTTCTCTCAAAAAAAAAGTAGATCCCCTTCTCTTCTCTTCTTGGTTCCTATTTATAGGAGAAAGAAAAGAATCAATTTGTTTAGTAAATTTTTCATTGAAAGATTTTGTTTGTTTTCATAATTAATATGATCTTTTAGATCACACAGTGAATTTTATTCACCGTTGGATTTTAAATCCAAAGATATTATGTTTGTTATTTCTGGTGAGATTTAGGGGAAATCTTTCCTTGTATCAGAGCTTTTCATAAATTGGTGATTTTTAATCATCCTTGGATCTTTAATCCAACGGTCCCCATAATCCTTTTCCATTTAGAAAGATTTAGAGAAATTTAGAATTTTAATTCTATTTAGAAAGATTTAGAGAAATTTAGAATTTTAATTCTATTCGGAAAGATTTAGAGAAATTTAGAATTTTAATTCTATTAAACTGTAAGGCTTTCAAAACCTGTCATGTGCTGGCACGTGGCCTTTGATCACGTGTGAGCACGTGACCCCCAATTGGTTCTTTTCTCAGCGTTTATTTATGCTTCAGTTTTAACCATCACGTGTCAACAGGTGACCATTGGTCACGTGTGAGCACGTGATACTTCATTGAGGTATTTCCTTCAGCCATTTGTTTTTATTTCTGTTTTAACTATCACATGTCAATACGTGACCATTGGTCACGTGTGAGCACGTGACCCCCAATTGGGTCCTTCTTCAGCCGTTTGTTTTTATTTCTGTTTTAACTATCACGTGTCAACACGTGACCATTGATCACGTGCGAGCACGTGATACCTCATTGAGGTAATTCCTGATTTTTAATCAAGGAACAGTGCACAGTATATTTGCTCATAATTTTTGATCCCGGATGGATTATGAGGCCCATAATATATCGAATCGAAGGGTTTTTCGGGATGCTTCCAATATCATCAGAATTTAGTTGTTTCTTATTCGGGAGTTTATCAAAATACAGGCAGGAAGATACTGGTTCGCATTTCCTTAAGCGTATCGCTGCCATTTGATACCTTGGACTCTTTTGCGCAGAAATTTTTGGCGGGAACAAATGCCCCCCACTACTTTGCCCACGTAAGTATATACGTGGGTGAACTAGTGCAGAGTAATGCATAGCATATGACCAGTTTCGGGTTGGTATATAACTTTCAGAATCTTGATCTGAGAAGATAACGAGCGGACACAAGCGTCGTCATTTATCATTGACTCAAATCTCGACTCTTAAGAGATATAGTCCTAAACTCTCAACTCCTTGAGCCGCACCCTTCTATTTCTTTATGTCTTACTCTGGCGTGAAGTAGTTTATATGCTCATGAGTAACTTCTCCATTTCAGTGGCATGTTGCTTTGGCAAGTGTGGCTCATAGATGGTCCATCTTGACCTCTTTGCAGGACAGTGATGGCTTAGGAGAAAGGGGTAGGATATGCCACCTAAGACATTTCAACTTTATGAGCTGTGAGGGTCTCATAAAGAGTTTTTTCTCCCTACAGGTCGAGAGGATCCCATAGGTGTAATTTCTCCTTAAGAATCGTGAGGATTCTTAAGCGTGTTTTCCCTTGAGAGTCGTAAAGATCTCACAAGAGAGTTTTCTTCCCTACGGGTCGTGAGGACCCGCAAGTGCTGGGTACGGTTGCCCTTATCCGTATTTTACGGGGTCAGGGGTTGCTTTGGATGTTTTCCAGGGTACTATAGTTTAAAGACATCACGGTCGAGGTTAAGGACATCATAGTTCGTGGATTTAAGGACTCCACAGTCCAATGTTAGTTTTAAGACATCACGGTCAAGGTTAAGGACATCATAGTCCGTGAGTTTAAGGACTCCATAGTCCAATGTTAGTTTTAAGACATCACGGTCAAGGTTAAGGACATCATAGTCCGTGGGTTTAAGGACTCCACAGTCCAATGTTAGTTTTAAGACATCACGGTCAAGGTTAAGGACATCATAGTCCGTGGGTTTAATGACTCCACGGTCCAATGTTAGTTTTAAGACATCACAGTCAAGGTTAAGGACATCATAGTCCGTGGCTTTAAGGACTCCACAGTCCACGAAACGTGTGGTTACTGGGACCCGTCACCTCTTTGAAGACGTTGAGGAATTACAACGACAAATATCAAAGGAGTGAAGAGATGTACCCTTGAACCAAGGTAAAATCAGTCTAGAATCATCATGGTTGATCGTTAGTTTTAAGACATTACGGTCGAGGTTAAGGACATCATAGTACGTGGATTTTAAGGACTCCACAGTCCGATGTTTGCTCTGGATGCTTCACACGGGTTCACTGCCGTGCTCTGCGAGGACCAGGCTCCGCTCTGGATGCTTCACACGGGTTCACTGCCGTGCTCTGCGAGACCAGGATCAGCTCTGGACGTTTTCCACGGGGTCAAAGAGTGACGTTATCCGCGTTCCACGTGACCAGGAATTTTGCACTAGATGCTTCACACGGGTTCACTGCCGCGTTAGGCGAGGACTAGGCTCCACTCTGGACGTTTTCTATGGGGTCAAAGAGTGACGTTATCCGCGTTCCACGTGACCAGGAATTTTGCTCTGGATGCTTCCCACGGGTTCACTGCCATGTTCAGCGAGGACCAGGCTCCGCTCTGGATGCTTCGCACGGGTTCACTGCCATGCTCTGCGAGGACCAGGATCCGCTCTGGACGTTTTCCACGGGGGCAAAGAGTGACGTTATCCGCGTTCCACGTGACCAGAAATTTTGCTATGGATGCTTCCCACGGGTTCACTGCCGTGTTTGGCGAGGACCAGGCTCCGCTCTGGATGCTTCACACGGGTTCACTGCCGTGCTCTGCGAGGACCAGGATCCGTTCTGGACGTTTTCCACGGGGTCAAAGAGTGATGTTATCCACGTTCCACGTGATCAGGAATTTTGCTCTGGATGCTTCCCACGGGTTCACTGCCGTGTTCGGCGAGGACCAGGCTCCGCTCTGGATGCTTCACACGGGTTCACTGCCGTGCTCTGTGAGGACTAGGAATCGCTCTGGACGTTTTCCACGGGGTCAAATAGTGACGTTATCCGTGTTCTACGTGACCAGGAATTTTGCTCTGGATGCTTCCCACGGGTTCACTGCCGTGTTCGGCGAGGACCAGGCTCCGCTCTGGATGCTTCATACGGGTTCACTGCCGTGCTCTGCGAGGACCAGGATCCGCTCTGGACGTTTTCCACGGGGTCAAAGAGTGACGTTATCCGCGTTCCACGTGACCAGGAATTTTGCTCTGGATGCTTCTCACGGGTTCACTGCCGTGTTCGGCGAGGACCAGGCTCCACTCTGGATGCTTCACACGGGTTCACTGCCGTGCTCTGTGAGGACCAGGATCCACTCTGGACGTTTTCCATGGGGTCAAAGAGTGACGTTATCCGCATTCCACGTGACCAGGAATTTTGCTCTGGATGCTTCCCACGGGTTCATTGCCGTGTTCGGCGAGGACCAAGCTCTGCTCTGGATGCTTCACACGGGTTCACTGTCGTGCTCTGCGAGGACCAGGATCCGCTCTGGACGTTTTCCACGGTGTCAAAGAGTGACGTTATCCACGTTCCACGTGACCAGGAATTTTGCTCTGGATGCTTCCCACGGATTCACTGCCGTGTTCGGCGAGGACCAGGCTCCGCTCTGGATGCTTCACACGGGTTCACTGCCGTGCTCTGCGAGGACCAGGATCCGCCCTGGACGTTTTCCACGGGGTCAAAGAGTGACGTTATCCACGTTCCACGTGATCAGGAATTTTGCTCTGGATGCTTCCCACGGGTTCACTGCCGTGTTCGGCGAGGACCAGGCTCCGCTTTGGATGCTTCACATGGGTTCACTGCCGTGCTCTGCGAGGACCAGGATCCGCTCTGGACATTTTCCACGGGGTCAAAGAGTGACATTATCTGCGTTCTACGTGACCAGGAATTTTTGACTTTGTCTGTATTTCACGAAGTCGGGATTTGACTCTCGGTCGGCTGTACGCCGCCGAGTCATGGAACTGGGAGTTGCCGCTGTTCCGAGTGTTGAGATGATCTCTAGGCTGTCTGTGAACCATCGAGATTTGGCTTCTTCTTCTGATGAAACTTGGGGAGGAGGAGTGTGATTCCTTCTTCATTTGCGTCTCTGGATTGTATACAGGGATTGATATAACATCACCTGTATGGCATAAATTTCATTTTTATTTTATTTCTTTCTCCGTGATGCTCTATCATTTCAGCTTTTATATCGCGAAAGTCACGATTGCCCCATCATTTCGGCTATTTTTCGCGGTGCCCAATCATTTCGGCTATTTATTTTATTTTTTACTCGCTGCTTTTTATTGCGAGTTGTCCAAACATTTCGGCTATTTATTTATGCATACATTTTTACTTACTGCTTTTTATTGCAACTTGCCCCATCATTTCGGCTTTTTTATATGCATTTTTAGCTCGCTGATTTTTATCGCGAGCGTAGAACTTGGAGTCTGGTGCTAATCTCAGCATCAGCATCGCTACAACTGGAATATTGCCAGGAGCGAATCATTATTTGCCATGGAAGGACTCGGAATTTGATACCGTTTTAGGCATCAGCATCGCTACAACTAGGATATTGCCAGGAGCGAATCATCATTTGCCTCTATCGATATCGAACAAAGGTGGCTTAGCGGACAGGGTTAGGATCCCGTCGACTAAGGCTTTTGATTTCATGAGCCGTAAGGGTCTCATAAAGGTGTTCCCCTCCGAATGGCGGCGGAGACGACGTGAGGACGTCTTGCCTGAGATTCGGGGCAGATGCTATATGGTTTTATCCGTCTACCTCTCCGAAGATGCCAAGTTGATTTATGACACCGTGTATCGGAGGTTTAGACGGATGCGGCCGATGTAGTAGACTTGTCAGATTCCCCCTCGCTAGAGAGGTTTTTGATTGTGGGGACGCTCTTCCATGCAGGCGCAAGCCCCTGCAGTTAATTACGCTACCGTATCGCGGTAGCCACTTTCTCCTTCTTCAGAATTTCACTTCGTGTCGTGTGTGTTTGTTTTGTTTGTGGTTGCCCGTGGATTGTATACGGAGACTGAGTAATGCCGTCGCCCGTAGGACGTGGATTCGTCCAAATCTGTATTTACTTAGATTTGGGTTTGGTGTTTTTAGTTTAAGGATACGTTAGCCGTATTGAGGCTAAGATCAACTTAAGCGTTCGTTAAGGATACGTTGGTCCTGTTTGAGACTAAGATCAACTTAACGTGGTGATCCATTTATTATATGGCCGTCAGGACTCGTCACCTCTCTGACGTCGTTGAAGAATTACAACGATAGGTGTCAGAGGAGTTCAGAGATGTACCCTTGAACCAAAGTTGATTTGGAGTTTTATAGTCCATTTGAATGTTTAAGAATACGTTATCCGTGTTTGGGGCTAATATCAACTTAAACAGGACCGTTTAGATCCGACAAAAGAGCATTTGGAGGCTCTATTGTTCCAGTTTAGGGACGTGGTGGTCCGTATTCCAGTTTAGGGACGTGGTGGTCCGTCATTAGTTTAAGGACATTTCGGTCCAACATTCCCATTTAGGGACGAATATTAGTTTAAGGACGTCTCGGTCCAATATTAGTTTAAGGACGTCTCGGTCTGTCACGCCTCGCTTCCCAGAGTACGCTAGATTGGGCACGTGACATAGCCAACCATGCTACCTGTGGGTAGGAAGTATCCCTCCACAGTCACATTGCGGCTGTAGAGATATCAAGAACAAGACAAAACTATGTAAAACATGTCCATAATCTAGAATAACAAGAGACAATAATAAATAAATGCGGAAGCAAATGATCCAATACAAATGACTGAAAGGTATGTCACATAATGCGGGCTCACATCAAGAAATAAATGCAGGAAATAAACTAACCACTACTGAACTCACAACTCAGCCTGCTGGCTGAAGTACTCCTACTCGGACTGCGACAGTGGTACAGAATCTGGGCCATGCAAAACCCAGACGTCAGCGCGTCATGTCAACCAGTAATATAATATGAACAATGTAACAGGCAATGCAAAATAAACATGAATAAAGCAATAATGTGAAACAAGCAGTGCAGGGTAGTGTGCAGTGGGTAACTAGACGGTTTTATCAGGTTTTCTAGTCTAAAGTCTTTGAAATCAATTGATGAATCGTCGATGTAAATCAATAGTATCCCGTACATACCCGGGACCACGGCCACAATATTCTCGGCTGCAGCCGAGACATGCCGCTAGGCACAAAACAGGAATGTGTACACTCGATAGTATCCCGTACATACCCGGGACCACGGCCACAATATTCTCGGCTTAAACCGAGACATGCCGCTAGGCACAAAATAGGAATGTGTACACTCAGGACAGGTAGTGAACTGTCGAGTTATAAGTCAGGTTTCACCTTTGATTTCCCCATACCCCCAAGTTATATGTGCAAGTCAAGTCAGGTATTCAGTAATCAAGAACTAATGCCAACACAGAATCAGGTAAAAGCAGGTTTGTCTGGATAGACAACAGGAACGGTCCATGAGGACTACAGGACATGTTTGTTGGCATTAGACACAAGATCAGGTAACAGGTCGGGTCATGGTACATCGGGTCAAGTCAACAGCATACGGTACCATGTCAGGTGTATCAATGTATACCATGTGTGACAATGTCAAGTCCAGATGTAACAATATCGTGGGTGTGCTCACAAACAGATATATAATCGAACAGGGTATTTAACAACATGAAATAAGCAATGGATTAAATAATAAGCATGTTTCATTTAATCACAAGAGTGCAGTAATACAATGCAGCCGTTTAATTATGTTAACAGGTCTAAGCACCCTTAGCGGTGCAATAGTTTAGGTATTGGCACAAAACAGTTATATCAAGCCTTTGAATACGAATGTCCGAATGTGATAGAACTACATGGGTAAGTGCTACCATCTCTTAAATAGCAAAATGCGATTAAATAGGTAGATTTGATTAGTAGGTTTAAATTGTAAATTCCATGTTAACAGTAAAATGATATAATGACATATTGTAACCAAATGGGAAACGACTATACCAAGTTAAGTTTTATAAGTTTAGGGTGTCAATACATATATAAATATACTGTATAGCATGTAGCAAGGGGTACTTGCCTCAGAACAAGGGTCGAGATGCAGGCGGCCTGGTGCACAAGTCACGATACGGTACCGGGTCTAGTCGCGATCTGGTGCGTGGTCACAACTAGGGTTCGACTTGTGCTCTGCTTAGATTAAATATATAGGTTAAACCATCGGTTAAACTTGTAGCTACCACCACAGTAACCCCAAACAAAAATTATATAAGAAAACTAGGGTTTTAATTCTCATCTCTTTTTTGTTCACTGTTCCATTCCTATTCTAAACATATTCAGTTCACTGTTAAACCAAACTATAGTAAAATAGAATTTTAAACTATTTTTCCTTGTTGTTTCCCTTATACATTCATATCATATTAGTAATTTCCTTTTTTTATTTTTCTTTTTTCTTTTTTAACAGGAAGAAAAGAGAAGATCTAAGGGAAACTTACGAGATGGAGTGAACGATGGCGTGGAGTAGTGAGGGGGTTCGATTTCTGGGTGCTGCTCGGGGAGGAACCGACGACGAGGTCTTGCCGGCGATGGAAGGAGGTGGTGCTCGAGGTCGTGGGCGAAGGCTACGGTGGTGTGCAGATGGTTCTCAGGTAAAGGGAGGAGATGGCGAGGTGAGGAGGGTGCTGGTGGTGGTGCGGATGGCGACGACGAGGCCCGCCGGCGAGCAGGCGGCTGCAGGGAAGACTGCAGCGGTCGCTGCTGCACAGGGTGCGCGGGGGTGGAAGGAAGAAGGTTGAGAGGAGGAGGCGGAGGCGAGGGTGACGGTGATGTTGACGCCGGCGTCGGGGCTGCGGCGGCGACGGTGAAGGCGGCTAGGGTTTAGGCTCTTGGTGGGTTTCTTTGCTCGTGGTTTCGTTTTGAAAAAAAATGTGAAGGAGAAGGAATATATATGAGGGAGAGAGAGAAAGAGATCTGAAAATATATAGAGAGAGAGAGATTGAGAAAGAGAGAGAGAGATGTGAGATGTAGAGAGAGGTTGCAGAGGTGGGGCCCACGGGAACTTAAACGCCTCACGATTGGCTGAAAATTAAAGCTGCAAAGATTTATACTGTTCATCCAATATTTACTCTGTTGAAAGTATTTGAATTGGTTAATATGAACGAAATATATAAGGTTTTAAAGATTATTGAAATTTGGGATTTTGGCGCTAAATAAAACATTTCCAAATCGCGTCCGGGTTGGGTCCAAAAATTCGAAATTTAAATAATAGGATTTTAAGCGGGTTCCGAATTTTAAAATGAGGTGTTTTATGATTAAAAAGCATACCCCCAAGACGGACACCTGTACGCGCGCGTAGCCGTCCAAACTCGCCCGTTTCACCGAACGGGACGAGAACTCGATGCACGGACGCTACCACGAGGCTAGGGGTGTCGAGTAGGCCAAGATAGATATTTTTAATTTCATTTTAGATGCTGAAAATTGTTATATGCAGAAATGACTTTTTCGGATAAAAATTTACAGTAAGTGACAAACAGACAGGCTAAATGAAATGAGTAACACATTAATGCTCAAGCAGTAACAGAAAATAGTAGTATTGGGCTCGGGTGTTACATCATACCCAACTACAAAAGAATTTCGTCCTCGAAATTCCAAGAATACAAAGATAGAAAACTACAGGAAAAGGTGAGGAAACTTCTGCCGGATCTCATCTTCTCGTTCCCAAGTGGACTCTCCATGCGAGCGATTACCCCAAGAAACAAGCACAAGGGGGATAACCTTGTTCTTAAGAACCTTTTCCCTTCGATCCACGATTTCAACCGGTCGCTCCTCAAAAGTCAAGTCTTCCCGTACTGTTAATTCCGAATGATCCAAGACGTGTGTTTCATCTCGAATATATCTTCGTAGTTGAGATACATGAAACCCATCGTGCACACCTGCCAAGGACTGCGGTAATGCCAAACGGTACGCTACCTCTCCAACACGCTCCAATATCTCAAAGAGTCCAACAAATCGAGGACTAAGCTTTCCTCGACTCCCAAAACGAATCACCCCTCTAGTCGGTGATATCTTCAAGAATACCAAATCACCCACGGCAAACTCTAGAGGTCTTCTTGACGTGTCAGCCCAACTCTTCTGTCTGTCTTGAGCTGCCTTCATATGCTTTCTGATAGTGTTAACCTTCTCAACTGTCTGCACCACCAAATTTGGTCCCAACAATCTTCGTTCACCGACATCATCCCAACAAACAGGTGAACGGCATTTACGACCATACAAAGCTTCAAACGGAGCCATCTGGATAGTTGCCTGAAAACTGTTGTTGTAAGAAAACTCTACCAAGTGTAGATGATCCTCCCACGAACCCTTGAAATCCAACATGCATGCTCTCAACATGTCTTCAAGAGTTTGGATCGTTCTCTCCGACTGACCATCAGTTTGAGGATGATAAGCTGTGCTAAACTTCAATCGAGTCCCCAAACTTTCCTGTAAACTCCGCCAAAAGTGTGATAAGAACCGAGTGTCCCGATCGGACACGATGCTCACTGGTACACCATGCAATCTTACAATCTCCTGCATGTACCGCTCTGCCAAAGTCTCCGTTGATTGACCAACCCGGAAAGGAATGAAGTGAGCAGCCTTGGTCAACCGATCAACAATCACCTATACTGCATTGTTGCCCTTTGGACTCCGTGGTAAAGCCGTCACGAAATCCATGGTTATATGTTCCCACTTACACTGAGGAATCGGAAGTGGTTGCAATAAACCAGCAACCCTTTGATGTTTAGCCTTAACTTGCTGACACACCAAGTACTTAGCCACAAAGCGAGCAATCTCCTGCTTCATGCCTTCCCACCAGAAATGCTGTCGAATATCTCGGTACATCTTCGTGCCTCCTGGATGTACAGAATAAGCCGAACTGTGTGCCTCCTTCAAAAGCTCTTCACGAACATCTCCCTTTGGCACACACAAACGGCTACCATACCTCAACGAACCATCTTCGTGGACCAGTAAATCTGTTCGTGGTCCAGCTTCAGCCTGCTCTCGAAATTTTTGCAGTCTAGGATTATGCGATTGTGCTGCTTTAATCTTCTCAATCAAAGACGACTGCACTTGTAACTGCATCAACTGTCCTGTAGAACGCGGTAGCACAACCTCCAAGTCAAATCTTCGAAAATCTGCAACGATCTCCTTTTGCGTAGTTAACATCTGAATTGCTAGTAACCGACTAAGCGCATCCGGCACAACATTAACCTTCCCCGGATGGTACTTAAGATCAAGATCGTAGTCAGCCATCAGCTCTAACCATCTACGCTGCCTCATATTAAGCTCCTTCTGCGTGAACACATACTTCAAGCTCTTATGATCGGTAAAAACTTCGACTCTTTCGCCCAAAAGGTAGTGTCTCCAAATCTTCAAAGCGAAGATCACAGCCGCAAGCTCCAAGTCATGAGTCGGATAATTCTTCTCATGGGTCTTCAATTGTCTCGATGCGTATGCTACAACCTTCCCATGCTGCATCAAAACACATCCCAATCCTTTCCCAGATGCGTTGCTGTGAATCACCAATCCTCCGGAATTGTCTGGCACGGTCAGAATAGGGGCGGTTATCAACTTCTGCTTCAACGTCTCAAAAGCTAACGCACATTTATCCATCCATACAAAAGGTACCTCCTTGCGCGTAAGCTTGGTCAATGGCTCTGCCAGACGAGCAAAGTTCTCCACAAATCTCCTGTAGTATCTGGCTAATCCAAGGAAACTTCTTATCTCAGCAGCATTCTTTGGAATAAGCCAATCTCGAACTGCTGCAATCTTTTCTGGATCGACGGCAATGCCATCGCCAGACACAACATGCCCTAAAAACCTTACTTCCTCCGGCCAAAACTCGCACTTACTCATCTTCGCATACAATTTCTCCTGTCTCAACGTCTGCAGTGCGATCTTCAAATGCTCAGCATGCTTTTCAAAACTCTTCGAGTAAACCAGAATATCGTCAATGAATACCACAATGAACTGATCCAAGAACGGTGAAAAGATTCAGTTCATCAAGTCCATGAATACTGCCGGCGCATTCGTTACTCCGAAGGGCATCACTAAGTACTCGTAATGTCCATACCGAGTTTGGAACGCCGTCTTGCAAATATCTTCTGTTTTCATTCGGACCTGATGATACCCGGATCGTAAACCCAACTTCGAGAATACCCTCACGCCACTAAGCTGCTCAAAAAGTTCTCCAATACGAGGGATCGGGTATTTGTTCTTGATAGCCACCCGGTTTAATTCTCGATAGTCGATGCACATCCTTCTTGTGCCATCCTTCTTCTTTACTAGAAGAACTGGAGCTCCCCAAGGCGAGTTACTGCTTCGAATCCAACCCTTTTCAAGCAATTCAACAACCTGTTTCTTTACTTCTTCCAACTCTACTGGCGCCATTGGATAATACGCTTTAGATACTGGCGCTGCACCAGGAATATGATCAATTGTGAACTCCACGTCTCTCCTCGGCGGTAAACCCGATATATCTTCAAACACGTCCATAGAATCACGAACAACAGCCGGCTCTTTACTTTCATCACTTCCATTGATGCAAGAATATTGTTTGTCGGCCTAGCCCTAAACTTGACCGGCCCGACCGAACTGCTTCCTTAACGCAACTGCCGTCTGCTGCAAACTCCCTTTCATCCCAGATAAACTCTGCTGCTCTTGGCTGCTGCAAGTATTTGTGAGAAAGTGGTCAAACCCAGGGAGACAATCTGCCTCTGGATGTCCACGTCCAGTCTGCGCATGAACCTCCGTGCCCTGTCTGCATCGTTGGCAACTAAAGGTCCAGCGAAACTATTGAGTCTCGTCCATTCTGCTACATGCACATCTACGGGTGCTCCCTTCAGCTTTAGTCCGATGAACTTCTCTTCCATTTTCTCCCGTGCAGTCCGCGGGAAGAACTTCTCCAGGAAACTCTTAGAAAAATCCGTCCACTTGATCGGCTTGGGAAAGCGGGTCTCCTCAACAAGCCACCATTCTCGGGCGTAGTCCACTAGCTGAATGCGTACCACAACAACTTTTTTGTCATCAGGAATCTGTGCCACAAAAAGCAAGTTCTCTGTGTCAACTAGCCACTGCTCCACTGGCAACGGCTCCTTTAAACTAGTAAATGTAGACGGACCCAACCGCCTGAAATCTGCTACGGTCCCTACTCGGTCAACTGGTCTAGCTCCAACATTGTTCACAGACTGCTGAACGATCTGCAAACCTTCCCGAAACGAGTCCGCTTGCTGCTAGATCAGCTCGGTCTGTTTCTTTGATTCTCCTGCATTCCTCTTATCACTCCAAGCATGGCGGCTTCGTCCACAAGCCTCTGGTATGTCTTCAATTTCTTACCGGCCATAATCCTGAACTCAAAATACCCAACATTAGCATGATGATAGATTTTGAATATAGATCAAGGCTAGAACTCCAAGATACTTAAATAGAGTACCGCATTGTAACTATGCCGCGGTATCATAGCCACAATTACATAACTCTACCCAAGTCGCCTAAGTCCTAGAGATAACAAGGAATCAGGTTTCGAGTCGATATGCAAAGGAAGTTTGCACATCGTAAAAGATATAATCAGGAAGAATGTGATTCAAGAATGGTAAACGGTAAGGTGGCAGGACATGTTTCCTAAACACGGGCAATCTGATTCGTGTATTGGATACAATACCCAACTACAAAAGAATCAACCCAACTAACATATGGCTCTGATACCAAAAGAACCATGTCACGCCCCGCTTCCCAGAGTACGCTAGATTGGGCACGTGACATAGCTAACCATGCTACCTGTGGGTAGGAAGTATCCCTCCACAGTCACATTGCGGCTGTAGAGATATCAAGAACAAGACAAAACTATCTAAAACATGTCCATAATACAGAATAACAAGAGACAATAATAAATAAATGCGGAAGCAAATGATCCAATACAAATGACTGAAAGGTATGTCCCATAATGCGGGCTCACATCAGGAAATAAATGCAGGAAATAAACTAACTACTACTGAACTCACAACTCAGCCTGCTGGCTGAAGTACTCCTACTCGGACTGCGACAGTGGTACAGAATCTGGGCCATGCAAAACCCAGACGTCAGCGCGTCATGTCAACCACTAATATAATATGAACAATATAACAGGCAATGCAAAATAAACATGAATAAAGCAATAATGTGAAACAAGCAGTGCAGGGTAGTGTGCAGTGGGTAACTAGACAGTTTTATCAGGTTTTCTAGTCTAAAGTCTTTGAAATCAATTGATGAATCGTCGATGTAACTCAATAGTATCCCGTACATACCCGGGACCACGGCCACAATATTCTCGGCTGCAGCCGAGACATGCCGCTAGGCACAAAACAGGAATGTGTACACTCGATAGTATCCCGTACATACCCGGGACCACGGCCACAATATTCTCGGCTTAAACCGAGACATGCCGCTAGGCACAAAACAGGAATGTGTACACTCAGGACAGGTAGTGAACTGTCAAGTTATAAGTCAGGTTTCACCTTTGATTTCCCCATACCCCCAAGTTATATGTGCAAGTCAAGTCAGGTATTCAGTAATCAAGAACTAATGCCAACACAGGATCAGGTAAAAGCAGGTTTGTCTGGATAGACAACAGGAACGGTCCATGAGGACTACAGGACATGTTTGTTGGCATTAGACACAAGATCAGGTAACAGGTCGGGTCATGGTACATCGGGTCAAGTCAACAGCATACGGTACCATATCAGGTGTATCAATGTATACCATGTGTGACAATGTCAAGTCCAGATGTAACAATATCGTGGGTGTGCTCACAAATAGATATATAATCGAACAGGGTATTTAACAACATGAAATAAGCAATGGATTAAATAATAAGCATGTTTCATTTAATCACAAGAGTGCAGTAATACAATGCAGCCGTTTAATTATGTTAACAGGTCTAAGCACCCTTAGCGGTGCAATAGTTTAGGTATTGGCGCAATACAGTTATATCAAACCTTTGAATACGAATGTCCGAATGTGATAGAACTACATGGGTAAGTGCTACCATCTCTTAAACAGTAAAATGTGATTAAATAGGTAGATTTGATTAGTAGGTTTAAATTGTAAATTCCATGTTAACAGTAAAATGATATAATGACATATTGTAACCAAATGGGAAACGACTATACCAAGTTAAGTTTTATAAGTTTAGGGTGTCAATACATATATAAATATACTGTATAGCATGTAGCAAGGGGTACTTGCCTCAGAACAAGGGTCGAGATGCAGACGGCCTGGTGCACAAGTCACGATACGGTACCGGGTCTAGTCGCGATCTGGTGCGTGGTCACAACTAGGGTTCGACTTGTGCTCTGCTTAGATTAAATATATAGGTTAAACCATCGGTTAAACTTGTAGCTACCACCACAGTAACTCCAAACAAAAATTATATAAGAAAACTAGGGTTTTAATTCTCATCTCTTTTTTGTTCACTGTTCCATTCCTATTCTAAACATATTCAGTTCACTGTTAAACCAAACTATAGTAAAATAGAATTTTAAACTATTTTTCCTTGTTGTTTCCCTTATACATTCATATCATATTATTAATTTCCTTTTTTTATTTTTTTTTTCTTTTTTAACAGGAAGAAAAGAGAAGATCTTAGGGAAACTTACGAGATGGAGTGAACGATGGCGTGGAGTAGTGAAGGGGTTCGATTTCTGGGTGCTGCTCGGGGAGGAATCGACGACGAGGTCTTGCCGGCGATGGAAGGAGGTGGTGCTCGAGGTCATGGGCGAAGGCTACGGTGGTGTGCAGATGGTTCTCAGGTAAAGGGAGGAGATGGCGAGGTGAGGAGGGTGCTGGTGGTGGCGCGGATGGCGACGACGAGGGCCGCCGGCGAGCAGGCGGCTGCAGGGAAGACTGTAGCGGTCGCGGCTGCACAGGGTGTGCGGGGGTGGAAGGAAGAAGGTTGAGAGGAGGAGGCGGAGGCGAGGGTGACGGTGATGTTGACGCCGGCGTCGGGGTTGCGGCGGCGACGGTGAAGGCGGCTAGGGTTTAGGCTCTCGGTGGGTTTCTTTGCTCGTGGTTTCGTTTTGAAAAAAAAATGTGAAGGAGAAGGAATATATATGAGGGAGAGAGAGAAAGAGATCTGAAGATATATATATAGAGAGAGAGATTGAGAAAGAGAGAGAGAGAGAGATGTGAGATGTAGAGAGAGGTTGCAGAGGTGGGGCCCACGGGAACTTAAACGCCTCGCTATTGGCTGAAAATTAAAGCTGCAAAGATTTATACTGTTCATCCAATATTTACTCTGTTGAAAGTATTTGAATTGGTTAATATGAACGAAATATATAAGGTTTTTAAGATTATAGAAATTTGGGATTTTGGCGCTAAATAAAACATTTCCAAATCGCGCCCGGGTTGGGTCCAAAAATTCGAAATTTAAATAATAGGATTTTAAGCGGGTTCCGAATTTTAAAATGAGGTGTTTTATGATTAAAAAGCATACCCCCAAGACGGACACCTGTACGCGCGCGTAGCCGTCCAAACTCGCCCGTTTCACCGAACGGGACGAGAACTCGATGCACGGACGCTACCATGAGTCTAGGGGTGTCGAGTAGGCCAAGATAGATATTTTTAATTTCATTTTAGATGCTGAAAATTGTTATATGCAGAAATGACTTTTCCGGATAAAAATTTACAGTAAGTGACAAACAGACAGGCTAAATGAAATGAGTAACACATTAATGCTCAAGCAGTAACAGAAAATAGTAGTATTGGGCTCGGATGTTACACGGTCCATCGCCAGTTTAGGGACGTGGTGGTCCATCATTAGTTTAAGGACGTTTCGGTCCAATATTAGTTTAAGGACGTTTCGGTCCACGAGTTTAAGGACCCCGCAGTCCGTATTAATGTGTGGTCGTCGGGACCCGTCACCTCTCTGACGTCATTGAAGGATTACAACGATAGGTGTCAGAGGAGTTCAGAGATGTACCCTCGAACCGGAGGTAAATTGATTTAGGAGAGTAATTTTGCTCAGTCAATTTAATTTGAGGACTTACGGCCACGATTGGGCTAAGTCCAATTGAGAAATGTTCGACACTTTTATTTGTTTTTGGCCTGTACTAGGACTCGGCCCATTTTTAAATAATGCATTGCATTATTTTCTATTTTTGGTTGGGCTCTGCCCATAAATGATGCAGAGCATCAGTTTATTTTGGGCTCTGCTCATTTATCAATTTTACTTGGGCTCTGCCCTTTTATAAAAGATGCAGAGCATCAATTTTACTTGGGCTCTGCCCATTTATTGTTTTTCAATTTAATTAGGCCTACTAGGTTTTCTTGATTTGGGCCTGGCCCTTTAGGAAATACATTGCATTTGTCAGGCGCTTTGTGCCAATCAGAGAGCGCAAGCGCTTGTGGTGTTGACACGTGTCATGCAAGCACAGTGCGCTGCGTCAATGCATTGCGCTTGCGCTGCTGACACGTGTCGCGCTCTGGTGAGTTGCGCCAATTCTAGAGAGCAAGACTCTATTTCAAAAGCGCATAGCGCAGATGGTTCAGATGCTGACACGTGGCGCTCTCTGGTGGCTTGCGCCAATCCAGGAGCGCAACAGCGCAGTTTGCAAGTGTAAGGCACTATAATTTGAGAATCTTTTAGATTCCAGAACCAAAGGTTCATAAAAGAAGTGTAAAGCACTTTTTGTTTTCTTGATCTGATTTAGATCAAAGAAAACAAGTTCCTCTTGTTTTTCTTATTTCAGAGAACCCGAGGTTCATAAAAAGTGCAATGCACTATTTTTATTTGTTTTTTATTGAAGATCATTGATCTTGTTCTTAGATCAATGATCTATTAGAAGAAATTCTTCTATTTTAAAGGTTTTTACCTTTTTTCTTCTTGAGATTTCTTCAGAATTCTCTCTATTTGAAATTTTTGATTTCTCACCAAATGTTGATGCCTTTGAATTGAGGTCTAGGGTCCTTTTTATAGTGCCCATAAATTAGTTAAATTTGTTAAAGAGATCTTTTTTTGAGTGATTTGGGGAATTTTCCCCACCGTTGAATCTTTGATCCAAGGGCTTCTGTTTTACAGAAGAAAATCTTCTTGTTTTAACAAGAATAGAAAGATTTCTTTAAAATCTTAATTTTGTTTGGCGCAAATGCCCCAGCGCGTGACACGTGTCGCGCAGCGCACGGCGCAGCGCAACTGCGCTAGCGCATCTGCGCTGACACGTGTCGCGCAGCGCAGTGCTTGCGCAACTGAAGCGTTGCTTCCTTTTGTTTTTTAATAGAGCTTTGCTCTGATTGGGCGCGCCTTCTTGGACGCTGCGCTGACGTATCAGCGCTTGACACGTGGCGCGTTGCGCCCGGAATTTGAAGCGTTGCTTTAAAATTTGAATTCTGAATTTCAATAGAGCTTTGCTCTGATTGGGGGAAAGTGAAATGTTACTTCGTCTCCCACTTTGGAATTTGAACAGAGCTTTGCTCTGATTAGGGTAAAAAAATGCCCCCCACCGTTGCGCTTATGTGGCCCCAAGCGTGAGCGCAGCGGTGGCATAATTCCAACCGTTGCGGCAACTCAGGAGTTGAAGGGGCGCCGAGCGCATATAAATAGGACCCTTGGTCCTCAATAGATGGTCACTATCCTCAAGACTTTTCATTTCTCAGAACTTCAGAGCTTTACTCTTGCTTTCAAGAACTTAAGAGTTAAACTCTAGAAAACTTTTTAGGTAAAAATTAACTTAAATTAAATTAACTTAATTTTAAATAACAGAGCCTTGCTCTCATAGATCTTTGATCTAAAGAAAGCCCATTTACGGTTTTATTAATAGGGCTTTGCTCGCCTTAGATCATGATTTTTTTCTCGGGACTTCTTAGCCCATGAATCAAAGCTCTGCTTTCTTGATACAAGTAGAATTTTAACCTTCTACGAAGAACTCTTAAGAGTTTGATCATGAATAATGAAGATCAAAAATGGGGTTTTATCTTTGATGGATTTTATCATCTTTTTATAGCAAGGCTCTCAGCGTTCTCGGGGAATTTCTTTTAAATTCCTCTCATCACTGAATTTGATAGGTGTCACTCGTATTTGTAGAGCATTGCTCTCGAGGAGTTTAACTCCCTGTGCCTGTTTTTAATGAGAATTCACTTAATCAGTCTGTCTACTAATTCTGTTAAATTTCTCTTGCAGGAGCAATGGACGCCCACATGTATGATCTTGACGAGATAATCTCTTATGGCGACATCCGCCGACTCGGCCGCTCTCAAAATCGAGAATTCACAAATGCGGAGTGTGCCGAGATCATGAGCCGCTTCGACGCATATAATGGTCAACTGCTTCCCCGACGTTCCTCCCTCCTGAAGCTTATCGTGGGAGCCATCTGGGAAGCGCTTCCCAGATTTTGTTCCGGTGTGCCGCTTAGGGCGTTGGATGCCGCCGAGGATAAGGTGCATTCGGTATACTTGATGAACTTAATCTCGAAGAGACGTCGAGACAATCTTGTCGATCTCTTGCACCAGGTCTTTCAACAGTCCGCCATACTCACTGCTTATTGGAGGGTGGAACACATCAGGGGGGACCCTGACGCTTGTGCTCGTGAAAGAAAGCACACCAGGATGGTCCGCGAGGCTTGGAAAGTCATAGATAGGGTCACTTTCGAGTTCCTCAATCCCTGTCCCGGGTTCGAGGTTTTGCCGTTGTAAACATTTTAATAATTGTAAGAACCCCTTTTTATGATGAATAGAAAATTTCCATTTCAGCTTGTCTTATTCCTCGTTCTGAATCTTTTGCACATGCATGGATGAGTGTGTCCTGAATGCTTGATCCAACGCTAATCAGATGTTGTTTCTGTCACTCTCTTTTTTGCTATTATTATCAGCGTGTTGTCTTGATGAACATAATTAACAGATAATAGAGCAAGCATCCTGATTTCCTCAAGAAATAGCGATGGCTTAGGCCGCAGGTTCAGATCTGCCGCCTAAGACTTTTCAACTCTATGAGCCGTGAGGGTCTCATAGAGACTTTTCTCCCTACGGATCGAGAGGATCTCGTAGGTGGGTTTTCTCCTTAGGAATCGTGAGGATTCCTAAGTGTGTTTTCTCTTATAAGTCGTAAGGATCCTATAAGAGAATTTTCCCTCTTGCGAGTCGAGAGGACCCGTAAGCGGTCGTTTCCCTCCCTGTCGAAACTCGATTTTGGAGAGTGAGACCCGTGAATAGTATGCAAGAGACCGTTTTAGACCGACTTGCAGGATCCCATTGTTCAGGAAGCAAGTTTTTTAATCCCTGCTGCCTGAGGCTTCATCTTGCAAGTTGAGACGAATCGGGAATTTCCCGCGGAGACACTGGTTTCTCTGCGAGCCGACGCGAATCAGGAGGCTCTCATCAAGGATGTTTGTTTCCCTGAGTTGAGGTATTTGCCAAGGATTATTTTTTTCCCTGGTGTTGAAACGAATCGATAATTTCCCACGGAGACACTGGTTTCTCTGCGAGTCGATGCGAATCAGGAGGCTCTCGTCAAGGATGTTTGTTTCCCTGAGTTGAGGTATTCGCCAAGGATTATTTGTTTCCCTGGTGTTGAAACGAATCGAGAATTTCCCACGGAGACATTGGTTCCTCTGCGAGTCGATGCGAATTAGGAGGCTCTCGTCAAGGATTGTTTGTTTCCCTGAGTTGAGGTATTTGCCAAGGATTATTTGTTTCCCTGGTGCCAAGGATTATTTGTTTCCCTGGTGTTGAAACGAGTCGAGAATTTCCCACGGAGGCACTGGTTGCTCTGCGAGTCGACGCGGATCAGGAGGCTCTCATCAAGGATTGTTTGTTTCCCTGAGTTGAGGTATTTGCCAAGGATTATTTGTTTCCCTGGTGTTGAAACGAATCGAGAATTTCCCACGGAGACATTGGTTTCTCTGCGAGTCGATGCGAGTCAGGAGGCTCTCGTCAAGGATGTTTGTTTCCCTGAGTTGAGGTATTTGCCAAGGATTATTTGTTTCCCTGGTGCCAAGGATTATTTGTCTCTCTGGTGTTGAAACGAATCGAGAATTTCCCACGGAGACACTGGTTGCTCTGCGAGTCGACGCGAATCAGGAGGCTCTCGTCAAGGATGTTTGTTTCCCTGAGTTGAGGTATTTGCCAAGGATTATTTGTTTCCCTGGTGTTGAAACGAATCGAGAATTTCCCACGGAGACATTGGTTTCTCTGCGAGTCGATGCGAGTTAGGAGGCTCTCGTCAAGGATGTTTGTTTCCCTGAGTTGAGGTATTTGCCAAGGATTATTTGTTTCCCTGGTGCCAAGGATTATTTGTTTCCCTGGTGTTGAAACGAATCGAGAATTTCCCACGGAGACACTGGTTGCTCTGCAAGTCGACGCGAATCAGGAGGCTCTCGTCAAGGATGTTTGTTTTCCTGAGTTGAGGTATTTGCCAAGGATTATTTGTTTCCCTGGTGTTGAAACGAGTCGAGAATTTCCCACGGAGACACTGGTTGCTCTGCGAGTCGACGCGAATCAGGAGGCTCTCGTCAAGAATGTTTGTTTCCCCGAGTTGAGGTATTTGCCAAGGATTATTTGTTTCCTTGGTGTTGAAACGAATCGAGAATTTCCCACGGAGACACTGGTTTCTCTGCGAGTCGATGCGAATTAGGAGGCTCTCATCAAGGATGCTTGTTTCCCTGAGTTGAGGTATTTGCCAAGGATTATTTGTTTCCCTGGTGTTGAAACGAATCGAGAATTTCCCACGGAGACATTGGTTTCTCTGCGAGTCGACGCGAATCAGGAGGCTCTCATCAAGGACGCTAGTTTCCCTGAGTTGAGGTATTTGCCAAGGATTATTTGTTTCCCTGGTGTTGAAATGAATCGAGAATTTCCCACGGAGACATTGGTTTCTCTGCGAGTCGACACGAATCAGGAGGCTCTCATCAAGGACGCTAGTTTCCTTGAGTTGAGGTATTTGCCAAGGATTATTTGTTTCCCTGGTGTTGAAACAAATCGAGAATTTCCCACGGAGACATTGGTTTCTCTGTGAGTCGATGCGAATCAGGATTTTCTTCGTCAAGGACACTTGTTTCCTTGAGTCGAAGGATTTTGCCGAAGACGCTGGTTTCTTCGGGGTTGGGATGAACCGTCGAGATTTGGCTTCGTTTTCTGGCGGAGCCTGTTGGGAAAGTATGGTTCCCTCTTTGTTTGCGCCCTTGGATTGTATACAGGGATCGATGTGATCTCAACTGTAGGGCCAAAGTTTTATCATTTCTTTTTTTTTTGTTTCATTTCCGTGATGCTCTATCATTTCAGCTTTTATATCGCGAAGGTCGCGATTGCCCAATCATTTCGGCTATTTTTCACGGTGCCCAATCATTTCGGCTATTTATTTTATTTTTACTCGCTGCTTTTTATTGCGAGTTGCCCAATCGTTTCGGCTATTTTTTTATTTTTACTCGCTGTTTTTTATTGCGAGTTGCCCAATCATTTCGGCTATTTTTCATGCATACATTTTCACTTGCTGCTTTTTATTGCAAGTTGCCCCATCATTTCGGCTATTTCATATGCATGTGCGGCCTACTGGCTTTTCGCCGTAAACTTGAAATTAGACACCGATTTCGGCATCAGCACCGCTACAACTGGGATATTACTAGGAGCGAATCATCATTTGCCTCGGTCGATGTTGAACAAGGGTGGCTTAGCGAACAGGGTTAAGGTCCTGTCGACTAAGGCTTTTGACTTCATGAGCCGTAAGGGTCTCACAAAGGTATTTCTCCCTACAAGTCGTGAGGATCTTGTAGGTGTATTTTCTCCTTAGGAATCGTGAGGATTCCTAAGTGTTTGTTCCTCTGTAAGTCGTAAGGATCCTACAGGAGGATTTTCTCCATGTAAGTCGAGAGGACTTATAAGGGTTGTTTGTCATGCGAACATATCCCCAGTCTCGGATGGGACTTGATTAGGGAAATGTTTATTCATGCCCGTGGATTGTATACAAGGGCCAGTATTGAGCCACCTGTAGGGCAATATCGGAAGTTGTGGGGGTTACTTAAGCACAGGTTTAGGTCTCTGTAACTTAAGACTTTCAAATCTTATGAGCCGTGAGGGTCTCATAAGAGAGTTCTCCTTACGAGCCGTGAGGATCTCGCAAGTGTATTTTCTCCTTAGGAATCGTGGGGATCCCTAAGTGTGTTGCTCCCTTGTGAGTCATAAGGATCTCACACGGGTGGTTTCTCTTTACAAGGTCAGGAGGACCCTATAAGTGTCTTTTAACGAGGTTGCGCCCTTTCGGGTTTTCACAAACACTCGCCCGTAGTCCTGCTGTTTTTACTCACGGAGCCCTTTCGGGTTTTCATCCGTGCCCATTTTGCTTATGGACATACCGTTTTTTTTATATTTTTTTTATTTATTCTCTCTTTTTTTTATGAGGTCGCGCCCTTTCGGGTTTTCACGAACACTCGCCGGTAGCCCTGCTGTTTTTACTCACGGAGCCCTTTCGGGTTTTCATCCGTGCCCTTTTTTGCTTATGGACACACCGTTTTTTTATTCTTTTTATTTTCTTCTTCTCTTTTTTTTTACGAGGTCGCGCCCTTTCGGGTTTTCACGAACACTCGCCGGTAGCCCTGCTGTTTTTACTCACGGAGCCCTTTCGGGTTTTCATCCGTGCCCTTTTTGCTTGTGGACATACCGTTTTTATTTATTATATGTTTTTTTTTATATTTTTTTTATCTCGTCAGCCTAAGGATGCTGCGGCAGTAGTTTAAGGACATTTCGGTCCAGCATTAAGAAGGCTGGCTACTGCTTATAAAGCTTGAGCTCAGGAAGATAGCGAGCGGACATAGTCGTCGTCATCTATCATTGACTTAAGCTGTGGCTCATTAAGCGTAGTATCTCTTTAGGAAGCGACCGTTTATTGGCCTGAAAGGCCTTTCACCGTGCATGTCCATGAGTAGATAGGCCCCACCCTGGTAGACTTTGTCTATGATGTATGGGCCTTCATAGTTTGGCTCGAATTTTCCCTGCTTGGCGCAATTGGGGATCATAGGCCTTTTGACCACTAGCACGAGTTCGCCCTGGCGGAATGTCCTTGGTCGGGTCAATCTTTCATATGAGCGCGTCATCTTTGCTTTATAAGCTTCCAGATTTTGTTGCACTATGAGCCGTGTTTCTTCAAGGGCATCAAGCTCCTCAAGCCGAAGGTTAGCATTCTCTTCGTTCGTCAACTTATAGTGGACTGCCACTCGTAGCGAGGGTAACTCTATCTCGAGGGGGAGTACTGCTTCCGTACCGAATACCAACGCGTACGGCGTTGTGTTCATGGCCGTCTTGAACGTAGTGCGATACGCCCAAAGAGCTTCTTGCAGCCTCTCATGCCAGTCCTTCTTATTTCGGGACACCGTCTTCTTCATGATCTTCGTCAGGGTCTTGTTGAAGGCATCGGCTAGACCATTAGCTCGCGGATTATAAACTGAGGAATATCTCCAGTCTATATTATGCTGTTGTGCGAAGCGATTGATTTTGTGGCGTCTATAAGCTGGCCCGTTATCGGAGATGATCCGTCGCGGGGTTCCAAACCGATATATGGCGTGCATTTTGAAGAAGTGGAGGATATTCTCCGTCTTCACTTCCCTCAGCGGTACTGCCTCTGCCCATTTGGAGAAGTAGTCAGTCGTCGCCAGGATGAAACGATGTCCCCTAGACGATGCTGGTTCGATGGGGCCGACTATATCAGTTCCCCACATTTCGAATGGCCAGCTAGCCACTGTCGGGTGTAGCGGATTTGGATGCTGATGGATGAAGTCCCCATGGATTTGGCATGAGTGGCATTGCTTCGCATATTCGAGGAAATCCTGAATCATCGTGGGCCAGTAGTAGCCCATCCGTTTGATCTTCAACTTCATTTTTGGGCCTGCTTGATGAGAACCGCAGATTCCGTCATGAACTTCCTGGATGACGCTTTTCGCTTCGTCGAGTCCCAGACATCTCAACCACAGAGAATCGAATGATCTCTTGTATAGAGTATCATTGACGAAGGCGAAAGATAGAGCTCGTTTCATGAGCTGATGTCTTGTGGACGCTTCTTCAAGCATTCAGTGGGACTTAAAGTAGTCTATGAAGACTTCTCTCCAATCTTTAGCCTTTTCCCGGTCTTCTATTTGCAAGGTCATCTGCTCAGTCACTCCCTTTTCTTCGGGTGATTCCGGAGATATTTCTGCTGGGGTAAGCACCCGACGGCTTTGTACCACGATTCTAACGTCATCGAGATTCTCGTCAGCCAGTTCTTTAGCAAGCTTGGCCAACGCGTCTGCTTTGCTGTTTTCTGCGCACGGTATACTTTCCAAAGTATAGGAGGGAATTTGGGTCAACAGTTGTTACACCTTTTCACCGTACTTCACCAACTCCGTTTTGCACGTTTGGTAGTCGCCGTTTACTTGACTAACGACCAGTTGAGAATCTCCGTATATGAGAAGGTTTTCAATTCCCATGTCGATGGCGATCTCGAGACCTCCTATCAAGGCTTCATATTCGGCTTCATTGTTTGTCCTCGGCTCTGTTAAGGAGAAAGCAAAGCGCATTATCCCTCCTTGTGGAGTTACAAAGATGAGCCCTACCCCTGATTTGATTACAGGGGTATTTTGTTTGCGCTTCTTCATGGAGGATGCTCCGTCAAAATAAAGCTCCCATCGGGTATCACCACTGTTAATCGCATCAAACGCATGTTCGTCTGGAAGATCGCAATTCAAAGGAGAATCGGCGGGTATCCGATGCTCAGCGAGGAAGTCGGCGATGGCCTGGCCTTTCACTGCCTTGAGAGGTTGATACGTTATCGAGAACTCCATCAAGAGCAGAGCCCATTTAGCAAGTCGACCTGTCAATATGGACTTCGACATCAAATATTTAAGGGGGTCCACCTTCGAAATGAGCCGGACTTCATGTGCTAATGCATAGTGCCTGAGCTTTGTTATCGCAAAGATCAACGCCAGGCAGTGTTTTTCAATGGGAGAGTAGTTGCTCTCTGCCCCCAGCAGAACTCGAATTAAATAGTAGAGTGCTCTTTCTTTCCCCTGATCATTCTCTTGCGCCCATAATACGCCTAAAGAACCTTCGAGGGCGGTTGTGTAAAGAATGAGAGGCTTTCCCTTAACCGGAGCAGTCAACACTGGTGGGTTCTGCAGGTACTGTTTAATCTCGTCTAGCACGCCCTGGCATTTTTGATCCCAGACGAATGGAGTTCCCTTCTTCATCAGGTGACTGTAAGAGCGGCACTTGCCAGAGAGGTTGGCTATAAATCGCCGAATATATGCGAGCTTTCCTTGGAGAGACCGCAACTGTTTGAGAGTTCTCGGCGGAGGCATTTCCATGATCGCCTTGATCTTAGACGGATCTATCTCGATACCTCGGTGTCGGAAGATGAATCCCAGGAATTTGCCTAAGGAAACTCCGAATGCGCACTTGAGAGGGTTCATCTTCAAGTTGTATTACCGAAGGCATTGAAATACAGTTTTTAGGTGCTCGAGATGTTCCTCGTATGATTTGCTCTTAACCACGAGGTCGTCGATATAACATTCGACGATTTCATGTATAAGGTCATCGAAGATTTAGTCATGGCCCTCTGATAAGTAGCACCGGCGTTCTTTAGACCGAAGGGCATCACCTTGTAACAAAATATCCCTAGAGGGGTCCTGAAGGCGGTATGCTTCTGGTCTTCGGGATGCATCTTTATCTGATTATACCCTGATGAGCCATCCATGAAGGAGAAAACCTCATGAGTGGATGTATTGTCTATCATCGGTTTGGTGACTGGCACCGGGAAATCGTCCTTCGGGCAGGCTTTATTGAGATTCTGAAAGTCCACGCATATGCACACCGTCCCATTTTTCTTCATCACCGGGACGATGTTAGCGATCCATTCAGGATATTGAACCTCCTTAATAAAGCCAGAGTCGATCAGCTTCTTGACCTCGGCGTTGATGCTTATCTCAAGCTCGAGCCGCATTCTTCTCGGCGCCTGTTTGACTGGCTTGACGTCCGGGGATATCGCCAATTTATGCACAGCAATTTCTGGATCTAGTCCCGGCATTTCGGAATAGTTCCATCCGAAGCAATCTCTGTGCTGCATAGGCAGGTTTTTTAATAAAGCCACCTTTTCTTCAGATAGCAGCTCACTGACGAACGTCGGCCGTGGGTCACTTTCCATGGGTACCCAAGTAGCTATCGCCTTTTGTGGATTGATAGGACGGTCCTCTTCCCGCTGAACTTTCATCTTTTTCTGTCGGCGGGGATAATCTTGATCAATTACCGAGTCTTGGACTTGACGCCAGACCTTGTAGATTTTAGAGGACAGCTATTGAGGGGGCTTTTCCGGCTTCACCTTTGTAGCGCTCTCCATAGGTGGAGGAGATCTTTTCAGCACAACAGTCGGAGAGTTCTTGTGGACCTTCCTAAGTGGTTCAAAGCTGTTTCCAGTTGGAACAGCAGCATCAATTTCCGCCGTTGGAGTCGGCGGAGTCAGTCCAGAAGGAGAGTTGCCCTGGTCTTCTTTACTCGGCGCCAGTGGTATATCCCTAGTAGCAGGGGTGTTGTCTCCTGAGGGTTTTCAGCGGATTACACCCACAAAATCGTATAATAAAAGAGAGATGGTGAAAGTTATATAAAGATAAGAACTATAAAAGAAAGAACTTGAAAATAAGAGTTTTCAACTCTACCAGCTTTTCAGTTGCTATGAGTCCTATCTTAATAGTCATGAAAAGATATTAGAAATCACATCATCCCTCAATAAAACATCGCCTTTAGTTTTCATTCCTACCTTTCTTCCAAACATTGATCATATACCCCTACGTGTGTGAACTGGACATCCCTACACTCAGAGAATTCAATTCAAGCAATCATACTCTTGTCCATCTACCTCAGTACTTTTTAATAGATATTTAGATGGAATTTGCTCACACATTCTTCATGCGACCGTTAATACTTCTTGAGGCACTAACCGATCGATTACTCATGTGCTTGCTAATTAGGTATTTTTCCTCGTCTTGTAACACCTAAGGCTTAGCAGTGGCTCCCAAACCAGTTGGTCTAAGGCACTAGGTGATAAAGCACCCTCGCTATATTTTTTTTATTGCTGCTTTGGTGATGACAAAACCAGTGTTCATTTTTCTTTTCACCATTTTATCTTTAATTCTCCACTTTTATTTTCTTCATACTTTGGCTTCTGGACAAGAGCATTTTAAGGTATCCTCTACTATCCCGAGTTTCAAGATGTGTGTACGTGCGTATAGTAGGGTTTCAACGTTCAAATGTTTAGCTTCCAGAATAGGAACTATTTTTCAGGCTTATTTTTATCCTCAGATTAGTAATTTCCTTCATCTTACTAACCCTTGGGACAACAGCTCATAACTACTTATTACTAGTTTCATTTAAGAAAACATCTAACTTTCTTGTTTTTCTTAAACTATTCCTATCTTTTAAATATAATTTTTCACTTTCTACTCTTTTATTATCACAATTTTTTTTGTGTGCTTATATATAGTATAATGCAAAGTAGGGCGTAAATAAGTACAGGAGCGCTGAAAAACGACTTCTTGGGAGCTTCTTGTGATGGTACAGGAGCGCTGAAGCTCGTTGGCGGGAGCATGGTCCCGAATAATAGCCCAGTGGTGGCTTGAGTTACCTGCTCCACCGGCATAGTGAAAAGGGAGGCCACTTGTGGCCCGTAGGTTACTCCTCCAAATGGGACAGAGCGAGAGTTTCTGTTGCAGTTAGTGCAGTTTGAAGCTATTGATTTCTTTGAAGAGCTTGAATATTCTGCCTCCTACGTCGACCTTAGTCTTTGGCATGTGCCAGCTGTTTGACGACTGATTCCGTCGGCAAGGCTGCTGCTTGGGGAGCCTGCCTGTGGACGACAGATATCCTCTAGGCTTCCTCCATCGGCGTTGAGGCACCGAGGGTGGGAGGTGGGAGCATCGACCCAAAAAGAAGCCCGTTAATTTCTTGAAAAGCCGGATTGCAGAGATTTGAGGCTGCAAGTGACCCATACTTGACTCCGCCGGGTATGACAAAGCCTGAGTTGCTAGGGTGGGAGTAAATGCCATTCTTCATAAAGACGAAATGCCGGCTTCAATATCCACTACCCTAAGGGCAACCAAAAACATACACACCGCGATTATTTGATCGCGGGAAAAACACGACACACGAAGTGTGGAGTGGAAAGAGGAAATGGTCCCACCGGGCATGCCAGAATCTGTTCCCCTCCGAATGGCGGCGGAGACGACGTGAGGACGTCTTTCCTGAGATTCGGGGCAGATGCTATATGATTTTATCCGTCTACCTCTCCGAAGATACCAAGTTGATTTATGACACCGTGTATCAGAGGTTTAGATGGATGCGGACGATGTAGCAGATTTCGTCAGATTCCCCCTCGCTAGAGAGGTTTTTGATTGTGGGGACGCTCTTCCCTGCAGGCGCAAGCCCCAGCAGTTAATTACGCTACCGCATCGCGGTAGCCACTTTTTCCTTCTCCAGAATTTCACTTCGTGTCGTGTGTGTTTGTTTTGTTTGTGGTTGCCCGTGGATTGTATACGGAGACTGAGTAATGCCGTCGCCCGTAGGACGTGGATTCGTCCAAATCTGTATTTACTTAGATTTGGGTTTGGTGTTTTTAGTTTAAGGATACGTTATCCGTATTGAGGCTAAGATCAACTTAAACGTTCGTTAAGGATACGTTAGTCCTGTTTGAGACTAAGATCAACTTAACGTGGTGATCCATTTATTATATGGCCGTCAAGACTCGTCACCTCTCTGACGTTGTTAAAGAATTACAACGATAGGTGTCAGAGGAGTCCAGAGATGTACCCTTGAACCAAAGTTGATTTGGAATTTTATAGTCCATTTGAATGTTTAAGGATACGTTAGCCGTGTTTGGGGCTAAGATCAACTTAAACGGGACCGTTTAGATCCGGCAAAAGAGCATTTGGAGGCTCTATTGTTCCAGTTTAGGGACGTGGTGATCCATTGCCAGTTTAGGGACGTGGTGGTCCGTATTCCAGTTTAGGGACGTGGTGGTCCGTCATTAGTTTAAGGACATTTCGGTCCAACATTCCCATTTAGGGACGCATATTAGTTTAAGGACGTCTCGGTCCAATATTAGTTTAAGGACGTCTCGATCCATTGCCAGTTTAGGGACGTGGTGGTCCATCATTAGTTTAAGGATGTTTCAGTCCATCATTAGTTTAAGGACATTTCGGTCCAATATTAGTTTAAGGACGTTTCGGTCCAATATTAGTTTAAAGACGTTTCGGTCCACGAGTTTAAGGACCCCGCAGTCCGTATTAATGTGTGGTCGTTGGGACCCGTCACCTCTCTGACGTCGTTGAAGGATTACAACGATAGGTGTCAGAGGAGTTCAGAGATGTACCCTCGAACCGGAGGTAAATTGATTTAGGAGAGCAATTTTGCTCAGTCAATTTAATTTGAGGACTTACGGCCACGATTGGGCTAAGTCCAATTGAGAAATGTTCGACACTTTTATTTGTTTTTGGCCTGTACTAGGACTCGGCCCATTTTTAAATAATGCATTGCATTATTTTCTATTTTTGGTTGGGTTCTTCCCATAAATGATGCAGAGTGATCGGTCGAAAATATTGCATATTTTAACCGGCAATTTCCTTATCATTTGCATTCATATAGAAGTGTTCGGTATCCGTATTTCACATATTAGCAAATCGGTCGCAAAATATCAGATTACATGTATTCGACCTTAAAACCGGCATTTCTAGGGAAATTGACTGCATTTCATCACATGGCATATTTTCTATATCTTGCAACCCGTGTTTCGAAGTCTGTGCAGGAAAAGAAGCTTGCTCGATCATTACATCGCTCGAAAGATACGTAAAATCACTAAATTCAAATCTGGTATCATTACAAAGGAGCAAATGAAATTCAACATATCAAAGGAAGCTACAAACAGCAGCCCAAGACCACAGAAGAAGCCATAGAGCCCAAGCACACCAACAAGCCGCGGATCAGCGGCATGGGCTTGGTAATGCCGCGGATCCGCGGTGGGCCCAGGGCTTCATCAGCTAAATTTTGGTCTACAATTTTTCCCTTAGTGGCCACATTCCAGAAATGCACTCCTACTTCCAGAAGACTCCAGAGACTTATACCAGATCAGCAAACACCTTGAGCTTCACTAAACTAGCCTAATCATTCTAGAACTTTCCCTAAACCCTAGCTTAAACCCTAAGCTAGCTCCTAACAAACTCCTTCTAGAAACTCTTCAACAAACTTTTGGAGGGAAAGGGAAATTCAAACTTAAACCTAGGGTTTGGGAGCTCTATAAATAAGACCCTAGGCTCATTATTCCAAATTATTCAACCTTGGGAATTATTCATCCAATTAGTGAATCTATCCCCAAATCCATCTCTCTTTTCATCTCCTTCTTCCTCAAGTCTAGTGACAGGGCTTGTAGGAAACCCTAACCCTAATTCCAATTGAAATCAAGAATCCCGAGTACCCATTAAGCAAGAAGCCCGACAACCTTTAGGAGCGGAGCCGATCTTCAACAGAGCAAGCGATCCGAGCCGATCCACGACTCATGAAGCCGAGCGACGCCCGATCAACAATCTAGATTCTTCTTCTTGTAGTTCTTGAAGCGAATGTAATCAAAATTGTTGAGATAAATAAAGGTGATATTCTTTTATCTTGTTTTCTTTAATTTCCGCATCATGATATCTTTACAATTTGTGAATCTTTTCTGTGTGGTGATGTGTGAATAAAACTCCGCTCGTCGAGGAGTCGAGACGGTTAATAGAATGATGATGTAACATAGCTTTTATTGATTCTTGATTCCTACGATGGTTTGTAAACCCTAGCAAGTTCAAGAACCGACAACCCATTTCGTTACGATACTTTCTTGAATGATATCGCTCGAAATTGGGGAGTTAGGATCGTTTCTTGAAATTGCTAGAGGCTGGAATGTGAATGATATCGACAACAGAACAAGGGATAAGATGAAACCCTAGTTTCACGAGAAAACCCTAACTCTTGTCGATCATCATCGATCTAGTATCAATCCTTCGAAGGACAAGAATACGAAATCTTTAGATTACATCGCGTCTATAGACCCGATCGATTCCTATGAGCCTCTTTAGATTCTTGACTATTGATTGGAAATATTATCGAAACACCGATTCTTGAATGTTTATAGTTTCTTGATTCTTGCATAAAGAATAGTGACACTCGAATACAAATCATTCTTGAATCATGTTTTCTTTTGTTGTTACTTAACTTTTCATTTCAAACGTATCAAAATACAAGTGAATCGTGCAATCCCTGTGGACGATCCGCACTCACTACAAACTACATCCGACACCGTAGTTTGATTGCGGTCAAAATATTTTTTGGTTGTGATTTCTTTACAATTTTATACAAACACAACGGAAAAACTATCAATCAAAATGGCGCCGTTGCCGGGGATCGCGCTAATTCATTTACATTTTTAGTTTGAAGTGAAAGAATTATTACATTCTACTTCTTGAAATCAAAATTCGTACAAACTCTTAGACGTATGTTGTGATTGACTGCAAGGTGATCTGGAGCATTCTGTGCTGTGGAAAAATTATTTGAGATATACCAGAGAGTTGAGGGATGCAACAGAGAGCATCTGTTGAAATATTGTGCACTGTTCTCAACACCTGAGCGCGGAAGCGCGGCATATACATGCTCATTGCGGCGGAAACGCGGCAGCAGTGAGGGTTCTCTGCAAAATTTTTGCAGCAGGTACTTTCTTGCTCTCTCCCCTCTCCCTTTTTAGCTCCAATTAACACTTTGCTGCAGGATTCTTTGCAAATAAATCGCAGCACGCAAAAGCAAAACTAAAATTGTGTGTGATTTTTTATTTCTTGGTTGTTTGCATTCTAATACGGAAATTTAAGGGGCACGGCCAAATCCAAATTAGGTGGGGATTTCATTACCCTTCCTAGGCCCCGAAAATCGCAAAACTTGCATCCGCATTTACCCTCATTAATTAAAAAATATCTAGAGATGACTATAAGGACCGTCGCGCTCAATTAGGACAAGAGAAGGCCGTGGGTAATTCATTGCTTATCCGCGTTTTCTTGTGGTGCCTAAGGCGAGTGTGTCTAAGGCTAGTGGTTTTTAATTAGGCCCACTACTTACGTAGTGGAGTACCTTCCCACTTACCTGGCACTTATCCGGCCACAGGGGGACAAAGAGGTAGTGGAGGATTCTATCCTGCGACTTGTCTTTTGGCAGTTAGGAGCGGTCTAGAGCCGGACCTAGGTGATCACTAGATTCTAGGGTTGTGTGCTGCATTTGTTTTGTCGCATCATTTTTTCAAAATCCGTCCCTTTTTCAAAAGAAAGCACCGCATTCATTCATTACCCCTAATTATAAGTCAACGCTGCCACTTGTACTAACCCTTTTTAGTACAAGATAGGCTGGACACGGGATTCTAGTGCCCGTTTAGTCCGCGTACCCTTTATCGACTCCGAAGTCGATATTTCTCCATTTACCTTTTCTTTACCTACTACCACACCCACACCGATGGATCCGAATCCATCAAACTTCTTTAACCCTAATCTGCCACCGTCTGTTGGTGCGCAGAATCCTCCCCACATTTCTCTCCAGGAAAGATGCTATCCACATAGAGGTCCTCTTTCGACCTGCTTATCCACACCACCAGCCAATGGGGATAACTTTGAAATCAAGCCCCAGTATATCAATCTTTTACCCAAATACCACGGACTCGAGACTGAGGACGCTTACGTTTTCATTACCAAATTTGAAAACGTATGCGCAATGATGGGTACGTCACAACTTTCAGTGGATGCGATGCGTCTACGACTTCTTCCATTTACTTTGTGTGATATAGCCGAGAAGTGGCTATATAACACTACCGCACATTCTATTACGAATTGGGAAGAATTCGTCGCTGCATTCCTTAAGAAATTTTACCCACACCAAAAGACAGCTCGAATCCGTAGCGAACTGAACCAATTTGCCCAGCTCCCTGCTGAACCATTCTCTAAATACTTTGAACGTTTCAAGGATCTATTGGTTCAATGTCCTCATCACGGCATCCCGAGATGGGAGCTTTGCCGAATCATATATGAGGGCAGTAACCCTAACACTAAACAGAGCCTTGAAAACTTGTGTCAAGGTACATTTATGACTAAGGATGATGGGGAAGCTTGGCGATACTTAGAAGAGTTCGCTGAAAAATCACTAATTTGGGAGAGTGGAACCCAACCATTGAATAGGGGTGGCGTACACCAAATAGATGTGTCCATAGGTGTTCGAGCAGAAATGGCAGCAATGCAAAAGAAGCTCGATGCTATGGAACACAAATTTGCAGCAGCCTCCCTAAACCCCGTGTCACTCCCCAAAACTGTATGCGGCTGCTGTTCTGATCCGTCTCACTTGACGGAAGAATGTCCGTTTCAAGGTCGTGAGCATACCAATGCCACATTTCAAAGACCGAGAAACGATCCTTTTTCTCCCACATATAATCAGGGTTGGAGGAATCACCCTAATTTTGCTTGGAACCAAAATCAATCACAAAACACGGTTCCAAACTAAAACAATTTTCAAAGGGTTCCTCCGCCACAACAGCAGCCACAACTTCAATTGAGTCAGCACCCCTTTCAAGCACATAATTTTCAAAATCCGGTCAACACACCTGCACTATCTAGTCCTTTACAGTTGACCGGGACTGATGAATCCTCTTCTTTTGTACAATACATGAATTTGATCTTAACAAATATCATGCAAGTTTCGGCTGAAATGAAATCTTCCGTCGAGGACATGAAAAGAAACTCTGCGTCCCAAAGCGAGAGTATTAAATCGATGGAAGAAGAAATTTCACGATTAAAAGCCGAAATGAGTGCAAGAGAGAAAGGGAAACTTCCAGCTCAACCCTTACCCAATCCTGGCTATTCACATCATGTGAATGCAATCACCACGTTGAGATCTGGACGAGTGCTTGACAATCATGTTGGGGAAGAAGTTGATGATACTGAAAATCATATCAACACCCCGGCTGAGACCTTTCCACACATACACACTTCCACTTCTGACCCTACTTCTTCCACCCCACCACCCTCTTCCGAGCCTATTCTCCATTTCCCAAAAGGCTCGCTACTACAGCCCACCTCTTTTACCCCTCCACGGACGATTCCCACTTCTATACTGGGATCGGTTCCACACACACTTCCTTCTCCTATGATGGACCCAGCGCTTATTGCTAAAGCACCTTACCCTAATCGGTTAAGGGCTAACACACCAAGTCCACAAATGGAGAAGATCACTGAGATGTTCAAACAGGTTAACATCAATATCCCTCTTCTAGATGCTATCCAACAAGTCCCTGCATATGCTAAAGTTCTTAAAGACTTTTGCACTAGAAAGAGGAAGAAACAAATGCCCAAGAAGATATTCATGGCAAAAACAGTAGACACAGCTTTCCCCCAGCAATTACCGAGGAAACGTAAGGATCCTGGATATCCTACGATTTCCATTTCTATTGGGGAAAAACACATTAACCGTGCTCTACTAGATCTTGGGGCAAGTGTTAACCTGCTCCCTTTCTCAGTTTATGAGCAGTTAGGAATCGGAGAGTTGAAACCATCTCCATGCACTCTCCAGATGGCTGACCGATCAATCACCAGACCTAGGGGTGAACTAGAGGATGTGTTAATAAAAATCGGGGAATTTATCTTCCCTGTGGATTTTATTGTAATTGATACACAGCCTGTAGCGAACTCACGGAATCAAATTCCGGTGATTTTAGGTCGCCCCTTTTTGGCCACTTCCAATGCTATCATCAATTGTCGTAACGGTTCCATGACCCTATCCTTCGGAAACAGGACAATTGAGATGAACATTTATAAGTTAGGAAGTGTACCCTCCGAACCTACTACTCAGGTTTGTTCTGTCGACTTAATGGATATCGACAGCAGCGAAACTGATGATCCTCCTGATACCGATCTTGACTCTTTTCATACGTTATTGTTTGACCCAACTATGTATCATACACATACGGACTCTTCCACCGAGATGTTCGGGTCAACAATTAACACCGATTATGAACTGCTTTTAGAATCTGAAGATCACCCCGCACTTTGTGAAGACATTATTCTTTGGGGTATAGATGAAACTTTTGAGGAGATCTTCGCTGATGAACTCGCATTTCTGAATAACACGGGTGTTGAGATGAATCAGGTTCCACTCACTGAAATTGAACCTCCACCCCTTTTTCTGAATTGTAAGAAGAATGCGAGTAATCCATCACATACACTGCATCGTCTCTCAAAAATGAGACGCACACACATTCTATTCTACCTCTTACCTTTTCCTCACTTTTTCTTCCACCAACCCGAGCACTGCATTGATAAATTTTTTGAATGGTTGGTGTTGACATTCGGTCTTTACAAAGCTTGGCATCGACCACTGATTTTTGACCCCCTCTTGTGATTTTCAAAATTTAACATTGCATAACTCAAGTTTGGGGGAGTTTTATTTTTCTGGCTCTTGAAAAGAAAATTTTACAAAAAGACGAGCCAAAAATAAGTTTGGGGGAGGGTCTTCACTTAAATATTTTGCCCCCACTAATAAATTCCTCCCAAGCTTACAGGTTTTTTCGAGATTTAGCAGAAGGCAACAGTGAGGACACTGTTGAAAACAAGTTTGGGGGAGGTTTGTGCTTATTTTCGCATCATTTGCATATCATCTGCATAAGCACAAAACATTTTTTTTTAAATCTATAAAAATTGAAAAATTTTCAAAAACCATAAAAATTTAAAAATTTTCAAATATAAAAATAATTTTAATATTTACACCTTTTTGTATATAAATAAGATAATGAAAGTTTAGATAGTGAAAAGTTACATCCATGAGATTAGAAAAATTTTAGAAAACTAAGAAAATTAGAAGTTTTCTTGTACGAACTAGTAATAAGTAGTTATGAGCCGTTGTCCCAAGGGTTAGTAAGATGAAGGACGTCACTAATCTGAGGATAAAAATAATTCTGAAAAATAGTTTCTATTCTGGAAGCCAAACATTTTGAACGTTGCTACCCTGCTATTCGCACTTACACACGTCTTGAAGCCTGGGATAGTAGAGGATATCTTGAAATGCTCTTGTCTTAAAGCCAAAAAGTATATAAAAAAAAAAAAAATATGGTGAGAAAAATGGACACTGGTTTTGTTATCACCGAGGGAAATAAAAAATATATAGCGAGGGTGCCTCTTCATCTAGTGCCCTAAGGCCAACTGGTCTGGGAGTCACTGCTATACCTAAGGTGGTGCAAGACGAGGAAAATACACCAAATAAGCGATCACATGAGTAATCGGTCGGTTAGTACCTCAAGAAGTATTAACGGTCGCATGAAAGTGTGTGAGCTCATCGAAAAAAAAAAAAATATACTGAGGCTGATGGGCAAGAGTATGATAGCTTGAATTGAATTCTCCGGGTGTAGGGATGTCTTTACACACACGCAGGGTGATATGATCGGTGTTTGGAAGAAAGATAGGAATGAAGAATAAGACGATGTTTTATTGAGGGAGGACGTGATTTCTAACATCTTTTCATGACCATTAAGATAGGGCTCATGACAACCGAAAAGCTAGCTTAGTTGGAAACCCTAATTTTCAAAGCTTTTCTTTTACGATTCTCTTCTTTAAATGTAATATTCATGATCTTGCTTTTATTATTGGATTTTGTGGGTGCAATCCGCTGAAAACCCTCAGGAGACAACACTCCTCCTACTAGGGACACCTAGAGGTTTAAAGGCTTGTTGCACGTGCTCAGTGCAATCGTGTTGCCTACGAAAGTGTGCTAGTTAGTTTTTCTCTTTCTTTATTTTCTCCTTCTCTTTTTAATAAAACATTCGCTCGAGACGATCGAAATTAAGTTTGGGGGTATTTGATCAGTCGAAAATATTGCATATTTTAACCGGCAATTTCCTCATCATTTGCGTTCATATAGAAGTGTTCGGTATCCGTATTTCACATATTAGCAAATCGGTCGCAAAATATCAGATTACATGTATTCGACCTTAAAACCGGCATTTCTAGGGAAATTGACTGCATTTCATCACATGGCATATTTTCTATATCTTGCAACCCGTGTTTCGAAGTCTGTGCAGGAAAAGAAGCTTGCTCGATCATTACATCGCTCGAAAGATACGTAAAATCACTAAATTCAAATCTGGTATCATTACAAAGGAGCAAATGAAATTCAACATATCAAAGGAAGCTACAAACAGCAGCCCAAGACCACAGAAGAAGCCATAGAGCCCAAGCACACCAACAAGCCGCGGATCAGCGGCATGGGCTTGGTAATGCCGCGGATCCGCGGTGGGCCCAGGGCTTCATCAGCTAAATTTTGGTCTACAATCTTTCCCTTAGTGGCCACATTCCAGAAATGCACTCCTACTTCCAGAAGACTCCAGAGACTTATACCAGATCAGCAAACACCTTGAGCTTCACTAAACTAGCCTAATCATTCTAGAACTTTCCCTAAACCCTAGCTTAAACCCTAAGCTAGCTCCTAACAAACTCCTTCTAGAAACTCTTCAACAAACTTTTGGAGGGAAAGGGAAATTCAAACTTAAACCTAGGGTTTGGGAGCTCTATAAATAAGACCCTAGGCTCATTATTCCAAATTATTCAACCTTGGGAATTGTTCATCCAATTAGTGAATCTATCCCCAAATCCATCTCTCTTTTCATCTCCTTCTTTCTCAAGTCTAGTGACAGGGCTTGTAGGAAACCCTAACCCTAATTCCAATTGAAATCAAGAATCCCGAGTACCCATTAAGCAAGAAGCCCGACAACCTTTAGGAGCGGAGCCGATCTTCAACAGAGCAAGCGATCCGAGCCGATCCACGACTCATGAAGCCGAGCGACGCCCGATCAACAATCTAGATTCTTCTTCTTGTAGTTCTTGAAGCGAATGTAATCAAAATTGTTGAGATAAATAAAGGTGATATTCTTTTATCTTGTTTTCTTTAATTTCCGCATCATGATATCTTTACAATTTGTGAATCTTTTCTGTGTGGTGATGTGTGAATAAAACTCCGCTCGTCGAGGAGTCGAGACGGTTAATAGAATGATGATGTAACATAGCTTTTATTGATTCTTGATTCCTACGATGGTTTGTAAACCCTAGCAAGTTCAAGAACCGACAACCCATTTCGTTACGATACTTTCTTGAATGATATCGCTCGAAATTGGGGAGTTAGGATCGTTTCTTGAAATTGCTAGAGGCTGGAATGTGAATGATATCGACAACAGAACAAGGGATAAGATGAAACCCTAGTTTCATGAGAAAACCCTAACTCTTGTCGATCATCATCGATCTAGTATCAATCCTTCGAAGGACAAGAATACGAAATCTTTAGATTACATCGCGTCTATAGACCCGATCGATTCCTACGAGCCTCTTTAGATTCTTGACTATTGATTGGAAATATTATCGAAACACCGATTCTTGATTGTTTATAGTTTCTTGATTCTTGCATAAAGAATAGTGACACTCGAATACAAATCATTCTTGAATCATGTTTTCTTTTGTTGTTACTTAACTTTTCATTTCAAACGTATCAAAATACAAGTGAATCGTGCAATCCCTGTGGACGATCCGCACTCACTACAAACTACATCCGACACCGTAGTTTGATTGCGGTCAAAATATTTTTTGGTTGTGATTTCTTTACAATTTTATACAAACACAACGGAAAAACTATCAATCACAGAGCATCAGTTTATTTTGGGCTCTGCTCATTTATCAATTTTACTTGGGCTCTGCCCTTTTATAAAAGATGCAGAGCATCAATTTTACTTGGGCTCTGCCCATTTATTGCTTTGCAATTTAATTAGGCCTACTAGGTCTTCTTGATTTGGGCCTGGCCCTTTAGGAACTACATTGCATTTGTCAGGCGCTTTGTGCAAATCAGAGAGCGCAAGCGCTTGTGGTGTTAACACGTGTCACGCAAGCGCAGTGCGCTGCGCCAATGCATTGTGCTTGCGCTGCTGACACGTGTCGCGCTCTGGTGAGTTGCGCCAATTCTAGAGAGTAAGGCTCTATTTCAAAAGCGCATAGCGCAGATGGTTCAGATGCTGACACGTGGCGCTCTCTGGTGGCTTGCGCCAATCCAGGAGCGCAACAACGCAGTTTGCAAGTGCAAGGCACTATAATTTGAGAATCATTTAGATTCCATAACTAAAGGTTCATAAAAGAAGTGCAAAGCACTTTTTGTTTTCTTGATCTGATTTAGATCAAAGAAAACAAGTTCCTCTTGTTTTTCTTATTTCAGAGAACCCGAGGTTCATAAAAAGTGCAAAGCACTATTTTTATTTGTTTTTTTTATTGAAGATCATTGATCTTGTTCTTAGATCAATGATCTATTAGAAGAAATTCTTCTATTTTAAAGGTTTTTACCTTTTTTCTTCTTGAGATTTCTTCAGAGTTTTCTCTATTTGAAATTTTTGATTTCTCACCAAATGTTGATGCCTTTGAATTGAGGTATAGGGTCCTTTTTATAGTGCCCATAAATTAGTTAAATTTGTTAAAGAGATTTTTCTTTGAGTGATTTGGGGAATTTTCCCCACCGTTGGATCTTTGATCCAAGGGCTTCTGTTTTACAGAAGAAAATTTTCTTGTTTTAACAAGAACAGAAAAATTTCTTTAAAATCTTAATTCTGTTTGGCGCAAATGCCCCAGCGCGTGACACGTGTCAAGGAGCGCACGACGCAGCGCAACTGCGCTAGCGCATCTGCGCTGACACGTGTCGCGCAGTGCACGGCGCAGCGCAACTGCGCTAGCGCATCTGTGCTGACACGTGTCGCGCAGCGCAGTACTTGCGCAACTGAAGCGTTGTTTCCTTTTGTTTTTTAATAGAGCTTTTCTCTGATTGGGTGCGCCTTCTTGGGCGCTGCGCTGACGTATCAGCGCTTGACACGTGGCGCGTTGCGTCCGGGATTTGAAGCGTTGCTTTAAAATTTGAATTCTGAATTTCAGCAGAGCTTTGCTCTGATTAGGGGAAAGTGAAATGTTGCTTCGTCTCCCGCTTTGGAATTTGAACAGAGCTTTGCTCTGATTGGGGTAAACAAAAGGTATTTCTCCCTACAAGTCGTGAGGATCTCGTAGGTGTGCTTTCTCCTTGGGAATCGTGAGGATTCCTAAGTGCGCGTTCCCCTGTAAGTCGTAAGGATCTTACAAAAGGATTTTCTCCTTATAAGTCAAGAGGAATCATAAGAGTTGTTCACCATGCGAACATATCCCCAGTCACGGATGGGACTCGGTTAGGGAAATATTCATTTGTGCCTGTGGATTGTATACAAGGGTCAGTATGAGCCGCTTGTAGGGCAATATCGAAGGTTGTGGGGGCTTCTTAAGCACAGGTTCAGGTCTCTGTAACTTAAGACTTTCAAATCTTATGAGCCGTGAGGGTCCCATAAGAGAGTTCTTTTTACGAGTCGTGAGGATCTCGCAAGTGTAATTTCTCCTTAGGAATCGTGAGGACTCCTAAGTGTGTTGCTCCCTTGTGATTCGTAAGGATCTCACGCGGGTGGTTTCTCCTTACAAGGTCGAGAGGACCTTGTAAGTGTCTTTTAACGAGATTGTACCCTTTCGGGTTTTCACAAACGCTCGCCGGTAGCCCTGCTGTTTTTACTCACGGAGCCCTTTCGGGTTTTCATCCGTGCCCATTTTGCTTATGGACATACCGTTTTTATCATCATTATTATTATTATTATTTTTGTATCGGCTTTGGGATGCCGCAATCCACCGTAGTTTATCGACATCTCGGTCAACGACTAGTTTTAGGACATAGTGGTCCATTGTTAGCTTAGGGACGTTTCGGTCCGCAGCTAGTTTTAGGACATAGTGGTCCACCGTCGTCGTATTTGAGGAGAATCTCTAGTTTACTGACTTTTCGGTCTATGGGGCTTTCTCTATGAATGAGCACGATGCCCCCGGCATATCCATCTTTGTCGGAGCATGCGGTTGTGACGGGCTCACCTTCCAGTTTTCGGACAGCGCGAACTTGCCCTGTTGGTATTGGTCTTCAACCCAGTTTTTGAAGACGTAGAAGTGTTTGATCGGATGGCCCAATACTTGATGGTAAGAGCAGTAATTAGGATTGTTGACATCATTCAGGAGGAGCTGGTGTTTCGGCTCCGGTAAAGTGATAAGCCTGTTGCGCACTGCTAGTTCGAACAGCCTCCTTGTTTCATCTCGGGGAAATGAGTAAGGACGTTTCAACTTCTCATAGAGGGGTTGCCGCTTGTTGTTTTGACGAACAACCGGTCTAGGGCCACTCGATCGTTGTTGAGCGTTGGCGACGAAGGCCGTTTTTTCCTTCCCTTTATCCTTTTTGTTCAATCCCTTGTTTGCGGGTCCGAGATTCTTTCCGGGTAGCGTGCAATTGCACGGCTGAACGTTCTCGCAGCTTTTCTTTTCTTCCTCTTTTCCTGAGGTGGATTCTTTGAAGAGAGGGCTGGGAGTCATTTTTTCTTCAGAATTGCTCCCGAAGGTGAGGGCTTGCGATCTTTTGCCATCAACCATGTGACCGTTGCCGGCAGTTTTCATATGCTCATTTGTCGTGCTTCTCTGTTTCCGACGAGCTTTGCGCTTCAATCGCTGAACGTGCTGCCGGTGAGCAACGTATCCCTGCCGTCCGACGTTGGGGATCGTATATCCCGGCGGGTAACTTATTTGGTCATACCAGCCTTGATATGGTCGCCCAGTTTTAACAACTTGGCCGGCCGTTTTGTTCGCTCGGTGAGCTCGTATTTGCTGAGCAGTATAATCATCAAGCGTGGCTTTTGAGATGGTTTCCTCCTTGGCTGCTGAAAGAGTCGGATGCGGGTTCGATGTCTTCCCTCTGTCGTCTTCAATAATGATCGGAGGGTCTTCAGCTGGAGGTTCCGGCTGTAACATCATCCCGACCATGTCTTGGAAGAGAAGTGTCATTCGCTTTATATTAGCCGCTTGTTCTGCGGCTTCTCTGTCCTTCTTTTCGAGGACTCTGCGAAGAAAGTCAGCATCGGTTTCTTGTTCATGACGCTGCTCCGATGACGCCTCCGGGCTTTCTTTTGGTCCAGTGAGCGCAGCCATTGCGGTTAGCATCTCCTGAAGCTTCTGCTGTTGTTGTTCTTGAGCCCTTGTTATTGATCGGGTGAGCGGTCGGTGGCCCGTCGAAGTGCGTTTTTCTTCTTTTCCGGAAGCCATGTAGACAGTATGTACCATCATGCCCCCAGACTTGGGGCGTTTGGGTTCAATGCCTTTGCGGTCTGCTGCAACCACATGGGCTTTCTCTGGCCTCCTTCTCTTTTGAGCAGTTGACGTTGGGGGGGAGCGTCGCAGCGGGCACCCAGACAGCTGTTGCCTTTTGTGGCTTGGCAAGATGATTTTCTTTTTGCTGAACTTTCACCTTTTTCTGTCGGCGGAGATAGTCTTGGTCAATCATCGACTCCTGGACTCGTCGCCAGACCTTGTAGATTTTAAAGGACAGCTGTTGAGGGGGCTGTTCCGGCTTCACCTTTGTAGCGCTCTCTATAGGTGGAGGAGATCTTTTCAGCACAACGGTCGGAGAGTTCTTGTGGACCTTCCTAAGCGGTTCAAAGCTGTTCCCAGTTGGAACAGAAGCATTAATTTCCGCCATTGGAGTCGGCGGAGTCAGTCCAGAAGGAGAGTTGCCTCCAGCCTTCCTTACTCGGCGCCAGTGGCATATCCCTAGTAGGAGGAGTGTTGTCTCCTGAGGGTTTTCAGCGGATTACACCCACAAAATCCTATAATAAAAGAGAGATGGTGAAAGTTATATAAAGATAAGAACTATAAAAGAAAGAACTTGAAAATAAGAGTTTTCAACTATACCAGCTTTTCAGTTGCTATGAGCCCTATCTTAATGGTCATGAAAAAATGTTAGAAATCACATTATCCCTCAATAAAGCATCGCCTTTTGTTTTCATTCCTATCTTTCTTCCAAACATTGATCATATACCCCTACGTGTGTGAACTGGACATCCCTACACTCAGAGAATTCAATTCAAGCAATCATACTCTTGTCCATCTACCTTAGTACTTTTTAATAGATATTTAGATGGAATTTGCTCACACATTCTTCATGCGACCGTTAATACTTCTTGAGGTACTAACCGACCGATTACTCATGTGCTTACTAATTAGGCGTTTTTCCTCGTCTTGCAACACTTAAGGCTTAGCAGTGGCTCCCAAACCAGTTGGTTTAAGGCACTAGGTGATAAAGTACCCTCGCTATATTTTTTATTGCTGCCTCGGTGATAACAAAACCAGTGTTCATTTTTCTTTTCACCATTTTATCTTTTATTCTCCACTTTTATTTTCTTCATATTTGGCTTTTAGACAAGAGCATTTCAATGTATTCTCTACTATCCCGAGTTTCAAGATGTGTGTAAGTGCGTATAGTAGGGTATCAACGTTCAAATGTTTGGCTTCCAGAATAGGAACTATTTTTCAGGCTTATTTTTATTCTCAGATTAGTAATTTCCTTCATCTTACTAACCCTTGGGACAACAGCTCATAACTACTTATTACTGGTTTCATATAAGAAAACATCTAACTTTCTTGTTTTTCTTAAACTATTCCTATCTTTTAAATATAATTTTTTACTTTCTACTCTTTTATTATCACAATTTTTTTGTGTGTGCTTATATATAGTATAATGCAAAGTAGGGCGTAAATAAGCACAGGAGCGTTGAAAAACGACTTCTTGGGAGCTTCTTGCGATGGTACAGGAGCGCTGAAGCTCGTTGGCAGGAGCATGGTCCCGAAGAATAGCCCAGTGGTGGCTTGAGTTACCTGCTCCACTGGCATAGTGAAAAGGGCGGCCGCTTGGGGCCCGTAGGTAACTCCTCCAGATGGGACAGAGCGAGAGTTGCTGTTGCAGTTAGTGCAGTTTGAAGCCATTGATTTCTTGAAGAGCTTGAATATTCTGCCCCCTGCGTCGACCTTGGTCTTTGGTATGTGCCAGTTGTTTGAGGACCGATTTCGTCGGCAAGGCTGCTGCTTGGGGAGCCTGCCTGTGGACGACAGACACCCTCTAGGCTTCCTCCATCGGCGTTGAGGCACCGAGGGTGGGAGGTAGGAGCATCGACCCAAAAAGAAGCCCGTTGATTTCTTGAAGAGCCGGATTGCAGAGATTTGAGACTGCAAGTGACCCATACTTGACTCCGCCGGATATGACAGAGCCTGAGTTGCTAGGATGGGAGAAAATGCCATTCTTCATAGAGACGAAATGCCGGCTTCAATATCCACTCCCCTAAGGGCAACCAAAAACATACACACCGCGATTATTCGATCGCGGAAAAACACGACACACAAAGTGTGGAGTGGAAAGAGAAAAAGGTCCCACCGGGGGTGTCAAAATCTGTTCCCCTCCGAATGGCGGCTCGACTGGGAAGTCTTGCCTGAGATACGGGGCATATGCTATTTGGTGCTATCCGTCCACCTCTCCGAAGATGCCAAGTTGATTTATGACACCATGTATCGAAGGTTTAAACGGATGCGTCCGATGTAGCAGACTTCGTCAGATTCCCCCACGCTTGAGGGTTTTTTTTTATTGTGGGGACGCTCTTCCCTGCAGGCGTAAGCCTCTGCAGTTAATTACGCTACCGCATCGCGGTAACAACTTTCTCCTTCTCCAGATGATCACTTCGTGTCGTGGGTGTTTGTTTTGTGTTTGGTTGCCCGTGGATTGTATACAGAGACTAAGTTATGTTGTCGCCCGTAGGGCGTGGACTAGTCCAAATCCGTATCTTTCTTAGATTTGGGTTTGGGGGTTGGGTTTAATGATACGTTAGCCTCATTTGAGACTAAGATCAACTTAAACGTTTGTTAAGGATACGTTAGTCTAATTTTAGACTAAGATCAACTTGACGGGATCGTTTAGATCCAACAAGAGAGCAATTGGGGGGCTCTGTTGTTTAGTTTAATGACATTGCGGTCGATAGGTAGTTTAAGGACATTGCGGTCCAATGTTAGTTTTAAGACATTGCGGTCAAGGTTAAGGACATCATAGTCCGTGGATTTAAGGACTCCACAGTCCGGCGTTAGTTTTAAGACATCACGGTCAAGGTTAAGGACGTCATAGTCCGTTGTTAGTTTTAAGACATCCCGGTCAAGGTTAAGGACATCATAGTCCATTGTTAGTTTTAAGACATCCCGGTCAAGGTTAAGGACATCATAGTCCATTGTTAGTTTTAAGACATCCCGGTCAAGGTTAAGGACATCATAGTCCATGAGTTTAAGGACCCCACAGTCCGTAAAATGTATGGTTGTTGGGACCCGTCACCTCTTTGAAAACGTTGAGGAATTACAACGACAAATATCAAAGGAGTGAAGAGATGTACTCTTGAACCAAGGTGGATTAAGTGATCTGTAGTCCAATTTGAAACTAGGATCAGTTAATTATGTTATGAACCCATTAGCTCAGTTAAATCTGAATTGAGGACTTATGGCCAACTTGGGCTAAGTCCAATTGAATTTGAAGTGTTGGCCCTTTGCCGGACCATTAGACATTTGTCTGGGTTCAAGCCCACATTATTTAGCAATGCTAAACATTTTCATCTTCGATTTTCTCAATTTTGAGATTCATTTAGAGGAAGGACTTTTGCCTCTGGAAAATTAGCCAATTTGGCTAAAAATAGTGTTAAGCACTAGAGAAAACAGTGTTAAACACTAGAAATAAATCTCTCAAATTACTGTTAAACACTATGTAAAAAAATGGTCACGTGGGGACACGTGAGGGCACCCAAAGGTGGGGCCAGATCTCCTTTATTTTGTTCTCAGAATAAATAAGTGTTAAACACTTTTAATTTTTTTAAGGCCGTCACGTGTGAGCACGTGATGGGCATCCATCCATTGGATATTAAAGGGATTTGTTAGGGGTCACGTGGGGACACGTGATGGTGCCCTAAATGTGGAGCCGGATCTCCTTTGTTGTATCCTCAAATCTGCGAATAAGTGTTAAACACTTTTTATATTTTTATTTTGAGCATCACGTGTTGACACGTGATGGTCATCTGTGCGCTGACTGTTAAAGCGTTTGCTAAGGGGTCACGTGGTAACACGTGAGAGCGCCCAAAGCTTAGATTTCCCTTGTTTTTTCTTTCTGTGTTTTTTAAGTCATGTGGGAGCACGTGAGGCATTGCCTCAAAGCTATTTCCTTTTTATTTTTTGGGATCTTTTTAGGGGCCACGTGGGGACACGTGACCTAGTTTTATTCCTTCTTTTCCGATCACTGCGGATTGGGGTCACGTGTCATCACGTGACCAATATTCTTTATGTGCATGGAGATCTTTCAAGTCTCTTTATTTTAAGAATTAAATTCTCTGTAGGGTTAAACCCTAATCATGATTTTGGAGGAATTAAATTCCTATTATAAAAGAATTAAATTCTTATGTAGGGTTAAACCCTAATTTTCTTTTAGAGGAATTAAATTCCCATATATGTAAAAGAATTAAATTCTTGCATAGGGTGAAACCCTAATTTCATTTTTTAAGAGAAATTAAATTCCTGTGAATTTGAGAGAATTAAATTCTCAATTAGGGTTAAACCTTAGTTCTGTCCATCTTGAAAGAATTAAATTTCTGTAATTTTGGGAGAATTAAATTCTCACATAGGGTTAAACCCTAACTTTGTTTTGGGAGAATTAAATTCTCTAAACTCAATTTCCCCTCTAAGTTTTGGATCTGCATGGCAGGATCTCAACCCGATGAGAATTAAATTCTCAACTTATGGGGAAATGTGCTCTTTGCAGATCTTCAACCAGAGGAAGAACCAAGTTCTTTTGTGCAGAAGAGTTAAACTCTTAGATTTGAGAATTAAATTCTTTTTTTTGAAGTTTTGATCCCCTTTCTTTTCTCACCTAGGGTTTTATTCTCTTCTGAGGAAATTTTCTTTTCTCTCTTGAGAATTAACTTCTCCTTTCTTTTTTTTTTCTCTTTTGAGAATTAAATTCTCCTCTCTTTTTTTCTCTTTGTTCTTCTCTAAAAAAAAGTAGATCCCCTTCTCTTCTCTTCTTGGTTCCTATTTATAGGAGAAAGAAAAGAATCAATTTGTTTAGTAAATCTTTCGTTGAAAGATTTTATTTGTTTTCATAATTAATATGATCCTTTAGATCACACAGTGAATTTTATTCACCGTTGGATTTTAAATCCAAAGATATTATGTTTGTTATTTCTGGTGAGATTTAGGGGAAATCTTTCCTTGTATCAAATCTTTCCATAAATTGGTGATTTTTAATCACCCTTGGATCTTTAATCCAACGGTCTCCATAATCCTTTTCCATTTAGAAAGATTTAGAGAAATTTAGAATTTTAATTCTATTTGGAAATATTTAGAGAAATTTAGAATTTTAATTCTATTCGGAAAGATTTAGAGAAATTTAGAATTTTAATTCTATTAAACTCTAAGGCTTTCAAAACCTGTCACGTGCTGGCACGTGGCCCTTGGTCACGTGTGAGCACGTGACCCCCAATTGGTTCTTTTCTCAGCCTTTATTTATGCTTCAGTTTTAACCATCACGTGTCAACACGTGACCATTGGTCACGTGTGAGCACGTGATACCTCATTGAGGTATTTCCTTCAGCCATTTGTTTTTTTATTTCTGTTTTAACTATCATGTGTCAACACGTGATCATTGGTCACGTGTGAACACGTGACCCCCAATTGGGTCCTTCTTCAGCCGTTTGTTTTTATTTCTGTTTTAACTATCACGTGTCAACACGTGACCATTGATCACGTGCGAGCACGTGATACCCCATTGAGGTAATTCCTGATTTTTAATCAAGGAACGGTGCATAGCATATTTGCTCATAACTTTTGATCCTGGATGAATTATGAGGCCCATAATATATCAAATCGAAGGGTTTTTCGAGATGCTTCTAATATCATCAGAATTTAGTTATTTCTCCTTCGGGAGTTTATCAAAATACAGGTCGGAAGATACTGGTTCGCATTTCCTTAAGCGTATCGCTGCCATTTGATACCTTGGACTCTTTTGCGCAGAAATTTTTGGCGGGAACAAATGCTGGCGGGCACACGTACGTTGCACGTGAGTAGCACGTGAGAGCGCCCAGAGCTTGGATTCGCTTTGCTTTTTCTCCTCTGTCACGTGGGAGCACGTGAGGCGTTGCCTCAAAGTTCTTTTCTGTAGATCTTTACAGGGGTCATGTGGGGCACGTGAGGCGTTGCCTCAAAGCCCTTCTCTGTGGAACTTTTCAGGGGTCACGTGGTATCACGTGACCCTGCTTCTTTGCATGTTTGTTTATCTTTTTTAAGAATTAAATTCTTCATAGGGTTAAACCCTAATAATAATTTTAGAGGAATTAAATTCCCACTTTCTTCTGAAGAATTATATTCTTAGATAGAGTTATACTCTAGTTTCTTTTCTGTAAGAATTAAATTCCTCATAGATGTGAAGAACTAAATTCTATCATAGGGTTAAACCCTAATTTCTCTCTTTTTTTTAAAGGAATTAAATTCCTGTTATTTTGATAGAATTAAGTTCTTAATCAGGGTTAAACCCTGGTTCTGTCCATTTTGAAGAAATTAAATTCCCATAACATAGGGTTGAACCCTAATTTTATATCAAAGGAATTGAATTCCTATAGTTCTGTGAGAATTAAATTCTCAAACTTCCATTCCCCTTCTATGCTTTGGATATGCATGGCAGGATCTCAACCCAATGAGAATTAAATTATCAATTCATGGGGAGATGTGCACTTTACAGATCCTCTGCTAGAGAAAGAACTAAGTTCTTCTTTTATATAAGAGTTAAACTCTTTGAGAATTAAATTCTCTTTTTTTAAGTCTCGCCCTTCTTACCTAAGGTTTTCTTTTACAGAGGATCAAATTCTTCCCAAAATCTCAAGGCTCTATTTCTCTCTCTCTCTCTGTGTCTCTGTATCTCTGTATCAAAAGAAAAGGTCCAAAGGTCTCCAAAAAAAAGGTCCCTCTCTTCTTTTCTTGGCTCCTATTTATAGAAGAAGGAAAAGAATCAATCTGCTAAGTAAATCTCTCATTGAGAGATTTGATTTATATTTATCATTAATCTGGGCCTTAAGATTGTTAGGTGAATTTTATTCACCATTGGATTTTAAATCCAAAGATATCTCTTTGTTATTTCGGTTAGATTTAGGGGGAAAATCTTTCCAAGTCCAAGATTTTTCCATAAATTGGTGATATTTAATCACCTTTAGATTTTTAATCCAACGGTTTCAAATATCATTCTCTTTTGGAAAGATTTGAATGCTCTTCAGAATTTAATTCTGTTAAATAAAGAGGCTTTAAAAGCCGGTCACGTGTGGCCACGTGACCCCTGGTCACGTGTGGCCACGTGACCCCTGGTCACGTGTAGGCACGTGACCCATGGAACGGGCCTTTCTTCTCCTTTTGCGCTCTGTTCTCTGGCCGCTGCTCAGCCGTCACGTGCCAACACGTGACTCCTGGTCACGTGTGAGCACGTGAGCTGTTCTGGAGCCCTTTCTTTGATTTAAACAGGGAGCGAATCTGCCTTTTGCCGCTGCTTTTAAATGTCACGTGTTAACACGTGACCGCTGGTCACGTGCTAGCACGTGATGCCTCCTCCATAAGTTTTCCTGATTTTAAATCAGGAAACAGGGAATCTCTTCCCCCTGCTCATCGGCATCCGCGAGGGGGTATTCGGCCCGGAGCTTTTCGTCGACGAACTCCGGCATCCGGGCCTTAACGGCGTCGAGGGCCTCGTGCCAGATGCGGGTGGTGGCCATGGATAGGTCATCGTAAAAGTCCTTCGACTTCTTGTAGCCCTCCACCGCCTTCGCCGCCGAAAGGTCGGCCAACTTCGCCGCCTCGACCGCCGCCCCTAACTCCTTCCGGAGGGTCCTCACCGTCTTCTTCATGTTGCCGGCGAGCGCTTGAGCGTCCTCAAGGTTGACCTCGGCAGCCACGGTTGCCTCGCGGTACCGGGCAACCTCCCGCTTTTCGGTCTCCACCTCGCCCTCCAGGGCGGCAACTCTCGCCATCACCGCCTCCAGCTCCTGATTGGAGCTCTCTTCCAGCGAGGCAAGCTGGTCCGCAGCCTTCATCGCCAGGGCTATCACCTCGGCCTCCATGCGTAAGGCAAGGGCGACGTGCCGGAGAACCTGAAAAATAGGAAAGAGGTCATGAAGACTAAGGAGGCACCGAATCTCACAAACAACCGAGCACTTACCTGCACGGACTCCTGAGCGATGGACGCCATCTTGGCCCTGAAGGTCCCCCCGGGGACCCTACCCCCTGCCGACTTCTCTATTTTGTGCAGCAGGCTATCCGCGATGGATAGCCCCGAGGGCACCGTGAACTGGAGGCCCCCCTCCTCCACCATGATCGGCGAGGGCGGGCCCCGGGAAGACCTCCGGGAACCGCTCTTGAATGGCTCCAATGGGGAGCCGATCTCCTCCTCCGAGACCGGGTCCTCCAGAATTCGAGCCCGCTTCCAGCCCGGCAGTCTGCTAGGCCTCAGAGTGGGATCCGCCCCTGAACGCTCATGGGACACGGCCACCGAAGGAGAAGGAGCCGGGGCAGGCTTCGAACGGGAAGAGCTGGCGCCTCCATCCTTCGTGATCTTCCTCGGCTGGCGCATGGAGGCTCGGAGCTCGTTCATGTCCATGGGTCCTGGATAAAACCAAATGCAAAGAAGTCAGCGACACATGCAATATAAAAGCCAAAAAGCAAGCCTAACTTACTGACGAACTCAACGGGGCTGAACCCGGCCTAACTCAGGACCCTCTCAGACAGCAGCACGTCGAATCGGGGGACGGGCTCCCACGTCGCCACTCTTACCACGGCGGGGTCATTGGACTGGTTCCCCGGCAAGCATTTTTCCCTCGACCACCTGGTGGGCACGGGCCAGTCCTCGCCTTCGGGCGACATGACAAAGAAAAACTTCTTCTTCCAATCATGAATGGAAGATGGCAGGGTTACAACCCCTGTCCCGGCGGCGCCCCCTGTCGCTTTCTAAAAGAGAGGTAGACCCACCTCGGGTCGCCCGCTCGACCCCCAGGATGATTTTTGAAAACGAGTGAAGAATCAAGGATAGAGAGGCTGAAGGGAACCACCTGTAATTTCAGGCGGATCAGGAACCCGAGGAGAATCCTCCATGAGTTCGGCACTAACTGGCCGGGGGCTAGCCCGAAGAAGTTCAGCACTTCGACGACCTCGGGAGAGAAGGGCAGGCGCATTCCACCCCCAAAAAGCTTCCAACTACAGGGCGATCTCCTTACCTCGTACTTGGTCTGCCCTCTCTCCCTCCTTGGCCAGACGAAGCGTATAACATGGGGGGATGTGGAAGCGAGCCCGAGCATTGGAAAGCTCTTCCTCATGCCTCACCCAACACGAGGCGCTGGGGGCAGCGTCTACCGCCTCCTCCCTAGGGCTGCCCCCGCCGCACGATCCCGGGAAGAGGATCCGATCCCTGCTCCCTGGGAAGACTCAGGTTCAACTAAAGGGTCCCTAGAACCTACTCCTACGACATCTACAGATTCTACGAAAGAAGACATCTAACCTGGAGAAGAGGGATCTTCGCGAAACGAAAGTAGAAGAAAGAAGACGAGCGCTGAGCAACCAGGACTTATAGCAAGGAAATATGAAGGAGTAGAGGCCCTGGAGTGGGCCCCACCCCTATTTGTCACTGCAATCTCCCTCATCCAAGGGCGCTCTTCATCTCCCGCCAAAGCGCCTCCTTGCGTCCAACGGCTCCGATTGCTCCACTTGTCGTTCCCACACTGGGCCACACCCATCAGACGCCGCAGGTCTGCACACGTCGCGTCGGCCAACGGACGCTTAACACGTGGACCGTCGCTTCAGTGACAGGATGCACAAACCGGTGCACCTTCCTTAAATGCAGAGATCTCGCCCTGATTCGCTGGCAGAAAAGACAACTGACAGCCCGGGGACGCGTCCCGACGAAACCTTAAAAGAGAGCTCACCCCGTGCGGCCCGGCAATCCACTCTTGACCCGACCCGCCAGCTGGTCGGGACAAGAGTGGAAGGCTAATAATGATGCTCTATATTGGCAATCTCCCAGATCAGGACACGTGGCAGATGACGTGTCCCAGAACTCGGAAGAAAGGGCCCACAGGGGCCGACCAGGCTACCTCTGTACCCGACCTGCAAGCACAAGCTAGCTCTCCTCAGAGCCCTCTGCAAATTGGCCTCCTCAGATTCTCAGCTCGCCCCGAGCTTCCACAGGACGAAGACTCCTCGGCCCTCCTGCTCGTTCCCGAGCTCCTCTACCGAGGCTATCTTCCTCGGTCCCTCCGACCGACCAACTCCGCCGCTCACGGGCGTAACTGCCGCTCCCCAAATCTCGCCATGTGCGGATCCTCCGCCGGCAACATCCCACGTTCCATGCCATCACGATCCCCATTAACGGGCGATCCGCTTATTACGCGGGCATGATGTCGGGAGCGTAACCGCCGGCGAGATTCTCGTACCTGCTACCGCGTGCTACCACCACTATATAAACCCCTATCACAGAAAGGTCAAGTAAGCTTTTTTCACCCCACTTAGCCGTTACTCTGCTCGGATCTTGTGCTAACTTGATCGTCGGAGGGTCCTCGGTGGTACCAAACCACCCCGGGACTTCCTTGCAGATACTCGGCGCAAACTCCTCAAACCACCAATCTCCTCAAAACCCATTGAGACCCACACGCAACAGGAGATCACCTCCAAAATCCACCAGGAGATCGACGGAAGACAACATCTGACGGAGACCCGAAAAGGATCTCCATCAGAGAAGGTAGCTGATATATTGAATTAAATATTTTGGGGAAAATGAGGAAAATAAATTTGGAGAGAAAGAAATTTAGAGAAGAAAAAGGGAGGGGGATTGAAGAAAAAGGCTTGAGGTGCGTTATAGGAAGCATACACGAAAAAGTGACTGTTTAGTAGGTTTTCCTACTTTTCAGGCAAAAGAAAAGAGGGTTTTCTGCATTTTAGCCAATAAAATACAATTCGTATTTGATAGAAGTCCGATGAAGAATGAATATTGAAAAAACCTACTTTGTGTAAATCAAACATTATCTTGTTATACGTGCATTTGAACGGATACTAACACGGATAGGGATAGTAATCATCCATCTAATAATCTAATAATGTGTAAATTATAAAATCCCATATTTTATTCATTTCTATTTTATCCTTAATCATAAAATTTAGAGTTTTGATACAGTGGAAGGAACATTTCACATGATATCAGAACAATCTATAGGTTCAGTTCCTGCCAGATGCGTATTAAATGCGGAGCTATTAAATTAAAATACCGCTGCCCAAAAGCTGAGGTTTTACAACATAAAATATATTCCCTGTAACTCTGGACATTGGCCTTGTATTTGATATTGTGATGCATGCTTTTGCTCTGTCAGTTTACTTTATTGTTCTTTTAATTCAATCATTCTTTCTCTTTTTCTCTTTTGATTCTTTATTTTTTTCCATTTTGCGAATTAGTGATCTCTTCTTCGTCGGTCTCTATTATCAATTATTGTAAAATTTAGACTTCCTTTCAATCTTAATTACTATTTTAAAATTTTATTTCTTAAGCTGATCTTGATCTGCTCTCGAGTTGTGATATTTCACAAACTGTTGCAATGATCAATGTAATGCAATGTGGTTACGGTTTACTCACTCACTCTCTCACTCTCTCTCATTATATATATATATATATATATATATATATATATATATATATATATATATATATCTCGAGAGATAGAGAAAGAGGTTAATGGAGGAAAGATGCCACCTCCTATGGCGTCGAAAAAATACACCTTCCCTCATTTTTTCCGAGGATCGGCACCCACCATCTTCAACGTTATTATCTAAGATGCGGGTACACCAAATTTCATGTGATTCTACAACTTTTTCACCGTTGATTTAGTGGGTTCAAAATTAATGGTTTGCCGACAATAGAACTTTTTACATTGTTAAATCAACGGTGAAAAGGTTGTAGAATCACATGAAATTTGGTGTACCCACATCTTAGATGATAACGATGAAGATGGTAGGTGCCGATCGGCGGAAAAAATGAGGGAGCATGTATTTTTTCGACGCCAAAGAAGGAAATTCTCTCCTATGGCCTCTTTCCTTCATTATATATATATATATATATATATATATATATGAGAATAATGGAGGAAAGAGGCCATATGAGTGAATTTACTCCTATAGCGTCGAAAAAACACACTCTCCATTGTGTTTTCTGACGATCGGAATGCATCATCTTCATCGTTATCATCTAAGATGTGGGTACACCAAATTTCATTTGATTCTACAACTTTCTCACCGTTGATTTAGCAATGTAAAAATTTCTATTGTCGGTAAACCGTTAATTTTGAACCCACTAATTCAACGGTGAAAAAGTTGTAGAATCACATGAAATTTGGTGTAACCATATCTTAGATGATAACGATGAAGATGTATTCTGATCGTCGGAAAACACGATGGAGGATGTGTTTTTTCGACGCCATAGGAGGAAATTCCCTCCTGTAGCATCTTTCCTCCATTACTTTCTCTCTCTCTCTCTCTCTCTCTATATATATATATATATAGGCTTAAGGGTCCTGAGTTCAGCCTCAGGAATTTTTCCTGAGCCCACATATCCCAAGACCCCTATTTTCCCTCTTCTCTTCCGAGAGCTGAGAAAGCTTGAAGCCTCTAAAATCCCCCATGGCTTCAGCTCTCACAACATCCTCTCTCCATCTCTCGAAAACCCACAAATTTACTCTCATCAAGCCAAAACCTCTCCCAAAAAAGCTCTCACCAATCGATTCAGAACCCAAGCAATCCAAAAGACGAAGGAGAAATTAAAGCCAACAACCCAATCCTCACCTGATGGAACCACAAAAAGGTTCGGGATAGGGTTTGGGTTTGGTGAGGGGCACCGGCGATCGGAGGCCGAGGGAACTGGGGTGGGTCACGGTAGAGCAGTAGGTGATGGTGGTGGTTATGATGGTGATGGTTGTGGTGATGACGAAGGCGACGACGAGAACGAGGGTGGCACGGTGGCACTGCATGATGAGCTCGGCAAGATGAAGCGAAAGCCATGGCTGTGGATGAGAAGAAGGAGATTACGACGACGACGAGGGTGATGGTGGTGGTGATGAGGCGATTTAGGGATTTTAATCTATTGAAATTGGGGATGTGGCACGGTTAAGGGGCGGGATGAGCTCGGCGAGACGAAGGGAAAGCTCCGGCCATGGAAATTGGGGATTTTACTCCATTGAAATTGGAGATGTAGGACCAAAAAAAAGGATGAAGGATTTTTTAGTTAAGAGGCACAGGAAAAATTCCTGAGGCTGAACTCAGGACCCTTAAGCCCTATATATATATATATATGAGGCACATGAAAAATTCCGGAGGCTGAACTCAAGACCCTTAAGCCCTATATATATATATATATATATATATATATATATATATATATGGAGGAAAGAGGCAATAGGAGGGAATTTCCTCCTATGATGTCGAAAAAATACACCCTCTCTTATTTTCTCCGACGATCGACACCCACCATTTTCATCGTTATCATCTAAGGTGTGGGTACACCAAATTTCATATGATTCTACAACCTTTTCACCATTGATTTAGTGGGTTCAAAATTAACGGTTTACCGACAATAAAACCTTTTACATTGCTAAATCAACGGTGAAAAGGTTGTAGAATCACATGAAATTTGGTATACCCACATCTTAGATGATAACGATGAAGATGGTTGGTGCCTTTCGGCGGAAAAAGTGGGAGATGGTGTATTTTTTTGATGCCATAGGAGGAAATTCCCTCCTATGGCATCTTTCCTCCATTATTCTCATATATATATATGTATATATATGTATATATATGCATATATATGCTTTTGATCAATCAAAGTCCAGTTATATATATATATATATATATATATATATATATATATATATATATATATATGCTTTTGATCAATCAAAGTCCAGCTGTGGTGAAGAAATTTATATCGATCTGCAAGAAATCTTCCCTTTTTTTAAAAATAAATAAATAAGTCTTCAGAACCCTTCACATTTCTCTCTTTACTTCTTAAATTTTTTTAAACACGTGCAACGCACGTGCATAAATTCTAGTATATGTAGTTTCATAAATGAGAATAATGGAGGAAAGTGGCCATAGGAGAGAATCTGCTCCTATGGCGTCGAAAAAATACAACCTCCACCATTTTTTCCGACGATCGGCACCCATCATCATCATCGTTATCATCGGAGTACGGCAATGTAAAAAGTTCATAGATGTACATACACAAAATTTCATATGATTCCACAACTTTTTCACCGTTGAATTAGTAATGTAAAAAGTTTTATTGTTGGTAAACCATTAATTTTGCACCAACTAAATCAACGGTGAGAAAATGGTATAATCACAAGAAATTTGGTGTATCCACATCTTAGATGATAAAAATGGAGGTGATGTATGCCGATCGTCGAAAAAAATTATGGAGCATGTATTTTTCCGATGCCATAGGAGGAAATTCCCTCCTATGGCACCTTTCCTCCATTAACCTCTTCATAAATCTATCAATCAAACCGATGATCCTGGATCCATGAATTAAGGTCGGCCATTATTTTTCCACAGTTTAAATAGGTTCAAGTTAGCACTGGGGGGTTCAATTCTATGGTGTTCATCAATTGAAAATGCCCAAATCTGCATATATAAAGGTAACGCTCGACGACGACGATTTAATGTGTTGAGCATCATCTCATATCTCAACCCATGGGTCGGGTACTCTCCAAGGCGTCTTTCGAGCCTTTGCTGCCTCTTCGCTATCTTTCTATCCCTTCCCATTTTCTTCCCAAATAATGTCCATCCATGGCTTACCTGGGGTTCTCAAGGTGCAGAGGAGGTTCGCTCGTAACCATCCGTTTTCCGAACTCCAGTAGCACAACAGTCTCCGCCATGCGTCCCGCATGCTATCCAGTGGTGTCGCTCCCATCGATGTCCCTCTCGGTGGAAACATAAATATAGGGTTTGATGTACCTCGGGATATCCTTCAGATGTTATCTTCCGTTGATCTGCTGCGAGCGCTGATGGACGGCAGAGATTGAGTTGGGGAATTGACTCCTGGAACGTGTGGATCTCAATGGGCTTGGATTTGAGGTTGAGCCGAGCTACCTGCAAGGAAGTCCCGGGGTGGTTGTGCCACCGAGGACCCTCCGACGATCAAGTTAGTGGTGCAACTTAGGCAGAGCAACGGCTTAGTGGAGTCAAGATGGCTTACCTAGACCGTCTGAGGGAGGGGTTTATATAGCGGTAGCAATGGGAAGGCGGGCGCGAGAATCTCACCAGCCGTTACACCCCCGCGTCACGCCCGCGTGATAGGCGGGGCCCGCATTAATGACGAAACATGCTCATTAATAGGAGATCGTGATGGCGTGGGACGCAGGATCGTGGGCAGTGGATATCTCGCGCGTGGCGAGATTCGCGGAGTCGTGGCGGAGGCGACCGCGGTCGGTGCTGGCGAGACCGAGGAACATGAGCTCGGCGGGAGGCTCGGGAACGAGCGGGAGACCGAGGCATCTTAGTCCTGCGATAGCTCGAGGGCGAGCTAGGTGGTCTGGAGGGCCACCGAAGGTCGGGAGAATCCTCGGGCCGTAGGCCCGAGGTGTGATCCCCAACCGAAGTTCATGGTCCTGTCTTGTAGGATTCAGGACACATCATCTGCGACGTGCCAGCATCTGGAGAGTCACGATATCGAGCTTCATCATTAGCCCCCCACTCTCGTCCCGACCTGCTCCTGGGTCGGGTCGAGAGTGGTCCGACCGGTCATCCGAGGTGAGCTCTCATCGGAAGATATCGTTGGCTTGCATTCCCGGGAAAAGAGTGGTATTTCCTTGATGACGTCAGCGGATCAGGGGAGAGATCTCGTAGAAGGGGAGGCGCCGGATCGCGCGTTCGTTCGTCGAAGCGACAGCCCATATGTCTGGCGTTGGTTGGCTGGCGAGACGTGTCGCAGGCGTTCCCGCGCTCGAAGGGATGCGTCCAATGTGGGCGCGACAGGTGGAGCGTTGTCGGCCGTAGGTTGCGAAACGTCGTTTTGGCGGGAGGCGATCGGAGCCGTACGATGCGTACGCCGGCAGCTATAAATAGAGGTGGGATCTCTATCAGGGCCCATACCTTCTCATAATCTCCTCGGCTTTGATCGTGTCAGCTCGACGCTCTTCCCCTCAGGTCGGATTTCTTGCTTTTGATTTCCTGAGGACACCCTCTTCGATCAGGTTAGATGTCTTCCTCTGAGGAGTCTAGATGTCGTCCGGGTAGAGTCTAGGTAGTCTTCTAGGGCTTCTTCTTCCACTTATTCTTCTTCCTCCTCTGAGTCGGAGTCCCCCCGGGGAGTTAGGGTTGGTAATGCTCTCCGGAGTCGTGCGACGGGGGCGGTCCCCAGAGCACAAGTCGCGAGTGTTCTTGGCGTGCGATCCTCGCTGAGGCATGCAGAGGAGCTCGTCAACATCAAGACCCGTTTCCTTATTCCTCCCGGCTATTCGTTGCGTCTGGCCGAGGAGGGGGAGAGGGCAAATCAGGTACGGGGTAATGAGATCGCCATGTACCTGCAGGCCTTTTAGGCCGGGTTGCGTCTGCCCTTCGCCCCTAAAGTGAGTGCGGCGTTGAACTGTTTTGGGTTAGCCCCGGGCCAGCTAGTGCCGAATTCCTGGAGGATCCTCCTCGGGTTTCAGGTCCGATTGAGATTGAGTCAGATCCATTTCGGCTTGAACCTCCTTGTTTCTTCTCTTTGCTACAAAAACCACCCCGGCGCTCGCAAGGGCGAGCCGAGCTGGGTATATATTTCCTTTAGGAAATAACGGGGGGACGTTGCCGGGTCGGGGATTGTCGTAATACCTTCTTCCATTCATGAATGGAAGAATAAGTTTTTCTTTATTGCGCCGCCCGAGGGTTAGGATTGGCCTGTGCCCACCTTATGGCAAAGGGCCAACTGTCCACAGGTGAGGCGGTCGAATAATCCCGACGCAGTGGCGATGTCGAAGTGGGAGCCCCTCCCTCGGGTTGATGTGTTGCTGTCTGAGCGGGCCCTCAGTTGGGCAGGGCTTAGCCCCGCCGAGTACGCGGGTAAGTTGGGAGCTCTCAGGCGACCTGTTTAGACTTGTATTTTTCTCCATTTTTCCTGGCATCGCTGACTCCTCGTATTTTTGTCTTATGCAGGACCCATGGATATGAGCAAGTTCCGGGCGGCAGTGGTCGTAGTGAAGAAGGGGAAGAAGCCCAAAGGCGCCGGCCCCTCTCGCTCGTCGTCTGCTCCAGCTCCGTCGGTGGCCCTTCCACCCAGGCACCCAAGCAAGCCCTGGGCCCCCGAGTCCAGTCGTGCACCGGTTCGAAAACGTGCTCGGGAGCAAGAGCCTCGGGCCCTCGAGGTGGGAGACGAGGAGGGTTCTCCCGAGCCGTCCTTCAAGAGGCTTCATAGGAGGGCGCCCCGCTCCCCGGCTTCCCCGATCCTTGTGGACGATGGGGAGCTTCGCTTCAAGGTGCCCTCGGGGATTTCCGTCGCCGACAGCCTGCTCTCGGATATGGAGAGGTTGGCCGGAGCTAAGGTCCCTAGAGGGAATCTCCGGGCCCAAATGGCGGCAATAGCTCAAGAGGCCGTGCAGGTTAGTGTTCGCACTTCACCTGGTTCTTCATTCAGCATTTTTCTTCGCGTGATCGGGTGCTTCCTTTCCCTTTTTGACCCTCTTTCTTTCTTCAGGTCCTCCAGCACGTCGCCCTCGTCTTCAACATGGAGGACGGGGAGATTATTTCGACGATGCGGGCCGCGGGCGAGTTCTCCTTACGGGAGGAGAGCTTAAGGAAGGAGCTGGGGGCGGCGATGGAGAGGGTCGCTGCCCTTGAACACCGGGTGGAGGCCGGGAAAAGGGAGGTCGCCCGGTACCGAGGATCCGAGGCCCGGTTGGATGACTCCAAGGTGCTCGTCGCCACCATGAAGAAGACGACTAGTGCCCTCCGGAAGGAGAATGAGGCAGCGAAGGAGGGGATGAGGCTTGCCGAGCCTCGGGTGTCGAAGGCTGAGCTTCTGGCGTCGGAGGTGGTGGAGAGCTACAAGAAGTCGAACCTGTTCTACGCTGACCTTGCTGCAACCGGCGGCGTTATTTGGCACGACGCCCTCGACGCTGTCAAGGCTCAGATGCTAGAGTTCTCCGACGGCGATCTCCGGGCCACGTACCCTCTCGAGGATGACACGCAGGGGAACGCCTCTGGAGACGACACCAGGAAAGAGGCCCCCGGGGAGAGCGTTGGGGAGACGTCGGTTCCTCCGGCTACCGGCGCCGAGGCTTCAGTGATGGGTGCCGACCCTAAAGACGCCGCCCCAGTGGTCGTAGTGGGCGCACGGCTCGTCGAGGTTCTCCCCAGCCCTGAGGCTTGAGGCCCCCCGCCTTCTCATTTTCTTTTGTTGCTCTGAAATTTTGTAAGCCTCCGGGCATTTTGTAAGGCTGAGGAGCCCATAATACCCTCGTAAAGACTTTTGACTTTGTGAATAAAATCTTTTTGCGGTAGTCTTTGCGTGCGCATTTTCCTTTTGTTTGTGGTAAATACTTATATTTGCCCGGTACTATTTTCACGTTATGCCGGTTTTTCGTTAAGTGATCGCACTTCGAGTTGAATTCGACTGTTTGCCAAGTGTGCGAAGACCGGTGAAAGGACAGTATCTCCATGGCCCCGAAGTCAAGGTGGAGATCACTTGGTAAGACGTGTATGGAGTTGAGCTTTGTAGCTGCTTTGCGGCCTCTGGTTGAGGGATTTGGATCCTTGGCGGCGTGGGGTAAGTCATTACCAGCCAAGGATGGACCGAGCAGGGGAGCTGCTCAGTTGCCTTTTGGCGAGGGCTTTGATCCTTAGTGTGGGAGGGGCCGTTAGGAGCCCGCTAAGGACGGGCCGGGCAGGGTTGCTGCCCGGTGCCTCTTGGCGAGGGCTTTGATCCTTAGCGCGGGAGGGGCCGTGGGGGGCCTGCTAAGGACGAGTCGGTCATGGTTGCTGCCTGGCGCCTCTTGGCGAGGGTTTTGATCCTTAGCACGGGAGGGGCTGTAAGGGGCCTAATAAGGACGGGCCGGGCAGGGTTGCTTCCTGGTGCCTCTTGGCGATGGCTTTGATCCTTAGCGCGGGAGGGGCCGTAAGGGGCCTGCTAAGGCCGGGCCGGGCAGGGTTGCTGCCCGGTGCCTCTTGGCGAGGTCTTTGATCCTCAGCACGGGAGGAGCCGTAAGGGGCCTGCAAAGGACGGGCTGGGCAGGATTGCTGCCCGGTGCCTCTTGGCGAGGGCTTTGATCCTTAGCGCGGGAGGGGCCGTAAGGGGCCTGCTAAGGACGGGCCGGGCAGGGTTGCTGTCCGGCGCCTCTTGGCGAGGGCTTTGATCCTTAGCGCGGGAGGGGCCGTAAGAGGCCTGCTAAGGACGGGCCGGGAAGGGTTGCTGCCCGGTGCCTCTTGGCGAGGGCTTTGATCCTTAGCGCGGGAGGGGCCGTAAGGGGCCTGCTAAGGACGGGCCGGGCAGGGTTGCTGCCCGGTGTCTCTTGGCGAGGGCTTTGAACCTTAGCACGGGAGGGACCGTAAGGGACCTGCTAAGGACGGGCCGAGCAAGGTTGCTGCTCTGTGCCTATTGGCGAGGGCTTTGATCTTTAGCGCGGGAGGGGCCGTAAGGGGCCTGCTAAGGATGGAGCTGCTCGGTCGAGTTGCATGGTTCTGTTCGATCTTCCACGGTGTTTGAATATCGGGAAGAGTGACCGCCGCGGTCTACATGTGTCGTTATTACGTGGGGAGAGGCGAAGCGTAAGAGCCGCGTCGTTCCGATTTCGCCGAGAAAGGCGGGATGTCCGCCGAGTGGCCGTACAGTCGTGGAAGACACGAGTGACTGTTGGTCTCTTGGGGGCGCAGTGGGGCTATAAAGCGAAGGGCTTGTTGAGCACTCCTTTCTCCATCACCAAAATGCAAGAATGGACACTTTCCCTTTCACCATCCCTGATGTCATAACATTCCTGGACGTGTACCTGTACGACCAGTATTGTACCGAGGATACGGTGAAAGTAGTCATAGGTCGCATTGAGGACCATTTTGGCCGACTGCTTCCCCGACGTTCACCCCTCCTCCAGCTGTTGATGTACTCAATCTGGAGGGCGTCGCCGGGGCTACACAACCCTTTGTCCGAGCAGCTTAAGGACGAGACGATTGGTAAGCTAAGGTCTTTATGCCGCTTCGGTAGGATCGCTCTGTGGCGCTCGTCCTCGAATGCCACCAACTTAGGCATCATGCCGACGTTCGTGGACTGCATCAGAGGCGGAGTTCCGAGGAGGCGAGGGCTCGGCTAGCGGAAATACCCTCGGAGTACCACGAGCAATTTTTCCTGCACCCCTTTCCCCCGCTGCTGTAAAAAAAATTGTATGTACGGCTGAGGAGCCTACAATACCTTCTTTGAATCAATAAAAATTATTCTTTTTAGCGTGCAATCCTCGACTGCTTTGTCCTTCTTGTTTGTTTAAATAAAAAGAGCTTAGGAGAATCTATATTTCCTTATTGAAGAATTTAAGTAGTGGTTCGCGAAGGATGGACCAGGCAGGGTTACCGCCCGGTTGCCTCTTGGCGAGGGCTTCGGTCACTGGCGTCGGTAGTTAGAGAACTACCAGCCGGGGATAACCGAGCATGGTAGCTTCTCGGTTTTATGAGGTTTCATCCGACCTTCCATTTGTCCGTGAGCGTTGGGAGGAGCGACCGTTGCAGGGTACGCGTGTCAGGAAAGCTTGGGGGAGGCGTGACATTTTAGGAAGCCGCGTCAGTTCTGCCACGTGGCGGCTCAGCATTTGAGTAATCTTGATGGATCCCGAGATTCGCGCCCATGCGCTCGCAAATCTGGGCCCTCAAGGATTTTGTTTGAGGTTATAAATAGAGAGGAGACGGCGACTCCTTCGGCAATGTTTTCTTTCGAGATGACTGGGCGTAGGTATTTGATCGAAAAGATTATCACCTTTGACGACGTCTCTGTTCTCCTCCGAAAACTGGGAAGACAAACGTCTTGCCTGAATTTAGGGGCAGATGCTATTTGGTTTTATCCGTCCACCTCTCCGAATATACCAAGTTGATTTATGGCACCTATATCGGAGGTTTATACGGATGCGGCAGTTGTAGCAGACTTCGTCAGATTCTCCCTCATTTGAGGGGTTTTTGATTTTGGGGACGCTCTTCCCTGCAGGCACAAGCCCCTGCAGTTAATTACGCTACCGCACCGCGGTAACAACTTTCTTCTTCTCCAGATGGTCACTTCGTGTCGTGTGTGTTTGTTTTGTTTTTTGGTTGCCCGTGGATTGTATACGGAGACTAATTTGTGTTGTCGCCCGTAGGGCGTGGATTAGTCCAAATCCGTATTATCTTAGATTTGGGTTTGGGTTTAAAGATCGTTAATCTCATTTGAGACTAAGATCAACATAAACGATTGTTAAGGATACGTTAGTCTAATTTTAGAATAAGATCAACTAAACCATTTGTTAAGGATACGTTAGTCTAATTTTAGACTAAGATCTACTTAACAGGATCATTTAGATCCAACAAAAGAGCATTTGGACTCTATTTGTTTTAGTTTAGGGACTTTGCGGTCCAATTTAAAGACATCTTAGTCTGTAAAGGTTAAGAACATCATAGTCCATGGGTTTAAGGACCCCACAGTCCGAGGTTAAGGACATCATAGTCCATGGGTTTAAGGACCCCACAGTCCAGTTTAAAAACGTCATAGTTTATGAAATGTATGGTTGTCGGGACCCGTCACCTCTCTGAAGACGTTGAAGGATTACAACGATAAATATCATAGGGGTTCAGAGATGTACCCTTGAGCCAAAGTTGATTGGGAGATCTATAGTCCAATTTGGAACTAAGATCAATTAATTAGATTATGAGCATATTGGCTCAGTTAAATCTGAATTGAGGACTTATGGCCAATTTGAGCTTAGTCCAATTAAGTTTGAAATATTAGCCCTTTGTTGGGCTATTGAACATTTGCCTGGGTTCAACCTCTCATTATTTAGCAATGCTAAACAAAAGTCTGGGGGGCTCTGATAACATTTTGTCTTTGACTGAGCACTAAACATTATAGCTCTGGATTTTAAGGCTCATTTGAAGGGGAGATTTGCCTCTGGAAAACTTAGCCAATTTAGGCTAAGCTTGGCTTTAAAATAGTGTTAAACACTAGAGGGCATCTGGCGGTCACGTGTCCTCACGTGATATATTTAAAACAGTGTTAAACACTGGAAACAAAATGCTCAAAATAGTGTTAAACATTAGAAATAAAAGGGTCACGTGGGGTCACGTGAGGCATCTGAAGATGGAGCCAGACCTCCTTTATTTTATTATCAGAATATTCAAATAAGTGTTAAACATTTTTAATCTTCAGGCCATCACGTGTGGGCACGTGATGGGTATCCATGTATTGATTATTAAAGTGTTTATTAGGGGTCATGTGGGGACACGTGAGGGCACCCAGAGTCTATTTTGCCTTTGGCTTTGTTCCTTTTATTTTGAGGGTCACGTGTGAGCTCGTGAGGCATTGCCTCCAAGCTTTTCTTTTCTCATTTTGGGGAGTCTATTTAAGGGTCACGTGAGAGCACGCGACCTAGTTTTGTTCTTTCTTTTCTGCTCATTGAGAATGGGGGTCACGTGTTACCACGTGACCAAGTTCTTTACGTGCATGGAGAGCTTTAAGTCTCTTGTTTTAAGAATTAAATTCTCTGTAGGGTTAAACCCTAATTCTGTTTTAGAGGAATTAAATTCCTATATATGTGGAAGAATTAAATTCTCATATAAGGTTAAACCCTAGTTCTGTTCTTTTAGAGGAATTAAATTCCTATGAATTTGGGAGAATTAAATTCTCATATAGGGTTAAACCCTAGTTTTATTTTAGAGGAATTAAATTCCTGTGAATTTGGGAGAATTAAATTCTCATATAGGGTTAAACCCTAGTTTTATTTGGAGGAATTAAATTCCTGTGAATTTGGGAGAATTAAATTCTCATATAGGGTTAAACCCTAATTTTATTTGGAGAAATTAAATTCCTATGAATTTGGGGGAATTAAATTCCTTAAACTCAAATTCTCCCTTTAGGTCTTAGATCTGTATAGCAGAATCTCCCCGATGAGAATTAAATTCTCAACTTGTAGGGAGATCTGCTTCTGCAGATCTTCAATCAGAGGAAGAACTAAATTCTTATCCAGAAGAGTTAAACTCTTAAACTTGAGAATTAAATTCTCTTTTATTTTACGGAGCTTAGATCTCTTTCCCCTTTCCCATCTAGGGTTTCTTTTCTCTGAAAGGAACTTCTTTTCTCTCTTGAGAATTAAATTCTCCTCTCTTTTCTCTTTGTTGTTGTTTTTCTTCAGAAAATCAAAATTCCAAAGATCCCTTCTCTTCTCTTCTTGGCTCCTATTTATAGGAGAAAGAAAAGAATCAATTTGTTTAGTGAATCTTTCATTGAAAGATTTTGGTTGTTTTTGTAGTTAACATGATCTTTTAATCACTCAGTGAATTTTATTCACCATTGGATTTTTAATCCAGAAGATATTATGTTTATTATTCTTGGTGAATTTTAGGGAAATCTTTCCTTGTATAAAATCTTTCCATAAATTGGTGATTTTTAATCACCATTGGATTTTTAATCCAACGGTGCTCTATTTTACAGAGCACCATCTTTTTTTGTTTGGAAAGATTTAAAGAAATATTTTCCCAGTTAGGATCTTTGATTTCCCTTAATTAGAATTTAATTCTATTAGTTCAGAAGGCTTTTAAAAGTCTATCACGTGTTGGCACGTGATCCCATTATTTGATTATTAAATAGAATTTAATTCTATTGATTAAAGAGCTTAGGAGCCCATCACGTGTTAACACGTGACCAGGATTTAATTCTGTTTTCAGGGAGCTGAGGAATCATCATGTGACCCTTGGTCACGTGTGAGCACGTGACGCCTCATTGAAGTTTTTCCTTGCTGTTTGTTATATTTTTGTTTGACTAAAATTTAATTCTATAGAGCAGAGATCACAGGAACCCATCATGTGTCAGCACGTGACCCTTGGTCACGTGTGAGCGCGTGACCCTTGGTCACGTGTGAGCACGTGATACCCCATTGGGGTATTTCCTGATATTTTATCTGGGAACAAATGCCCCTACAGCGTTGTTATCACGTGTTTGCACGTGAGTGCAACGCTGTCACCTTTGTGACCGTTGGATACGTCTAGGGAATAAGGGAGATGAACCGTTCCCCATCACATCCTATAAATGCAGGAGTCCCTTCAGAAGCGCCTCCACTTTTTCCATCTTCTTCCTTGCTTGTTTTTCCTTTGAGAATTTAATTCTCTTTTCCAAAGCTTAGTTCTCTGATTCAAAATTTTCCAGAGTTTAACTCTGTCAACAAAAGATTTCCTTCTTCAGGTAAGAATCTTGAACGGCCGAAGAACTTTTTGTAGAAATCTTCGTTGGATTTTAAATCCATACCAAGGGTTTTTCCCTTTAACAAGAACCCATCTTTCTAAGTTGAAATAGTGTTCAATCTTTAAATAATAAACCTTTTAGGGCTTCTCTGATCTTCAAGGATCGATGGCGATGCTTGTCTTCTCTCTGGAATTTAATTCCATTCCAAAGAGCTTTAGCTCCGAAAATGTTTTTCTGGGAATTTTATTCCTTTAAAGAACTTAGTTCTTCACCGAGAACTTCTTGGGATTTTCTTATCCTGAGTTGTTCTTTGCAAAAAATAATTTCAGTAAAGTTTTCTGGGAATTTAATTCCCCTGTTCTGCTTGATTTTCGCAGAGTCCAAGATAGGTTTCTCTTTGGGGGAATGTGTAGAGTCATTTGAAATCCATTGTTCATTTATTGAGAATATTTCTTTTGTTCTCATAATGATTACTCTGCCTCATTATTAGTGAGCCGCCATCTTGATTTTGTGGGGCCCTTGTGTTTTGTAACCAATGGTCCCATAAAATAAGTCCTTTGTCACTTTCTTCCACTGTCTTTTTATATATATACATTTATAAACATACATATATATATATATACACGTGTTGGCTTCGCTTAACAGTTTCCCCTTCTTTTATTTCAAGCACAATGACTTCTCTTCCGTACTTCCCTTTTACCCGCTCGGAGGTTGCCTTTTCTCAGTCACCGTCTGACGAAGAGGTGATGACGATGATCAGGGCTCATGACCCGAATTGCACCAATCTACTTTTATGGGGGACCTGGTACGGTCACATCATCCGCGGTCGCCGCAGTTTTCTTTGCAAGATACCGACAGAGCCTACCTATCCATTTCTGCCGATGGATCATCCACGGACCGCCTTTGCTGTGGAGATGCTGAATTGGACCCCCATGGGACGGCTTGAGCCATCAACAACTGGTATTCTGAACCATCATGTACCGGCTATAGACATTTTAGGGTGCCGCATTTTCCAACGCGAAGCCCAGCCATGGGGACAGATTTACAAGATAAGGTTTACCCCTCGACATCCCACGGGCTACCTTCTCTGGGCCCGTTATATCCTGTCCGCCCATCATGTGCGACTTCAGACTTTTATCAGGCGGTATATGCGTCTCTTTTCCACTATCAGTCTCCCCATGTCTGGTGGGTTAAGGCCTTCTTAAACCAATGGAATATTCCCACTAACACCTTCTTTCAGGGGACCGCGAAGTTTCAATTTCTCTGGAAGAATTTCGCGAAATCTCAGGGTTGCCGGTCAGGGGGACACTTTATAAAGAACCACTGCCTCCCGATGGGTATGTCTTCGAACCGAGCCTGCCATGCTTGACGGCTTGTCGACCGAGAATGCCGTCCGCCATAAGCGCTCAAGTTTGATCAAGACTTCGAGCATTTTTGAGAAGTTATTCACAGAGTCAGAGGAGCAGGGCGTCACTTTCAAAAGCTTTATCACTTGCTTCCTTCGCGAAGACGTTCTATCAAAGACGGCTCCGAAGTTCGCAAACATCAACGACCCCTTTGGGTTTGGTTTAAATAAGCGGCCTGCTAAAGAAGAGGACTTGCCGCAATTCTACATTCCCATCATGTCGGTCGTGTCTTTCGAGTCGATCACAGCTCCTGGTATAGATGGGGAGACTTTCTTCATGGGCTTCATCAGTGTTTGGCTCAGTTGTTTCGCCATTCCCATGCACCGTCGTTTCATGAGAGCCTCAGTTATTTATCCCGCTCATCGCATTGCCGAGGGGACGCGACTAGCTGTGGGTATTGCGGGGCTGGCACATCTGTATCATGGGCTAAGTGCTGCGGCTAATTCCTCAACCCCAGGCGTAGATGTGGTAAATTTCTCTCTTCATTACTTTACGTCCTGGATTGAGATGCATATGCTGGGGGCATTTGCTGCGCACCAAAGACCCAGCTTTTATGACGCTTACACTTTTCCGCGACTCATGCGGCTGGTGGACGCTTCTGCTCCTGACCTGACTCAGTCTGGGGCTATTCGCGTGCTGGTTAATCCCTATGCCAATACAGGCGGGATGGTATTCAACGATCGAGTCCTTTCTGCTCCCTTAGGGCCGGTTCAACAGCTCTGCGACTCGTCGAAAGAAGGGGTACCTTCTCTGAAGCCCAGGGATGCCATGCACCTATATTCGATCAGACCAGGTTATCTGGTATTTCGTCAGAACGGTGCGGCCCTTTATATGCGGTATAACCCACACCGCTTTGCTCGGCAACTCGGATATGACCAGGGCGTCCCCTTCGAGGCATTTATAGTGGAGCCTAGCCCGTCGTCAGAAGTTGTTCGTGACGCCGCTCATCACTTCATGCGGTTGAACACTGGTTCCCGCTTCGTGATTCCTGAAGATGATCATATTCCTCGATGTGTGGGGTCTTTCACGGGCTGGTACCTCCAACGAGTCAGTCCAATTATTGTCGAGGAGAGGAGGGTGCTCCTCGGATACAGGGCTCCCACTCCGATCAAAGCCATGGGAGTTCCGCCGCAACCGCGTGCAGTGGTTCGCCCTCCCTTGAGAGACACCAGCGTCGTGCTTATTCCGGAGGCGGCGGGAGTGGATTTAACTCCCACAGCTGGCATGCCATTGCGTACTAGGGCTCAATCAAGAGCCAATAGGGCGCCAGTAGCAGTGTCATCAACTGCGGCGTCAGCAATGGCCGTGTCGTCATCGGTAGCGCCGCCGAGCGAGGACATTGAAGGCGAAGTGAGTCAACGCCGTACCAAAGCACTAAGGGGAAGGAAGCGATCGGCTTCGGCGGTTAGTTCTGGGTCTAAGAGGCGGAGGAAGACGGTCACCAATCTGCTCGACTCTTTAGTGGAATCCGAGCCTATCCTCTAAGACGAACCACTAGCCATACAGGAATCAGATGGTGGTCTACCTTTTCTGGGTTCATCCGCCGAGGAAGCCGCACAATTGGCTGAGGCTATCAGACGCTCACAAGACGAATCCGAGAATGTAAGGATCCCGAAGAGGCCTTATCCTGCCATCATCTTTTACGACGACCCTCCATCGATACGGCGGCTATTCATAAGCCCTTTGGAAGAATGGGGCGAGAGGGCTCTTAAGCAGGCTGTCTCAGCCGACGCCGAAGATGCACTTTTGTTGTGGGCCGGTGGCCACGAGTCTACTCTCGAACCTCGGCGAGCATACCTCCTCAGGAAGGAGCGTCGGCTTGAACAAGCCATACTAGAAGCTCCTTTGCGCATCGGTATGCTCATATATCTCTTTGTAATATTTTGTACTGCTCATATACATATATATATATATATATATATCCTTATCTTCATGAAAACTTTGAAGGAACTTAGGCAATGGCGTAGGATCTGGGTTCGGGTCGCGCTTTGACTCTGGACTCCGCAAATATCCCCAATAAGACACTAATCAGTGTGGAGATGGTCGATGCAACCGTTGCTCCTGCGATGGAGCTTCCCTCGGTGATTGCCGCTCCCCAAGTACTTGCTCTCCCGGAAGAGGCATCTTCGTTGGTCGCCGATTCAATGGATCTTTCTGGGGATGGCTCGGAGACTAGGGAACAGGTAGTTGAGGCTACGGTCCTTCCGCTGGAGCCTACAGTGGCGGCCACTGCTCCTCGATCGGAAGTTATTATACCGGCCTACGTCCCCGATGATGTGCCTGAGGGCATGGAGGAGGCCGTCGAAGCTGCTATCCCTCCAGTCCAGAGTGGGAGAAGCATCGAAGGTAGCCTTCTATATTTCATATTAATAATCTCTCCGTTATCTGAACCTTTCTGTCTTTTCAGAATTACACGGATTGGCGGCGTCTATTGCTGATCTGTCTCCCAGGAAGTCTTTTCAGCGCCTGTTGGAGATGGCCGCTCTGCAGGCGATCTCTCCTCAACGCATCGTCCTCTCTTCCGGGCAAGGTTAGTGTCGTTTGCCCTCTTCTCTCGGCATTATTGTTATTCTATATAATGACATTGATGTCTTTTACAGTTCTGGAAGCCGATGACGAGGTTGAGATTCTTGACGGGCCTGGGGAGCCTTCAGACCCCTCTTGCATGACTGTGGGTAAATAAAGTCTCAACATTGTTCCATCTGCTCTTTGCTTACAAGTCTCGCTGATTGTTTATAAATCTTAACAGCTTTGCCAGTTCTTACCACGCTGGAATCTCGCATCGTCATGCCACCCGGTCCCTATGCTTTACGTACCTCGGAACGGATGGCAAAGCTAAGCCTCCATTCCCTGTCAGCCCTAATTGAAGACCTTCGTGCTGGCAGTCTGATCACGGCCGAAGCGTTTGCCGCTAAAGCCAACGGTTCTCTTCCCTTTCTTGCCACCTACCATAGTGAAACATTAGTGTAAGTCTGGGTTGAGTTTTGTCGGCGGGTGGAGGCTTGCTTGCATATTCTTGAATGTACACGCCTTCCTTCAGAGGTCGTGGCTGCAAAGGCGAGCTTGCAGGGGCTGATTGAGCGGTGCGCTGCGAACATGATATCGTGTGAGAAGAGGCTCAGCCGCAAGTTTTCGGAGAGGGGGCTGGCTTCCAAAGCGCTGAGGGAGCTTCAAGCCAATCTTAGGCCAAGACCACTAGGGCATATGAACTTTGGCGGGTGCTTCAAGAGGCTGTCAAGGACGTGGTAGCCATTGATAAGGTCGTCATTTTTACTCGTGACATGGTCGAAACCCATAAGGTTACTGAAAAAGAGCTTGAAGGCCGGCTTGCCTCATACCAGGCCGAACAGGCTCAAGCGAAGGCCCGTCTTTTGACGATAATGAATCATGAAGCCGAGGCCCAGCGGAAAAGGGATGAACTGGCAAATCTACTAAATCGTCCGCCAGCTTGAAGACTTGTATATATATTTTTTATTCTTCTTTTGTACATACTCCTGAATGAGAGTATATATTCTTTTCATTCTTTCATAAATTGTACTTTGTATTCATTTTGATTCATGAATAAAAGACATATTTTGCTTCATGATGGTGTGTCCCTTTCAGTGAGTGCATTCTGCGGATAATCTATTTTGATTTCTCTGTAGGACAGCGATGGCTTAGGATTCAGGGGTAAGATCTGCCTCCTAAGACTTTTCAACTTTATGAGCTGTGAGGGTCTTATAAAGAATTTTCTCCCTACAGGTTGAGAGGATCCTGTAGGTGTAATTTCTCCTTAGGAATCGTGAGGATTCCTAAGTGCGTTTTCTTCTGAGAGTCGTAAGGATCTCACAAAAGAGTTTTCTCCCTTATGAGTCGAGAAGACCAGTAAGTGATGGACGAGATTGACATTATCCGCACTTCACGGAATCAGGGGTTGCTCTGGCTATTTCCCACGGGGTCAAGATTGACTTTAGCCGTGTTCTATGGGACCAGGATTTGCTCTGGATGCTTCCCACGGGGTCAGGATTGACATAGCCGTGTTCTGCGAGGACCAGGATCCGCTCTGGACATTTCCCACAGGGTCAGGATTGACATGGACCATATTCCACGAAACCAGGAATTTGCTCTGGATGCTTCTCACGGGGTCTGATTGACATAGCCGTGTTCTGCGAGAACCAGGCTCCGCTCTAGACGTTTCCCACGGGGTCAGGATTGACATAGGCCGTGTTCCACGAAACCAGGAATTTTGCTCTGGATGCTTCCCACGGGGTCTGATTGACATAGCCGTGTTCTGCGAGGACCAGGATCTGCTCTGGACGTTTCCCACGGGGTCAGGATTGACATAGGCCGCGTTCCATGAAACCAGGAATTTTGCTCTGGATGCTTCCCACGGGGTCTGATTGACATAACCGTGTTCTGCGAGGACCAGGATCCGCTCTGGAATTTTCCCACGGGGTCAGGATTGACATAGGCCGCGTTCCATGAAACCAGAAATTTTGCTCTGGATGCTTCCCACGGGGTCTGATTGACATAGCCATGTTCTGCGAGGACCAGGATCCACTCTGGACGTTTCCCACGGGGTCAGGATTGACACAGGCCGTGTTCCACAAAACCAGGATTTTTGCTCTGGATGCTTCCCACGGGGTCTGATTGATATAGCCATGTTCTGCGAGGACCAGGATCCGCTCTGGACGTTTTCCACGGGTCAAGATTGACATAGGCCGTGTCCCACGAAACCAGGATTTTGCTCTGGATGCTTCCCACAGGGTCTGATTGACATAGCCGTGTTCCACGAAACCAGGATTTTGCTCTGGATGCTTCCCACGGGGTCTGATTGACATAGCCGTGTTCTGCGAGGACCAGGATCCGCTCTGGACGTTTCCCACGGGGTCAGGATTGACATAGGCCATATTCCACGAAACCAGAATTTGCTCTGAATGCTTCCCACGGTGTCAGGATTGACATAGCCGTGTTCCACGTGACCAGGAAAGGTTGACTCCCGGTTGTTTGTGCATCGTCGAGTCATGGAACTGAGAATTTTGCCGCAGCTCCGATTTGTTGATGTTGTGTTCGTTGAAATAAGACGATCTCCAGGCTGTCTGTGAACCATTGAGATTTGGCTTTTTCTTCCGATGGAGCCTGGGGAAAGAAGGTGTGATTCCTTCTTTGTTTGCGCCCCTGGATTGTATACAAGGATTGATGTGATATCACCTGCAGGGCAAAAGGTTTCATTTTATATATTTTTCTTTCCGTGATGCTCTATAATTTCAGCTTTTAAATCGCGAAGGTCACGAATGCCCAATCATTTCGGCTATTTTTCGCGGTGCCCAATCATTTCGGCTGTTTGTTTTATTTACTCGCTGCTTTTTATTGCGAGTTGCCCAATCATTTTGGCTATTTTGCATGCATACATTTTTACTTGCTGATTTTGTTTGCAAGTTGCCCCATCATTTCGGCTATTTCGTATGCATTTGTGGGTCGCTGGCTTTTGCTGCGAATTTTGGGATTTGACACCGATTTCGGTATCAGCATCGCTACAACTGGGATATTCCCAGAAGCGAATCATCATCTGCCTTTGTCGATGTCGAACAAAGGTGGCTTAGTAGACAGGGTTAGGATCCTGTCGACTAAGGCTTTTGACTTCATGAGCCGTAAGGGTCTCATAAAGGTATTTCTCCCTATGAGTCGTAAAGATCTCGTAAGTGCATTTTCTCCTTAAGAATCGTGAGAATTCCTAAGCGTATGGTCTCTTATAAGTCGTCTCTTATAAGTCATAAGGATCTTACAAGAGTACTTTCTCCTTATAAGTTGAGAGGACTTACAAGGGCTGTTTACTGTGCAAACACGTCCCCAGTCCCGGATGGGACTTTGTTAGGGAAATGTTTATTCGCGCCCGTGGATTGTATACAAGGGTCGAGACGCTTGTAGGGAAGAATTGGAGGTTGTGATGGCTTAAGAACAGGTTCAAATCCCTGTAGCTTAAGACTTTTGAATCTTATGAGCCGTGAGGGTCTCATAAGAGGGTTCTCCTTACGAGTCGTGAGGATCTCGCAAGTGTAATTTCTCTTTAGGAATCGTGGGGATCCCTAAGTGTGTTGTTCCCTTGTGAGTCGTAAGGATCTCATGTAGGTGGTTTCTCCTTACAGGGTCGAGAGGACCTTGCAAGTGTCTTTTAACAAAGTTGCGCCCTTTCGGGTTTTTACAAAAACTCGCCGGTAGTCCTGCTGTTTTTACTCACGGAGCCCTTTCGGGTTTTCATCCATGCCCATTTGCTTATGGACATACCGTTTTCCTTTATATATATATATATATATATTTTTTTTTTTGTATCAGCCTTGAGATGCTGCAGTCCACAGTAGTTTATCGACGTCTCGGTCAACAGCCAGTTTTAGGACATAGTGGTCCATTGTTAGTTTATGGACATTTCGGTCCGTCTCTAGTTTTAGGACATAGTGGTCCATTGTTAGTTTAAGGACGTTTCGGTCCGTCGCCAGTTTTAGGACATAGTGGTCCATTGTTAGTTTAAGGATGTTTCGGTCCGAGAAAAAGAAGCCGGCTACTACTTACAGAGTTTAGGCTTAGGAAGATAGCGAGCGGACATAGGCGTCATCATCTATCGTTTACCTAGGCCGTGACTCGTCAGGCGTAGTAATTCTTTAGGAAGCGACCGTTTATTGGCCTGAAAGGTCTTTCACCATGCATGTCCATGAGTAGATATGCTCCACCCTGGTAAACTTTGTCTATGATATACGGGCCTTCGTGGTTCGGCTCGAATTTCCCCCGTTTGGCACGATTAGGGATCATAGTTATTTTGACCACTAGCACGAGTTCACCTTGACGAAATGTTCTCGTCCTAGTCAACCTTTCGTATGAGCGTGTCATCTTTGCTTTATAAGCCTCCAGATTTTGCTGCGCCATAAGCCGGGTTTCGTCAAGGGCATCAAGTTCCTCAAGCCGAAGGTGAGCATTTTCTTCATCTGTTAGCTCGTAGTGGACTGTCACTCGTAGAGAGGGTAGCTCTATCTCGAGGGGGAGTACCGCCTCCGTACCGAATACCAACGCGTATGGCGTTGTGTTCGTGGCCGTTTTGAACGTAGTTCGATACGCCCAGAGAGCTTCATGCAGTCTCTCGTGCCAGTCCTTCTTATTTCGAGATACCGTCTGTTTCACGATCTTCTTCAAGGTCTTGTTGAAAGTCTCAAGTAGACCGTTAGCTCGGGGATTATAGACCGAAGAGTATCTCCAGTCTATGTTATACTGTTGTGCGAAGCGGCTGATCTTATGGCTTCTATAGGCTGGTCCGATATCGGAGATAATCCGTCGCGGAATGCCAAATCGATAAATGATGTGTGTCTTGAAGAAATGGAGGATATTCTCCGTCTTCACTTCCCTTAGCGGTATTGCTTCTGCCCATTTGGAGAAATAATCAATTGTCGCCAAAATGAATCGATGTCCTCGGGACGATGCTGGTTCGATGGGCCCGATTATGTCGGTTCCCCACCTTTTGAACGGCCAGCTAGCCACCATTGGATGTAGTGGATTTGGATGTTGATGGATAAAGTCCCCGTGAATCTGGCACGAGTGGCACTGCTTTGCGTATTCGAGGCAGTCCTAGATCATCGTGGGCCAATAATAGCCCATCTTTTTGATCTTCAGCTTCATCTTTGGGCCGGCTTGGTGAGAACCGCAGAGTCCGTCGTGAGTTTCTTGGATGACTCTCCTTGCCTCTTCAGGTCCCAGGCATCTTAACCACAGAGAATCAAATGATCTCTTATACAGAGTATTATTAACAAAGGCGAAGGATAGAGCTCGTTTCATGAGCTGATGTCTTGAGGACGCATCTTCAGGCGTTCGACGGGATTTGAAGTAGTCTATAAAGACTTATCTCCAATCCTTAGCCTTTTCCTGGTATTTTATTTGCAGAGTCGTTTGCTTGATCGCTCCCTTTTCTTCGGGAAATTCCGGAGATATTTCTGCCGGTGCAAGAACCCGACGGCTTTGCACAACGATCCTCACGTCATCGAGGTTCTCGTCGGCTAATTCTTTAGCAAGCTTGGCTAATGCATCCGCCTTGCTATTTTCCGCCCGCGGTATGCTTTCCAGAGTGTAGGAAGGAATTTGAGTCAGCAATTGTTGTACTCTCTCACCGTACTTCACCAACTCTGGCTTGCACGTTTGATAGTCGACGTTTACTTGACCAACGACCAGTTGGAAATCTCCGTATATGAGGAGGTTTTCAATTCCCATGTTGACGGCGATCTCAAGACCTGCTATCAAAGCTTCGTATTCGACTTCATTGTTTGTTCTTGGCTCTGTTAAGTGTTAGTTATATGTATGCCCTAGAGGCCATTACTATACATAGGATGTATATTGTAGTGGATGCTGGGACATATATAGGGAGGACTTTCTTGCTCGACATGATAGTATGCTATCTGGTTACTCTTTACCTTAACGTGTATACTGATTGTCTCTCTGTTACATGTTGGTAAAGCCCTTAGGATGCGTGCTTGACTACCTGGACTATGATGTGGATCATACTAGTGGGGACATGGTAGTCCATAAGTACATCCTTCAAAGTCCCTAGTCGTGGGTGTATCGAGACGGGGCATCGATATACCAGAGTAGACTAGCGTATACCTTCTCGACCCATACAGATGGGCGATGGATGATCCCATATCCATTGGTGTTTGACATCAGAGATAATATACGAGTGCTCAGTAGAGACTGGGTACACTGGACGGACTCGCCGAGAACTCCCAGATGGTATTATACCTCATGTCAGATGGCAGTTCTCTGGTGACACTGGTACAGAGTAGTCTGTTGACCCGAGATCGTCATAGAGTCTTGTGTGGTTCCCACTGTGCTTTGATTTCCATCTTACCACGTCCAAGAGGGCGTGCAAAATGATGGTTTTTGGGTACAGTCCCGAGTCACATGGAGGCAATGAGCGATAGGAGGGGATTCGTCTCTCCCGGTATAGGGGGTTGATGTTGCGCTGTGTTCGATTGGCTATAACAGGAAATCCCTAGCCAGGGTTGCTGAGATTTACTGGTAAGTGTTACCAGTAGTTTCTCGAATTGTTATAGACCTCATATCGACACGACTTATCGAGCTATTGGGGTCTGACGTTTACCACCCCTAGGCGAGATATGCGACATATCAGACGATCAGACCGGACTGTACGGTAGTGTTACTGGTTGGATTCACAGGAGTATGAGCGGGCTTGCTCATCGATCTTCTGATCGCTCAATACCCGGGTGGCCGTTACGTTTAGCAGACCGCTTGCGGCTTGTGGGTGCTTGATATGATCATCACCTGCTGCCGGCGTATTGACGAGTCTTTAGAGTCCTACACAGAGGTTTCCTGGCTCAAGCGAAATGAAATAGGAGCGCATATGAGATATGTGCGGGACCGAGAATAATACCAGTATGTGATACTGTATTCGATTCTCGCGATGTGACATTGATCGGTTATATGCGATATAGCCGGGTTATCGGATCAAGTGTTGATTCGATAAGTTGTTACTATTGATACCAGTCGGTTATGTGCGACATGACCGGATCATTGAATCAAGTATTGATTTAATGATTTAATGTATAATTATATATTTGATATATTACTTTGCATTAACTAGTATCGGTTCACTTTGAATGGATTTTCTCACTCGGATGTGCGCATTGTATATGCGATATAATTTTGTGCACATGTTTGTATCATGTTTGATGATACATGCTATATTGGTTAAGTGTAAAGATTAAACCATGGTTGTGAATGGTTAGGGTTTTGTTTTCTTTTTCATTTATTTATTTATTATTTAGTTATTCATTTGGAAAAATAAAAAGGGTGAGAAAAATGGTGGCATTCTTTTAATCTTTCATGAAGCTTCATGAACACTTTGACTATGTCACCATTTTTGTCTCATGCTTAACCCTAACCACTCCACTAACCCTTGTTCACTCTCTACACTTTACCATGGTTACCTTTATGATAAGAATTATTATTCTTTTCTTTTCTAATTAATCTTATCATAACATTCTTCTTCTTCTTCCTTGAACTCAAGAAGAAAACCTTGCACTTCATCAATGGTGGATTGATGAAATGAGTGAGAAATCCAATTCTAAAGTCTACCCACTTCCTATTTCTTCATCCTCTACCTCTTGCCAAGTAGTAGAGTGTGTTTCCTTCATGAGTTTTCATGGCTTGGTGAAGGTGGAGCTTGATCTAGCGATGCTTCGACATAGATCATCTTCGGCATGGATATCGACGACCTAGCTCGCCTATTCTCCGATGAAGCCGACGCTAGTGCCCGGGATTTATTTTGCACAGCGAGAGGACTTCATTGCGGAGCTATGGAGGTGGAGCACCGGATCTACAAAGGTTGTATTTCCGTATTCTCTTAGTTAAGTGTTAACTTGTTATCTTTTCGCCTAGATTTCTAGCCAACGATCCGTAGTCGGGTTTCTCGGCACCTAGATTTTTTAAAATTGGCATGGTTGATGCCTTGTGAGACCTCCTTAGGGTGCCTAGGAACCCTACATTAAGGAGAAAGCAAAGCGCATTATCCCTCCTTATGGAGTCACGAAGATGGGGCCCGCCCTAGATTTGATTATGAGGGTGCTTTGTTCGTGCTTCTTCATGGAAGATGCTCCATCGAAATAAAGTTCCCATTGGGTATCATTCTCTCTTCTCTCCCCGTCGATTGTGTCAAACGCGTGTTCGTCCGGCAATTCACAGTTCAAGAGAGAGTCGGCAAGTATCGGATGCTCAGCAAGGAAGTCGGCGATGGCCTGGCCTTTCACTGCTTTAAGAGGCCGATAAGTTATAGAGAACTCCATCAAGAGTAGGGCCCATTTAGCGATTCGTCCCGTTAATATAGCCTTTGGCATCAAATATTTGAGAGGATCCACCTTTGATATGAGATGGACCTCATGTGCCAATGCATAGTGTCTGAGCTTCGTTATCGTGAAGATCAACGCCAGGCAGTGTTTTTAAATAGGGGAGTGATTGTTTTCTGCCCCCAGTAGAACTCGACTCAAGTAGTAGAGGGCCCCCTCTTTCCCTTCGTCGTTTTCTTGTGCCCACAGCGCGCCTAAAGAACCTTCGAGGGAAGTTGTATACAGAATGAGGGGTTTTCCCTTGACTGGAGCAGTTAGCACCGGAGGATTCTGTAGGTATTGCTTGATTTCGTCCAGTGCGCCTTGGCATTTGTGATCCCAGACGAACGGGGTTCCCTTCTTCATCAAGTGATTGTAGGGGCAACACTTTCCGGAGAGGTTAGCTATAAACCTCCTGATATACGCGAGCTTTCCTTGGAGAGACCGCAGTTGCTTGAGAGTCATTGGAGGAGGCATTTCCATTATCGCCTTGATCTTCGACGGGTCTATCTCGATGCCTCGGTGTCGAACGATGAATCCTAGGAACTTGCCCGAGGAAACTCCAAACGCGCATTTGAGAGGGTTCATCTTCAAGTTGTATTTCCGAAGGCTCTGAAACACGATCTTCAGATGTTCTAAATGTCCCTCGTATGATTTGCTTTTAACTACGAGGTCGTCGATATAGCATTCGACGATTTCATGTAAGAGGTCATCGAAGATCTTCGTCATGGCCCTCTGATAGGTGGCACTGGCATTCTTTAAACCGAAAGGCATCACCTTATAGCAGAATATGTCCAAAGGGGTCCGGAAAGAGGTATGCTTCTGGTCCTCGGGGTGCATCTTTATCTGATTGTATCCTGACGAACCGTCCATGAAGGAGAAAACTTCATGAGTGGACGTGTTATCTATCATCAGCTCAGTAACTGGTACTGGAAAGCATCCTTCGGGCAGGCTTTATTAAGATCCCGAAAGTCCACACATATGCGCCCCGTCCTATTTTTCTTCATCACTGGGACTATATTGGCGATCCAGTCAGGGTACTGGACCTCTTGGATGAAGCCGGAGTCGATTAGATTCTTGACCTCGGCGTTGATGCTCATCTCAAGCTCGAGCCGCATTCTTCTCGGTGCTTGTTTGATCGGCTTGACGTCCGGGGATATTTCCAATTTATGTACAACAATCTCTGGATCTAGTCCCGGCATCTCGGAATAGTTCCATGCGAAGCAGTCTCTATGCTGCATGAGCACGTCTTTTAGCGTAGCCACCCTTTCTTCAGACAACAGCTCATAGACGAATGTTGGCCGCGGTCACTTGCCGTTCCCAAATCAATTTTCTTGAAATTATCTGCAATAGTATGTATTCCATCTTCCAGCTCTTTCGGCGCCGGTGGAAACTCTGAGATCACCTCGCCATCAGCGTTTTCGAAGCACCAGGGGAGGTCATCCATATTCTCGAGCTCTTCTTCTAACAGCGTTATCACGTGGCAGGTACGAGATCGTTTCCAAGACTGATATTGATCTGGTTCTACTCTTTCTATACGCGTCGCTTTCGGTTCATGCTTCTGTGGCGGGCTTACCCTCCAACTGCTGGATAGAGCGAACCTGCCTTGTTGATATTGGTCTTTGACCCAGTTCTTGAAGGTGAAGCAGTCTTCGAGAGGATGTCCTATTGCCCGATGATAGGAGCAATAATCTGGATGATTGACTTCACCTGCTTGCTCGGGGTGCTTGGACTCCGGGAGTGTCATCATCCGATGTTTCATGACAAGATCAAATATCTTCTTTGTCTTGTCTTGAGGAAAAGAATATTCCCGACCCATCTTCTTTATAAGGGACGGATCCCGGCTGCTCGACTCTTGCTCGCGTGGCTTCTTAGACCTGCTTGGCTGCTGTCGAACGTTTTTTCCGTTCTTTGGTTTATTTTTGCCTCTGCGCCGGGTCTTTTGTATGACGGGCTGGCGACGAAGAGCATTGTCATTCTCCATGGCCTGCTGAAGGAGGCGCTGTGTTCTGGCTCTCTCGTAAATGGCCATTTCGTGGTTATGGTCATCCCGGACCTTTTGACCCGCTTCCCTTATTAACTTGTCCATCCGTTGTTCAAACGACGGACTCGGCATTTTGATGGCGGGACCTTGTTTTGGTTCAGGTTCAGCGTCTTTTAACAGGGCGTCTCCTTCTTCATCGAAGTCATGTATGACGTAGCTACCATGGACTCGCTTCTGTTTTTTGGATTGAACATATCCAAGCCTGATCGTTTCCATTCTCCCGTTGGGCAACATTCGCTGAGTTCCGGGAACGTCCCAGATCCTGTTGTAGAACCGAGCTGTCGAGCAGTCTGTCTAAAGGGTATCCCTTGGCGCTTCAATAGCCTTTTCAAGCCTTCTGTATAATATCTAGGCAGACGGATAGGCTGGAGCCTGTCAAGTGTAGAATCCGCACCATGCCAAATTTCTTTCTCCACTTTAGTTTTCGTGGATTGATAAAAGAGGATCGCCTTTTCATCTCTTCGTCTGGGAGGGACGTAGAATGTTTGCAGTTCTTGCACACTATAGGTACCAAGCACGTCGAGCTTTTTGTAATGCTCTTGTGGAACCATAGCAATTTGAAAACTCCGATCATCGCTAGCGAGGGCTTGCATTGATGGCCGAGCGGAAAATACAGCGTTGACCTCATCTTCCAAATCGCTGCCGAAGATCAATATAGGGATGGACGGTCCCGACTTGTTGCATTGGGGCGGCCCTGAATAAACTATTTCTTCCTCCTCCTCGGTATCACTCCCGAAGACCGGAATAGTGGTGATAGCTTTGTTCTTCGGTTTGTGACATCTTTCCGTGTCCTCAAAATCTGGTAAGAAGTATTTTGCATCTTCGTACTTTCGGACTTCATTCATGGAGAATGGGTTCAACTCCCCCGTCACAGTGTACTCGAGACCATCCTTGAAATACTTCACACATTGATGTTGTGTAGAAGGGATGATGTTGTACTCGTGTAGCCAAGGCCTGCCGAGCAAAGCGTTGTAGCAAGTCTTGGCGTCAATGACATGAAACTTGATGTCTGTGACACGCATCCCAAAGAATAGTGTCAATATTACAGACCCAAGCGTCCGTGATGACTAGGAGTCAAACCCGGAGATGCTGATTTTATCGCGAGCGAGGTGCTGAACGCTCATGCAGATTTCCTTCAACACTCTCACATTGAGAAAATTGACGGAGGACCCATTGTCAACCAGGATTTTGCCTATCTTGATATCATGACAGTATCCGGAGACATAAAGGGGACGGTTATGCTCGCACGTCCCGAGGAGGAGATCTTCATCGCCAAAGGTGATATCGGCTGTGTGCACTTCTTCCAACTCGTCCTTCATCTTTTCCTCGGCGAGGAAAGCTTGAAATTGGTTGGGCTCTTGTAATGCCCTGATCAGAGAATCTCTCGCCTCTTTGGATAGCAGAAGGGTGTCGAGAATGCTGAGCTGTGAGGGTATCTTCCTCAGGTGTGCAAGAATGTTGTAATCTACCTTACTTTTCTTTGGCGGGTCCTTGGCTATCAGCTCTTTAACGACTTAGTCATCAAGGATGATATCCTCAGGGACCTTTTTTTCCCCTTATCTTTTCTATTTGACCCACTGTTTGAGAGCCCAAGATTCATTTCGGGCAGCTGTCACGACCCAAAAATGGCACGTGACCGGCACTTAAATCACGTGACATCTAAAGACATCCACGCAATCCAAGTAAGCCGAAACCCGGAATCTAAACCCTTTTTGAAAATATTGGAGGTGAGGTTTAAGTAATTATTCAATAAAATCAATTTAATTAACATCTAAATTTAACTAAATATGTTGGAAAACCTTTATGACGTTTTGAAACTTGACATCACCTCATTTGCATTTTTATAAAAACCCGATACAATATAATAAAATAGCATCTCAACGGAAGCTAGTCTCCATGTCCAAACAATGGAGCAACCAATCAATCTCAAGCAGTAGTCGCCTCCAAGGAGTGCAACAAACAAGACACAACTCTAATCCTCGATTCTAAGTCCATAATATACCATTTCTAAGTTGATGGAGTTTCTGCTAGATACAAGAATAAATGAATAATCAAGAGTGAGTATGATACAAGAATAACTCACTTACCCATCAATCTCCAAAAGAATGTGTGCCCAAACCGCTGATAATCCAAGCGGTAAAACCTGCAAGAAACTGTGGCACAACGGGGATGAGTTGCCAACTCAGTGAATAAAAGTACATCTAAAGGTAGAAATCTAAATGCATGACGATACCTAGGTCATAAGTATAGTACTATCACAATCTGTATCGATATACTATATAATATGCAAAGGTGCAATACTGACTATCATGCAATCACAAGTGTAATATCTCAATGTCATATGAATCAAAATCATGAATCTATTATCCGTGTTGGAATTCCTTTCTTGTCTATAATGTCTGTACAAATATATGCAGGTACTGTCCCCCGGATCAGTCCTGGTGGAATCCAATAAATACATATCTAACTGTGTTCCTCATGACAATGATCACATCAATACACATATAGATGTCCGGCATCGACATCGAAATCCGAAATCTCTCGTGTCCAGCATCGACACGTAAATACAGATATCGTCGACACCATCTCAACAGATGATCGCCACCCGATATCCTGGCTACGATCAGTATCCCCTGGATATCTGCCGTGCCCAGTCGAACCCCGGTCAGTATCCCCTGGATATCTGCCATGTTCATTTTATCTCCGGAATCGAGTCACCTCGTTAGGCTCCCCATCTATAATGCGGCTATCCTGCCCCTCGGTCTCGACTGGGTCCACCATGTACCCAGCTGTATCCTCCTCCGACTCAGTCTGGATAATATCGTAAATCCGTAACTGAATACCCACAGACTCGGTTCGGATATTAAAATCAGAAAACACAAATCTCATGGTAGACGTTTACTCATCATATAAAATATCAATTGAGGAATAAGAAACTTGCATAGATTGTATTGATGATATACTATATATGTATATATATATAACAGTATCCCATACCACCGATATATATATATATACTGTCCCATACCACCGATATATATATATATATATATATATATATATATATCAGAAGTAAAATACTCAGAAATCCCAAGATCTCAAATACAACATCTATAGTACTATAACATAAATAGTAAAAGACTACGAAATCCTATCACATAACAATATGATTTCAATTCTAATGTGTCATGGCACTACTAATGATGTGTAGTGTAGCATGCGCGTCTGTGCTCGTGCAACATGGAAATCATTAGTATTTGTGTAAGTGTTCTACGGCGTAACAATCTATATATTAACAAATATATATCAGAACGATTCTACAGTGACATGGCAGTACCAATGAGGTGTAGTGTAACATATATTTAAGTGCTTGTGCAACATATTACTCATTGGTATTTGTGCAGTGTTCTACCAGAGTGTGCGTAACGCGGAAACATATGATATAGAATTCATAATACAGCCTTATAAGAAGTCTAACGTACTTATTGTAATCACTTGTTATGAGCTATATCATTATCTTTAGAAATGATCGGAACGTTAAGTTTAAAGTAAGGAAGCTGCCTAAGATTTAAAAGAGATGTTTGTTTTAGAAATTGGCACGCATCCTGGTAGTTTATTTAAAAGACAATGAACCGTGGTTTTTAAAACAATATAGCTCATACCAGTATTACCTCCTAAAACAGAACATAATCTATCTTTACGAATCAAAGAATAAATTGGCCGTTATTCGGCATACAAAGTTCATCATTTCCGATACGTATAAAACTCTTGTATTATAGCTCATCATATCGCTATATCCATATCATCTTATGTACGGCATGATCCCTCATACAAACTCATCAAATCATACCCATATCGTACGGATCAAATATCATGTATATCTTATTTAAAAACTACATATAAAACTTTATGCAAATAGAACGTATACAAAATGCAATACCATATCGATACTTTGACGAAAAGCTAAATTTAAGTAGATATCATAATAATAATTATAAGGTTGCGGGGGTGCTATACGCCATCCACCCGACTTTCCCCGTAGATGTAAATCTACTCACCGGAAATACGTCGTATCTACTCAGGAATCACCAATCCTTTTCCCTTCCTCGCGGCCTCCAAAGTTCCCGTATTGGAATCTAACATTACAATAAATTTTATAAGGAAATGGCTACATTCCGATACGGCGAATATAAAAATACAAGTTCTTACGTACTAGTTATATTGCATACGACTATTTCAACTATCCAGCGCTTAACCTCACTGGAATCTAAACCAGTGCTGCATCACAACTGAACATAGAACACGTTTCGTTTTAACCACGTCGTATTTTAGATTTTTGATTCCATAACCGATATTTGCTCCCAGATTTTATATCCAGTTAAACTAACTTGTTTAAATAATACCAAAATGGCAAGAATCCTACACAGAAACCTACCCAACTAGCCAAAACTCCGAAGCTTCCAATACATCCGGCGACGCCGGAATTTTCCCTTATGTCGCCGACCCAAAACCGACCCCCTTGGTTCGTGTTTCTATGGGTTGTTCTAGGTCTATCATACATCAATTTGGCACTGTTTTGTTAAGTTAATTTTTCTATAAATTACAGCAGATTCAAACAGAGCCTAGTTTTGACTAAAATACGACATTATTGAAATTTTCATTTCAAATTAAACTAGTTACAGAATCTAACTTCCTACCGTGATTAAGGATTTACCAACAAGTATGTTGCTGGAATAACTCTTCCCAAGATGCACAAGCTCCTAGCCCTTTCTTAATGGTGAGGAAATTCCTAGATTAGCTCCTTGCTTCTCCTTTCTCTTGTTCTTCTTTAACTTGCTTTGGTTTTCTTTTCTTTCTTTTCCTTAAAATTTTAGATTTTAAACTAGGCAACTGATATGAACACATGATATATGTCGTGATAGGAAGGATGAGGTGTAGGAGGAGGTGTCAATGATCAAGGTGTGGTTGTTTCATGCAAGGAGGAGGTGTGGGGAGTGTGTTGTGCATGAGAGGAGGCGGTGGCAATGAATTTCTTTTCCAAATTTGATTTACTTTATGAAAAAAATTCTGAACTAAATCTTATCCCATCTCCTTTCATTTACACCCTTAACAACTTTCAATTTGCACAAAGTCCTAAGCTTTACATAACAACCCCTCACAACTTATGTTATTATAAAACACCATTTTTATTAAAATGAAGCTAAATTTATCACTAAAACCCTTATAATTTATTTATGTTGCATACTAAAATTAAAATTTAATTTGTTTTACATATATCTTATGAAATTATCTTATTTGGTTTTAATAACTTTTTAATTTAACCTTTTACTATTTAATTAATTAATTTTATTCGTTTCCAAATTTTCTGAATGTTACAATATTCCCCCGTTAAGAAAATTCGGTCCCCGAATTTAAAATTTAACTATGTATACCCTCAAAAGATATGGAAATCTCTTTCACATCGCATCCTCGGTCTCCCAAGTGATCTCTTCACGATTTGTTTCTTGCCAAAGAACCTTTACAGATGAAAGTACCCTCGATCTCAGTTTCTTATCCTGCCTGCTTAGAATAGCTACAGGCTGCATTTTGTGGGATAAATCCGGCTCAAGCTGTAAGGTCTGATGCTGGATCGCATGAGAAGGATCGTGAAGATACTTGCGAAGCATCGAAACGTGAAACACCGGATGCACATCGGGAAAAATTGGTAGAAGTGCTAAACGATAATCTACAGCACCTACGCTCTCCAAAATCTCGTAAAGTCCGACATATCTGGGGTTGAGCTTTTCCTTTTTCCCGAAACGCATCACACCTTCATCGGAGACACACGAAGGAACACATGGTCTCCCACATCAAACTTGAGTTTACGACGTCGTTGATCTGCATATGATCTCTGTCTGCACTAGGCCGTTCTCATCCTGCCTCATATCAACTAGATCTTTTCGGTAGTCTTCTATACTACCTGTGGTCCCCAAAATACTACTCTCGCTCAGTTCATCCAGTAAACAAGTGATTGACATTTCCTTCCATACAAAGTTTCAAGGAGAGCCATCTGGATCGTCTTCTGAAAACTATTGTTATGCGAAATTCCTATCGAAGGTAAGTGACGATCCCAACTTCCACCAAAATCAAGGCTACAAGGTCGAAGCATATCCTTTAAAGTCTGAATGGTCCGCTCGGACTGACCATCTATCTGTGGTTGAAAAGCTGTACAAAAATTTTATCGTGTACCGAGCTTCTTGAAGTTTCTGCCATAGCCTGTTAGTAAATTGGGTATCTCTATCTGACAACATGCTCGTTGGAACTTCATGCAATCGTACTATCTCGTCGATATAAATCTGAGCATATTGTGCAAACCCACACGTCGTCTTCACCGGAAGAAAGTGAGCTGCCTTTATCAATCTATCTACAATCACCCAAATGGAATCATACGCTTTGCTAGTCCTGGGTAGACCCACAAGGAAATCCATGGAAATCTGTTCCCATTTCCACTCCGGAATGGGTAAGGGCTGCAATCCTCCAGCCGGCCTCTGATACTCTGCCTTGACTTGTTGACAAATCAGGCATCTTGAAACAAACTTCACAACATCCATCTTCAATTCCTTCCCACCAATAAACATCCCTCAAGTCATGATACATCTTGGTGGAACCAGGATGAATAATGTATGCTGATCTATGGGCCTCCGCTAAGATCTCACATCTCAGTCCATCCGAATCTGTCACACAAAGACGGTTCCCAAAACGTAACACCCCACTGTCATCAATCACAAACTCCGACTCTCTGCCCTGCCTAACCTAAGCCATAATCTCTGACATACGAGCCTCTGCGGATGTGTTTCCAGAATACGATCCAATAACTGAGGACGGTGCGAACATGTGCTAACTGTCCTCCTGCCAATGTGAACTCGAACTGTACACAATTATCACATAAAATCTGCCAGTCTGTAGAAGACTGCCACTGAAAGGTGCACAAACAGATAAGCTACCTCCAGGCTTCCGACTCAAGGCATCTTCTACAACATTCGTCTTGCCTGGATGATACAAGATCTCACAATCGAAATCTCCCACCAGTTCCATCTATCTACACTGTCTTAGATTCAGATCCATCTGCTGAAAATTATACTTTAAGCTCTTATGATCTGTGAAAATCCGGCACGGCTCTCCATACAAGTAATGCCTCCAAATCTTTAGCGCGAATACTACAGCAGCCATCTTCAAATCATGAGTGAGGTAGTTCTGCTCGTTCCTCTTCAACTGTCGAGAAGCATAAGCTACAACCCAGTCGTGCTGCATCAATACACAGCCTAAACTCACTCGAGATGCATCACAATACACAACAAAACCACCTGACCCGGAAGGTAACGATAAGACAGGTGCAGTCGTCAATCGAGTCTTTAACTGCTGGAAACTCTGTTCACACACATCTGTCCAAAGAAATAGGACTTCTTCCTAGTCAGTCCGGTCAACGGTGCAGCGATCCAATAAAATCCTACACAAAACGTCTGTAATAACCGGCCAGACCCAAGAAACTTCGGACCTCTGTAACTGACACAGGTCTGGGCCAGTGCTGTACCGCTTCTATCTTCTTTGGGTCCATATGTATTCCATCTCTTGCAACTACGTGACCCAAGAAATCTACACTATCCAACCAGAAAGTACACTTGGAAAAAATAGCGAATCTGTTACTGCCGATACCCTGAAAAATTCTGGCTAATCCCACCTTCGAAGACTCATATCAATTTGTCGGAGGAAAGCTTACTACACGATTTCCTTCTTAAACTACTTGCACCTTGTCTGAACAAACTCCATCAGAAGAAATACATCAATTTCACCGATCTCGTATCGAAGCGCCACAATGGATTAAAATCCTAACCATCTCACCTCTGAACGTCTATGAATCCTGTTGGTCCATCTATACTGGTAACGTCGTCATCCATTTAACTTCATGGACTCTGGAAGCAACATCTCGATAACCTCAGCAATGATTGTTACCATTTCTAACAATACGTGACACCACGATTTTCAGAGAGAAGAAAAACATCACGTCTTAAGTCTGTCTGATCTCTAACAATGACTCTACCATCTGGTGCGAATCCCGAAGAACTTGCCCCCACCATTTAAACTCGACCATATATGAATGAACGACATATCTCTATATCAACAAAAAGTCACCCCAGTCGGTCCTTGTCCCAGACAAGTCTGCGCTGACCGTATCTCTAATTGTAGCCTTCTCGACCCTCATAACATGGTGATCGAACAACCAATCATGCACTGACGAAGATAGATCAACGGAAGGAACAGAAAGAGAATCTCAAGATATAAATCCTAAGGTATCTTAGGTGGAGTATCATATCGTAAATATATCGCGGAACATATGTACGGTACGTCACTCTACTTAGTACCTACTCCATCAACAAAGGTCATCCTATATAACGAAAGTTTGGGTATAAGACCCCTAAAGTCAAGTCCAAGTCTTATAAGGTCAAGCCTAGGTAAAAATGTATCCCCAGACTCCATATAGTCAACCTAGACTCGAACAAAGGTTAAACCAAACGCTCTGATACCAACTTTGTTACAACCCAAAAATGGCATGTGACCGGCACTTAAATCACGTGACATCTAAAGACATCCATGCAATCCAAGTAAGCCTAAACCCGGAATCTAAACCCTTTTTGAAAATATTGGAGGTGAGGTTTAAGTAATCATTCAATAAAATCAATTTAATTAACATCTAAATTTAACTAAATATGTTGGAAAACCTTTATGACGTTTTAAAACTTGATATCACCTCATTTGTATTTTTATAAAAACCCGATACAATATAATAAAATAGCATCCCAACGGAAGCTAGTCTCCATGTCCAAACAATGGAGCAACCAATCAATCTCAAGCAGTAGTCGCCTCCAAGGAGTGCAACAAACAAGACACAACTCTAATCCTCGATTCTAAGTTCATAATATACCATTTCTAAGTTGATGGAGTTTCTGCTAGATACAAGAATAAATGAATAATCAAGAGTGAGTATAATACAAGAATAACTCACTTACCCATCAATCCCCAAAAGAATGTGTGCCCAAACCGCTGATAATCCAAGCGGTAAAACCTGCAAGAAACTGTGGCACAACGGGGATGAGTTGCCAACTCAGTGAATAAAAGTACATCTAAAGGTAGAAATCGAAATGCATGACGATACCTAGGTCATAAGTATAGTACTATCATAATCTGTATCGATATACTATATGATATGCAAAGGTGCAATACTGGCTATCATGCAATCACAAGTGTAATATCTCAATGTCATATGAATCAAAATCATGAATCTATTATCCGTATTGGAATTCCCTTCTTGTCTATAATGTCTGTACAAATATATGCAGGTACTGTCCCCCGGATCAGTCCCGGTGGAATCCAATAAATACATATCTAACTGTTTATCTCATGATAATGATCACATCAATACACATATAGATGTCCAGCATCGACATCGAAATCCGAAATCTCTCGTGTCCAGCATCGACACGTAAATACAGATATCGTCGACACCATCTCAACAGATGATCGCTACCCGATATCCTGGCTACGATCAGTATCCCATGGATATCTGTCGTGCCCAGTCGAACCCCGGTCAGTATCCCCTGGATATCTGCCGTGTTCATTTTATCTCCGGAATCGAGTCACCATGTTAGGCTCCCCGCCTATAATGCGGCTATCCTGCCCCTCGGTCTCGACCGGGTCCACCATGTACCCAGCTGTATCCTCCTCCGACTCAGTCTGGATAATATCGTAAATCCGTAACTGTATACCCACAGACTCGGTTCGGATATTAAAATCAGAAAACACAAATCTCATGGTGGACGTTTACTCATCATATAAAATATCAATTGAGGAATAAGAAACTTGTATAGATTGTATTGATGATATACTATATATGTATATATATAACAGAGTCCCATACCACCGATATATATATATATATATATATATATATATATATATTCAAAAGTAAAATACTCAGAAATCCCAAGAAATCAAATACGACATCTATAGTACTATAACATAAATAGTAAAAGACTACGAAATCCTATCACATAATAATATGATTTCAATTCTAATGTGTCATGGCACTACTAATGATGTGTAGTGTAGCATACACGTCTGTGCTCGTGAAACATGGAAATTATTAGTATTTGTGCAAGTGTTCTACGGCGTAACAATCTATATATTAACACATATATATCAGAACGATTCTACAGTGACATGGCAGTACCAATAAGGTGTAGTGTAATATATATTTAAGTGCTTGTGCAACATATTACTCATTGGTATTTATGCAGTGTTCTACCAGAGTGTGCGTAACGTGGAAACATATAATATAGAATTCATAATACAGCCTTATAAGAAGTCTAACGTACTTATTGTAATCACTTGTTATGAGCTATACCATTATCTTTAGAAATGATCGGAACGTTAAGTTTAAAGTAAGGAAGCTGCCTAAGATTTGAAAGAGATGTTTGTTTTAGAAATTGGCACGCATCCTGGTAGTTTATTTAAAAGACAATGAACCGTGGTTTTTAAAACAATATAGCTCATACCAGTATTACCTCGTAAAACAGAACATAATCTATCCTTACGTATCAAAGAATAAATTGGCCGTTATTCAGCATACAAAGTTCATCATTTCCGATACGTATAAAACTCTTGTATTATAGCTCATCATATCGCTATATCCATATCATCTTATGTACAGCATGATCCCTCGTACAAAATCATCAAATCATACCCGTATCGTACGGATCAAATATCACGTTTATCTCATTTAAAAACTACATATAAAACTTTATGTAAATAGAACATATACAAGATGCAATACCATATCGATGTTTTGACGAAAAGCTAAACTTAAGTAGATATCATAATAATAATTATAAGGTTGCGGGGGTGCTATACGCCATCCACCCTACTTCCCCCGTAGATGTAAATCTACTCACCGGAAATATGTCGTATCTACTCAGGAATCGCCAATCCTTTTCCCTTCCTCGCGGCCTCCAAAGTTCCCGTATTAGAATCTAGCATTACAATAAATTGTATAAGGAAATAGATACATTCCGATACGGCGAATATGAAAATACAAGTTCTTACGTACTAGTTATATTGCATACGACTATTTCAACTATCCAGCACTTAACCTCACTGGAATCTAAACCAGCGCTGCATCGCAACTGAACACAGAACACGTTACGTTTAACCGCGTCATATTTTAGATTTTTGATTCCATAACCGATATTTGCTCCCAGATTTTATATCCATTTAAACTAACTTGTTTAAATAATACCAAAATGGCCAGAATCCTACACAGAAACCTACCCAACTAGCCAAAACTCCGAAGCTTCCAACACATCCGGCGACGCCGGAATTTTCCCTTATGTCGCCGGCCCAAAACTGACCCCCTTGGTTCATGTTTCTATGGGTTGTTCTAGGTCTATCATACATCAATTTAGCACTGTTTTGTTAAATTAATTTTCCTCTAAACTACAGTAGATTCAAACAGAGCCTAGTTTTGACTAAAATACGACATTATTGAAATTTTCATTTCCAATTAAACTAGTTACAGAATCTAACTTCCTACTGTGATTAAGGATTTACCTACAAGTATGTTGCTGGAATAACTCTTCCCAAGATGCACAAGCTCCTAGCCCTTGCTTAATGGTGAGGAAATTCCTAGATTAGCTCCTTGCTTCTCCTTTCTCTTGTTCTTCTTTAATTTGCTTTGGTTTTCTTTTCTTTCTTTTCCTTAAAACTTTAGATTTTAAACTAGCCAACTGATATGAACACATGATATATGTGGTGATAGGAAGGATGAGGTGTAGGAGGAGATGTCAATGATCAAGGTGTGGTTGTTTCATGCAAGGAGGAGATGTGGGGAGTGCGTTGTGCATGAGAGGAGGTGGTGCCAATGAATTTCTTTTCCAAATTTGATTTACTTTATGGAAAAAATTCTGAACTAAATCTTATCCCATCTCCTTTCATTTACACCCTTAACAACTTTCAATTTGCACAAAATCCTAAGCTTTACATAACAACCCCTCACAACTTATGTTATTATAAAACACCATTTTTATTAAAATGAAGCTAAATTTATCACTAAAACCCTTATAATTTATTTATGTTGCATACTAAAATTAAAATTTAATTTGTTTTACATATATCTTATGAAATTATCTTATTTGGTTTTAATAACTTTTTAATTTAACCTTTTACTATTTAATTAATTAATTTTATTCGTTTCCAAATTTTCTGAATGTTACAGCAGCGTACGATTGTGCAGCTGAATATTTTCACAGGTCTTCGGTTCTTCCTCTTTTCCCGAGGTGGATTTTTTAAACAGAGGGCCAAGAGTTATTTCCTTGTCAGAGTCGCTCCCGAAGGTGAGAACTTGCAATCCCCCAACGTCGACCATAAAACAGTTGCCGGCGGTTCTTTTACTCTCCTCGGTCGTATTTCTTTGTTCCCGACGAGTTTTGCGTTTCATCCGCTTGAAATGTTGTTGGTGAGCAACATATCCCTGCCACCATCTTTTAAAGGCTATGCACTCTTCATTAGGGTGCGCAATCCTTCGATGATATAGACAATAGTTAAGATGTATATCCGCTTCACCAAGAGTGTTTCCTTCGGAGGGTGGCAGCTTCATTCCCATCGATATGGCTTTAGCGAACCTCTTCTTCGTCTTGAACCTGCTTTTATTTGCGACGGATGTACTTTGATCTAGCGGGAGTGTTTCAACCCTTTCGTCCAGTTGCCGGCGTTTGGCTTTTTCAAATATGGCCATCTCACACTCTCGAGCAGCTTTACTTTTAAGAAGAGCTTCGTCCAGGACTGCATCAATCATTTCGTCTGACAGCCCTAGAAGTTCCGACTCAGGATCTGCCCTCAGTTTCTTTATGTAAGGAGCTTCTTTATCGTCTATCGACGAGTGAGAGATCACATGGCAACTTGCCACATAATCTTTAGATTCATCCGACGAGACTTCTCCATTGTCATCCTCTCCGTCCTCAAGGACGTGGCTGAGAAATTCTTGGAGTGTGACTGGATTCCGCGCTTTTTGATTATATTCTTCCAACGCGTCAATCTGTTTTTGCAGGTCCGTGCGCTTGTGACCAGGCTTCACGGGCTTTTTGGTCTTCTTCTTCTTCTTCGAAGACTTTGACGGCTGGGTGTGAGCGCTTTGGCTACCACCACCAATCTTTAGAGTTGGGCGCGGTTTCAGCATTCCCTTGATGATCTCTGGTTCCAGTGGATTTTTCCACCTAATCGTCGGACACGTTTGGAGATCCTTCGGCATTCTTTTAGTCTTGGCTGAAAGAACGACCTCCCATGGAGCTTCTTCAACAAAAGAGCACGATGCCCCCGGTGTGTCCCCCCTTTTAAGAGCATGCGGTTGAGGCGGGCTTACTTTCCACTTCTCAGACAGTGCGAATTTACCCTGTTGATACTGGTCTTCAATCCAGCCCTTGAAGACGAAGCAATCCTCAATTGGATGGCCTATCGCTTAGTGATAGGGGCAATAATTGGGATTATTAGTCTCGCCGGATTGCAATAGTCATTTTGGATTTGGCAGATTGATGAGCCTGTTATGCATCGCTAGCTCGAACAATCTCTTCGTTTTGTCCCGGGGAAATGAATAAGGACGCTTCATCATCTCATTATAGAATTGCCGCCTCTCGTCTAGGAGATCAATTAGTTTTAGGGCACTGAGCTGTTGTTGAGTATTCGCGACGAAGGTCGCCTTCCCTTTACTCTTTTCGTTCAGCGGCTCCGGCTTTGAAGGAGACGGTCTATGACCCATCTGGTCCATTTGGTCCAGTTTGTCGATCAAGGCCTGGAACGTGGTCGGCTTGAAGAACATCATGAATTGGGATATAGTTGCCTGAGGGTCCAGATTGCCCACAAACATGCCCACTGCCGGCGCTTCCTCGATGCGCTGCTCACATTTTGACCATAAGTTCCGCCACCGTATTACATATTGAACCCATGTTTCGCCTGGCTTTACCCTGGCATTAATCAATGCGGTGATCGGGGTGCGTTCGCTAGCGCTTGCGAATCTCTGTGTAAACAACAGCTCCATCTCCGCAAATGTCTTGATAGAGTCATTTTGAAGTTCAGAATACCACTCGAACACCGTCTCTGACAAGCTTCCAACAAACTGACGGAGCAGAAGTTTATCATCACCTCCAGTATTGCCGCATAAGGTACTGAATTGAGCGACGTGCTGATGCAGATTTCCCGTCCCTTTATATACATGGAATTTAGGGATCATATATCCCTGCTGGTACCTTATCTGGTCATACCATCCCGGATAGGGTCGTCCAGTCTTAACGATCTGTCCAGCCGCTTCATTCGCCTGGTGAGTTCGTATTTGCTGAGCAATGTAATCATCCAGAGCGGCCTTGGAGATGGTCTCCTCCTTAGCTGCTGAAAGAGCCGGAAGAGGGTTCGATGTCTCTCCTCTGTCATCTTCAACAATGATCGGGGGGTCTTCAGCTGGAGGTTCCGGCTGTAACATCATTCCAGCCATGTCTTGGAACAAAAGAGCCATTCGTTTTATATTGGCCGCCTGCTCCGCAGCCTCTTTTTCTTTCCTCTCGAGCATTCTTCGGAGGAACTCGGTATCAGTTTCTTGTTCCCGACGCTGCTTCGAGATCTCTGAATTTTCTTTTGGCCCAATGAGTGCGGCCATTACAGTCAGCATCTCCTGAAGTTTCTGCTGCTGTTGTTCCTGAGCCTTCGTTATCGATCGGGTAAGCGGTCAATGACCCGTAGAAGCACGGCTTTCTTCTTTACCGGAAGCCATATAAACAGTATGTATTACCATGCCCCCAGACTTGGGGCGTTTAAATTCAGCGCTTTTGTGGTTCGCCACGGCCACAGGGGCCTTCTCCGGCCTCCTTCTCTTTTGAGTGTTTGACGTTGAGAGAGCCGTTGCAGCGGGCACCCAGACGGATGACATCCTCTGTGGTACCACAGGATGGCTCTTTTCTTGTTGGGCCTTAAGCTTCTTTGGCCGGCGAGAGTAGTCCTGGTCAATCACCGATTCCTGGATCTGTCGCCAGACTTTGTAAATTTTGGAAGAAAGCTGCTGAGGGGGCTGCTCCAGTTTCTTTTCTGTAACATTCTCCACAAGTGGAGGAGATCCCTTCAGCACGGCAGTCGGAGAGTTCCTGCGCACCTTTATAAGCAGTTCGAAGCTGTTCCCAGTTGGAACAGCAGCATTGATTTCCACCGTTGGACCTGGTGGAGTAAGCCCGGACGGAGAGCTACCCCCAGCCTTCCTTACTCGGCGCCAGTAGCGACGGCGAGCATGTCGCGCGGATGGTGTTGGTTCAGCTATGGGGATGGCTTCGTCGTGCCCCCTGTTCTAGTCAGGTGCTGCTGGTATCAGCCTCTTGAAGACCGACATCCGTTGGGAAGCAGTATCCAATCTGTCAAAGACAGACCATTGGGCAGGAGCGGGAGCCGGAGTAACCAGCCTTGTAAAGACTGATCTTTTGATGGGAGAAGCATCTTTGGTGACCTAGAGAGTAGGAATGGCTATCCGTTTGGGGATGGCCGCTTCAAGTATCGTGGGCTTCTTGACAGGCCCATTGGAGTTCAGGCTCAGCCTATCGAAGACTGATGTTGTCGGCTTGTTATTGGATGACCCGTTGAGATGGGCCGTGGTGGTGGTGAGTCGATCAAAGACCGACTTCTTCTGCGCTTCTTGTGGCAGCGAGATGTTAACGCTCACTGGTGGGAGCATAGTCCTGAAGAACAACCCGGTGGTAGCCTGCGTTACCTGCTCTACCGGCATTGTGAAAAAGGGAGGCCGCTTGGGGCCCGTAAGTTACTCCTCTGGACGGGACGGAGCGAGAGTTGCTGTTGCAGCTAGTGCAGATTGAAGCCATTGATCTTCTGTTTTCTGCACGGAGCAAGAAACCAAATCTTAGTACCTCAAACCCAAGGGCAACCATATCAAACCGCGATTTGTTCGCGAAACACGGCACACGAAGTGTGGAGTGGAAAGAGGAAAAGGTCCTACCGGGCGTGCCAGAATCTGTTCCCCGCCGAAAGACGCGACCGGTACGTTGGGACGTTTGGGCCTGAATTTCGAGGGCAGATGCTATTTAGTGCTATCCGTCCACCTCTCCGAAGATGCCTAGTTTATTTATGACACCATGTGTCGAAGGTTTAAACGGACGCGGCCGATGTAGCAGACTTCGTCAGATTCCCCCTTGTTGAGGGGTTTTTGATTATGGAGACGCTATTCCCTGCAGGCACAAGCCCCTGCAGTTAATTACGCTACCGTATCGCGGTAACCACTTTCTCCTTCTCCAGATGGTCACTTCGTGTCGTGGGTGTTTGTTTTGTTTTTGGTTTCCCGTGGATTGTATACAGAGACTAATTTATGTTGTCGCCCGTAGGGCGTGGATTTTTCCAAATCCGTACTTTCTTAGATTTGGGTTTGAGGTTGGGTTTAAGGATACGTTAGTCTCATTTGTGACTAAGATCAACTTAAATGTTTGTTAAGGATACGTTAGTCTAATTTTAGACTAAGATCAACTCAACGGGATCATTTAGATCCAACAAGAGAGCATTTGGGCTCTATTGTTTAGTTTAAAGAAATTGCGGTCGATTATTGGTTTAAGAACATAGTGGTCCATTGTTAGTTTAAGGATATCTCGGTCCCAGGTTAAGGACGTCATAGTCCATGGGTTTAAGGACCCCACAGTCCAGGTTAAGGACATCATAGTCTATGGGTTTAAGGACCCCACAGTCCAGTTTAAAGACGTCACAGTCTATGAAATGTATGGTTGTCGGGACCCGTCACCTCTCTGAAGACGTTGAAAGATTACAACGAAAAATATCAGAGGGGTTCAGAGATGTACCCTTGAACCAAAGTTGATTGGGAGATCTATAGTCCAATTTGGAACTAAGATCAATTAATTAGATTATGAGCATATTGACTCAGTTAAATCTGAATTGAGGACTTATGGCCAATTTGGGCTTAGTCCAATTAAGTTTGAAATATTGGCCCTTTGTTGGGCTATTGAACATTTGCCTGGGTTCAGCCCCTTATTATTTAGCAATGCTAAACAAAAGTCTGGGGGGCTCTGATAACATTTTGTCTTTGGCTGAGCACTAAATATTATAGCTCTGGATTTTAAGGCTCATTTGAAGGGGAGATTTGCCTCTGGAAAACTTAGCCAATTTAGGCTAAGCTTGGCTTTAAAATAGTGTTAAACACTAGAGGGCATCTGGCGGTCACATGTCCTCACGTGATGTATTTAAAACAGCGTTAAACACTGGAGACAAAATGCTCAAAATAGTGTTAAACACTAGAAATAAAGGGGTCACGTGGGGTCACGTGAGGCGCCTGAAGATGGGGCCAGACCTCCTTTATTTTATTATCAGAATATTCAAATAAGTGTTAAACACTTTTAATCTTCAGGCCATCACGTGTGGGCACGTGATGGGTATCCATGTATTGATTATTAAAGTGCTTATTAGGGGTCACGTGGGGACACGTGAGGGCGCCCAGAGTCTATTCTGCCTTTGGCTTTGTTTCTTTTATTTTTATGGGTCAAGTGTGAGCTCGTGAGGCATTGCCTCCAAGCTTTTCTTTTCTCATTTTGGGGAGTCTATTTAAGGGTCACGTGAGAGCACGTGACCTAGTTTTGTTCTTTCTTTTCTGCTCATTGAGAATGGGGGTCACGTGTTACCACGTGACCAAGTTCTTTACGTGCATGGAGAGCTTTAAGTCTCTTATTTTAAGAATTAAATTCTCTGTAGGGTTAAACCCTAATTCTGTTTTAGAGGAATTAAATTCCTATGTATGTGGAAGAATTAAATTCTCATATAGGGTTAAACCCTAGTTCTGTTATTTTAGAGGAATTAAATTCTTATGAATTTGGGAGAATTAAATTCTCATATAGGGTTAAACCCTAATTTTATTTTAGAGGAATTAAATTCCTGTGAATTTGGGAGAATTAAATTCTCATATAGGGTTAAACTCTAGTTTTATTTAGAGGAATTAAATTTCTGTGAATTTGGGAGAATCAAATTCTCATATAGGGTTAAACCCTAATTTTATTTGGAGGAATTAAATTCCTATGAATTTGGGGGAATTAAATTCCTTAAACTCAAATTCTCCCTTTAGGTCTTGGATCTGCTTGGCAGAACCTCCCCGATGAGAATTAAATTCTCAACTTGTGGGGAGATCTGCTTCTGCAGATCTTCAACCAGAGGAAGAACTAAATTCTTATTCAGAAGAGTTAAACTCTTAAACTTGAGAATTAAATTCTCTTTTATTTTACGGAGCTTAAATCTCTTTCCCCTTTCTCACCTAGGGTTTCTTTTCTCTAAAAGGAACTTCTTTTCTCTCTTGAGAATTAAATTCTCCTCTCTTTTCTCTCTGTTGTTGTTTTTCTTCAGAAAATAAAAATTCCAAAGATCTCTTCTCTTCTTAGCTCCTATTTATAGGAGAAAGAAAAGATTCAATTTGTTTAGTGAATCTTTCATTGAAAGATTTTGGTTGTTTTTGTAACTAACATGATCTTTTAGATCACTCAGTGAATTTTATTTACCATTGGATTTTTAATCCAGAAGATATTCTGTTTGTTATTCTTGGTGAATTTCAGGGAAATCTTTCCTTGTATAAAATCTTTCCATAAATTGGTGATTTTTAATCACCATTGGATTTTTAATCCAACGGTGCTCTATTTTATAGAGCACCATCTTTTTTTGTTTTGAAAGATTTAAAGAAATATTTTCCCAGTTAGGATCTTTGATTTCCCTTAATTAGAATTTAATTCTATTAGTTCAGAAGGCTTTTAAAAGTCTATCACGTGTTGGCACGTGATCCCATTATTTGATTATTAAATAGAATTTAATTCTATTGATTAAAGAGCTCAGGGGCCCATCATGTGTTGACACGTGACCAGGATTTAATTCTGTTTCCAGGGAGTTGAAGAATCATCACGTGTCAGCACGTGACCCTTGATCACGTGTGAGCACGTGACGCCTCATTGAGGTTTTTCCCTGTTGTTTGTTATATTTTTGTTTGACTAGAATTTAATTTTATAGAGCAGAGATCACAGGAACCCATCACGTGTCAGCACGTGACCCTTGGTCACGTTTAAGCACGTGATACCCTATTAGGGTATTTCCTGATATTTTATCAGGGAACACCCATGAGCTGCACCCTTCTGTTTCTTTATGTCTTGATCTAGCGCAAAGTAGTTTATGTACTCATTTCGGAGCTTGTAGTTTATTCACTCATCCCGGAGTCTCTAATTTATGAACTCATTTCGGAGCTTGTAGTTTACCTCACTTGGGCTTGTAGGTAAACTTTTCCTAACATTACAGTTAACCCATGCTCTTTACGACAGAGGTCCGTTAGGGTCTGTGGTACTAGGGTTTTTTGTCCGTCGTACCGTTGCGTTGGCTAATGCATTCCCCGATATGCAGTCTTGTTGTTCGAGTAGCTGCGCGACTGTCGTGTCTGTGATCCCTTCGGGGATGGACAAGACGTCTTCAAATGATCTCCCAGGTCACATTACCGTCTGGAAAGCATATTCTCCCAATAAATCGTAAGGATTTCTAAGTGTTCATCGCCTCCGTGAGTCGCAAGGATCTCACTCAGGTATTTTTTTCCTTACGAATCGTGAGGACCCGTAAGTAGCTTCTTCATTTCAGTGGCATGTAACTTCGGCGAATGTGGCCCGTAAATGGTCCATCTTGACCTTTTCGTTGGGTATGATGGCTTAGGAAACAGGTTTAGGTATGTCGCCTAAGACTTTTCAACTTTATGAGCCGTGAGGGTCTCATAAAGACTTTTCTCCCTACGAGTCGAGAGGATCTCATAAGTGTATTTTCTCCTTATAAATCGTGAGGATTCCTAAGTGTGTTTTCTCTTAAGAATCGTAAGGATCTCACAAGAGAATTTTTCCCACTTACGAGTCGAGAGGACTTGTAAGTGATTGTTTCCCTCCTTGTCTAGATTCAACTTTGGAGAGTGTGGTCCGTGAATAGTATGCAAGAGTCCATCTTGGACCGACTTGTAGGGCCCCAATGCTTAGGAAATAGGTCCTTATCCCCATTGCCTAAGGCTTTTCCCTACGAGTCGAGACGAATCGAGAAGTTCTCGCAAGGGTTTCCTAATGTCACAGTTAACCCCTGCTAATAGAAGTTCGTTAGGGTCTGTGGTACTAGGGTTTTTTACCCGTCGCACCGTCGCGTTGGCCAATATATTCCTCGATACGCGATCTTGTTGTTCGAGTAGCCCCGCGACTGTCGTGTCTCTGATCCCTTCGGGGGCTGGACAAGACGTCTTCAATCAATCTTCCAGGTGATATTACCGTCGAAAGAGCAAACGTTAGGGATATTCCATGTCGCTTTTTACTTGCGGTTAGGCTCAGTTTGGGAGCCCCGATGAGTCATGACCACTCCGCGCTGGTGTGGGATGGTCTCCGATAGTCTTTTCAGGTCTCATTTGAGTTGCTGTCAAGACCCTAAAGCGAGGTATTTTCCTTAGCTTCGTTTGTTGACATTGTGTCTGCAATATTGCGATGAATGTCGAGATTGTCTCTAGGTTGTCTATGAACCGTCGAGATTTGGCTTCACTTCGACGAAGCCTGGTGGGACGATATGGTTCCCTTCTTGTTTGTGCCCATGGATTGTATACAGGGGTCAATGTGACCTCACCTATAGGGCAAAAAGTTTCATTCTTTCATTTTTCTTAATTCTTTCCGCGATGCTCTATCATTTCAGCTTTTTATATCGCGAAAATCGCGATTGCCTAATCATTTCGGCTATTTTTCGCGGTGCCCAATCATTTTGGCTATTTTTCTTTTACTCGCTGCTTTTTATTGGGAGTTCCCCAATCATTTCGGCTGTTTTTATATGCATACATTTTTACTTGCTGATTTCGTTGCAAGTTATCCCATCATTTCGGCTATTTCATATGTATTTTTGGCTCGCTGATTTTTATCGCGAGTATGGGATTTGGGATCTGATACCGATTTAGGCATCAACATCGCTACAACTGGGATATTGCCAGAAGCGAATCATCATTTGCCTTTGTCGGTTCGAACAAAGGTGGCTTACCAAACAGGGTTAAGATCCTGTCGACTAAGGCTTTTGACTTCATGAGCCGTGGGCCTCATAAAGGTATTTCTCCCTACGAGTCGTGAGGATTTCGTAGGTGCATTTTCTCCTTAGGAATCGTGAGGATTCCTAAGTGTGTGTTCTCTTATAAATCGTAAGGATCTTATAAGAGTGTTTTCCCCTTATAAGTCGAGAGGACTTACAAGTGTCGTTCGCCATATGAAGATATCCCTCGTCAGTGGTGGGACTCTATTGGGGAAACGTTTATTTGTGCCCGTGGATTGTATACAAGGGTCAGCATTGAACTGCTTGTAGGGCAATCTGGGAATTGTGATGGCTTAAGAACAGGTTCAGATCCCTGTAACTTAAGGCTTTTGAATCTTATAAGCCGTGAGGGTCTCATAAGAGGGTTCTCCTTACGAGTCGTGAGGATCTCGTAAGTGTATTTTCTCCTTAGGGATCGTGAGGATTCCTAAGTGTGTTGCTTCTTTGTGAGTTGTAAGGATCTCACGCAGGTATTTTCTTCTTACAGGGTCGAGAGGACCTTGCAAGTGTCTTTTAACGAGATTGCGCCCTTTCGGGTTTTCACAAACTCGCCGGCAGTCTTGCTGTTTTTACTCACGGAGCCCTTTCGGGTTTTCATCCGTGCCCATCTTGCTCATGGACGTACCGTTTTTTTTACGAGTCTGCGCCCTTTCGGGTTTTCACAAATATCGCCGGTAGTCCTGCTGTTTTTATTCACGGCGTCTTTTCGGGTTTTCATTCGTGCCCATTTTTCTTGTGGACATACCTTTTTTTTAGGTTTCAAGTGGGATATTCCACTTGACTGCAGGACTCGTTTGTAAGTGAAAGGTTCCTAGGCACCCTATAGAGTTCTCACAAGGCATCGAACATGCCAATTTAAAAAAAATGGTGCCGAGAAACCCTAGACTACGGATCTTAGACTAGATGTTTAGGCGAAACAAGAAACTAGTTAACTATTTAACTAGAAGTTAGATGCTACAACCTTTGTAGATCCGGATTTCCACTTCCTTAGCTCCACGTGGGTGTGCTCTCGCTGTCCATCATGAATCCTAGACTCATTCGTCGGCTTCATCGGGAAAACGGGCGAGCAAGGTCGTCGGCTTCGTGTCAAAGACGATCTACGTCGAGGTTGCACTAGTTCAAGCTCCGACTTCACCAAGTAGTGAAACTTGTGAAGAAAACACCCAAAACCACTTGGCAAGAGGTAGAGGACGAAGAAATAGGAGGTGGGTTCACTTTAGATTTGGATTTCTCTCACTAGATCTCAAGTTGCCATTAAAGTAGCAAGCTTGAAGAAGAAGAAGAAGATGAAGATGGTTATGATAAGTTCTATTAAAAAGAAATAGAAAATCAATACTTATCATAACTTAAACTAGGGTTAAGTGTAGAGAATAAACCATGGTGAATTAAGTGGGTTAGGGTTAAGCAAGAAGACAAGAATGGTTAAAGAAGTCAAAGCTTCATGAAGCTTCAACTAATGACAAAAGAAAGCCACCATTCTCTTTAAACTTATCCAAATAAATGAATAAACAAATAAATGAATAAATAAATATGCAAAACCCTAATTATCATAATAACCATGGTTTAATTCTATTCACTTAACCATATGATCAAGTATCATCAAACATGATACAAAAAAGTGCACAAAAGTATATCACATATACAATGTGCAATCCAAGTGAGAAAAATCCGTTTAAAGTGAACCAATACTAGTTAATGCAAAGTAATATATCAAATATATAATTATACATTAAATCATTAAATCAACACTTGATTCAATGATCCGGTCATGTCGCACATGACCGACTAGTATTCAATGTATCGGCTTATCGAATCGATCTTCGATTCGATAACTAGGTTATATCGAATATAACCATTCGATACATATATCGCGAGAATGGAATACGGTATCACATACACGCATTATTCTCGGTCCTGCACATATCTCATATGCGCTCCTATTTCGTTTCGCTTGAGCCAGGAAACCTCTGTGTAGGACTCTAAAGACTCGTCAATACGCCGGTAGCAGATGATGATCATATCAAACACCCACAAGCCGCAAGCGGTCTGCTAAACATAATGGCCACCCGGGTATTGAGCGATCAGAAGATCGACGAGCTAGCCCGCTCACACTCCTGCGAATCCGACCAGTAACACTTACCGTACAGTCCGGTCTCTTCGTCTGATATGTCGCATATCAAGTCTAGGGGTGGTAAACGTCAGACCCAATAACCCGATAAGTCGTGCCGATGTGAGGCTCATAACGGGTCGAGAAACTACTGGTAACACTTACCAGCAAATCTCTAATCATCCCTGGCCAGGGACTTCCCTGCTACGGCCAATCGAGCACTGCGCAACATCAACTCCCAATACCAGGAGAGACGAAACCCCTCCTATCGCTCATTGCCTCCATGTGACTCGGGACTGTGCCCAAAGACCACCGTTTTGCACGCCCTCATGGACGTGGTAAGGTGGAGATCAAAGCACAGTGGGAATCACACAAGACTCTATGACGATCTCGGGTCTACAGACTAACCTGTACAAGTGTCACCTAAGAACTGCCATCTGACGTGAGGTATAATACCATCTGGGAGTTCTCGGCGAGTCCGTCCAGTGTACTCAGTCTCCACTGAGCACCCGTATACCATCTCTGATGTCAAACACCAATGGATATGGGATCATCCATCGCCCATCACATGGGTCGAGAAGCGTATACGCTAGTCTACACTGGTATATCGATGCCCCGTCTCGATACACCCACGACTAGGGACCTTGAAGGATGTACTTATGGACTATCATGTCCCCACTAGTATGATCTGCATCATAGTCCAGGTAGTCAAGTACATATCCTAAGGGCTTTACCAACATGTAACTATAAGACAGTATAAAGAGACTAGTGTACATGTTAAGATAAAGAGTAACCATATAGCATACTATCATATCGAGCAAGAAAGTCATCTCTATATATGTCCAAGCATCCAATATAATATACATCATCTGTATAATACTGGCCTCTAGGGCATACATACAACTAACAGTAAGCCCCTTGATATCCTTTCTATTCTTTGAGAAGAAAGGACCATCTTAGGTAGAGATTCTTCCTCCAGTGAGAAATATGCCCCCTGTGTATACCTCGGGGGGAGCGAGTACCCACGCCGTCACTATTTTGGTGACAGGTTGTTTCAAAGTCGCTCATTTTTTTTTGTTGAGCGTCGGCAACAAATATTACCTTACCTCCACTTTTCATTCATCTTCACCAGATGATGAAGGGTCTTGACTCAGCTGATCCAATCAAGTCATTTTATCCATGAGCTCTTGGAAGGCTGTCGGCTTGAAAAGGGCCATATACGAGGACGCCTTTGAATTTGGGTTAAGGGTGGCTATTAGCATTCCTATGGCTGCAACTTCATCGATGCGTTGCTTGTATTTGACCAGAGATTTCGCCATCGGATAACACGTTGAACCCAAGTCTCATTCGGTCTAATCCTTTCGTTGACCAGTGCCGTCACGGTAGTGCATTTATTCACACTAGCGAATCTCTGACAGGAGGGCATCTCCATTTCATCGAAGGTATTCATGGATTCATTCGGGAGTTCCGCATACCATTCGAAGGCAATGCCCTCCAGACAGCCGATGAACTGTCAGAGGAGAAGTATATCAGTATTGCCGCACATGGGTTCAAATCGCGCAATGTGCCGGCGAGAATTCTCAGTTCCTTTGTACATGTGGCACGTTGGAAGTGTGTACTCAGGCGGGTATTGTGTTTGATTGTGCCATGTCGGATACGGTCGACCAATCTTGATTGATCTATTTGCGGCTTCACTGGCGTAATGAGCTTCGATTTGCTGAGCGATATATTCGTTCAGCTTTACTTTTAGGAATCATTTCCTCCTCAGCCATTGATGATTTTTGCAGAGGATTTGAAATGTCATCCTTATCTTTAAGACCGACTACCGGCAGTTCATCTGCTAGTGGTTCCGATTGAACCATCATTCCAGCCATATTTTGAATCAGAAGGGCTATCTGGTTCATTTTAGTGGACATTTCTGCCGCTTCTGCATCTCCCTTTTTCAGAGCGCGCTTTAGAAAATCAATATCCGACTCCTTCTCTATTCTTTCTCCAGGTGTGTCTTCGGGATTTGCCTTAGACGATGGATTAGCGAGTGGTGCCGCGTGAGCAAGCATCTCCTGCAGCTTTTCATGTTGCAGTTGAACTTTTGTCACGGATCGAGTTTGAGGTCGGTGACTAGTAGAAGATCGAACTTTGTCTTTGGCATTCACCATATAGACTATGTGAACTACCATGCCCCCAGGCTTGGAGCGTTTGGAGTTTTGGCCTTTGGAGTTTGCTTCGGGCACTTGAGCTTTATTGGGCCTCCTTTTTTTTGTGAAACGCCGTTTTGGTTTTGGGAGGAACCGCTATATTAAGATCTGTCTTGGGGTGATTCCCCTTGTATTTGAAAGAGGAATTGTCAGAATGTGGCTGTCGTCTAGGGGAAGAGCCACGGATGACGACAGAGACCTTCACTTGCTTCCGTACTTTATATACAGATGAGGAAAGTTGCTTTAGGGAGCGAACCGGTTTCTGCTCTCGTGGGATCTCCATGGGCTGCAGAGACTTCTTGAATATTGCGGTAGTAGAATTTTGTCTGACCCTTCGCAACAGTTTGAAGCTGTTCCCAGTTGGAACAACAATATTCACCACTGGGGTTGAAACAGGACCATGTGGAGAACTGCCACCGGCTCATTTTGTATGATGCCGATATCGACGTTGACCGTTTCTTATGGCCGGGATTTGATTAGCTTCAGGATTTTGCTAAGCCTGCCCCCTGTTTCCTTTAAGAGCTTGAATATTCTGTCCCCTACATCGACCTTGGTCCTTGGCATGTGCCAGTTGTTTGAGAACTGATTCCATCGGCAAAGCTGCTGCTTGGGGAACCAGCCTGTGGAAGACAGACTTCCTTTGGGCTTCCTCCATCGGCGTTGAGGCACCAAGGGTGGGAGGTGGGAGCATCGACCCAAAGAGAAGCCCGTTGATTTCTGAAGAGCCGGATAGCAGAGATTTGAGCCTGCAAGTGGCCCGTACTTGACTCTACCAGATATGACAGAGCCTGAGTTGCTAAGGTGGGAGCAAACTCCATTCTTCATAAAGACGAAACACCGGCTTCAATATCCCCTCCCCTAAGGGCAACCACAAGCATATATACCGCGATTATTTGATCGCGGAAAAACACGACACACGAAGTGTGGAGTGGAAAGAGGAAAAGGTCCCATCAGGCGTGCCAGAATCTGTTCTCCGCCGAAAACCGGGAAGACAAACATCTTGCCTGAATTTGGGGCAAGATGCTATTTGGTTTTATCCGTCCACCTCTCCGAAGATGCCAAGTTGATTTATGGCACCATATATCGAAGGTTTAGACGGATGCGGCCGTTGTAGCAGACTTTGTCAGATTCCCCCTCATTTGAGGGGGTTTTGATTGTGGGGACGCTCTTCCCTGCAGGCGCAAGCCCCTGTAGTTAATTACGCTACCACATCGCGGTAACAACTTTCTCCTTCTCCAAATAGTCACTTCGTGTCGTGTGTGTTTGTTTTGTTTTTTGTTTGCTCGTGGATTGTATACGGAGAGTAATTTGTGTTGTCGCCCATAGGGCGTGGATTAGTCCAAATCCGTATTATCTTAGATTTGGGTTTGGGTTTAAGGATCGTTAATCTCATTTGAGACTAAGATCAACTTAAACGTTTGTTAAGGATACGTTAGTCTAATTTTCGATTAAGATCAACTTAAACATTTGTTAAGGATACGTTAGTCTAATTTTAGACTAAGATCTACTTAGCAGGATCATTTAGATCCAACAAAAGAGCATTTAGACTCTATTTGTTTTAGTTTAAGGACTTTGCGGTCCAGTTTAAAGACATCTTAGTCTGTAAAGATTAAGGACATCATAGTCCATGGGTTTAAGGACTCCACAGTCCAAGGTTAAGGACATCATAGTCCAAGGGTTTAAGGACCCCACAATCCGAGGTTAAGGACATCACAGTCCATGGGTTTAAGAACTCCACAGTCCAAGGTTAAGGACATCACAGTCCATGGGTTTAAGGACCCCACAGTCCATGGTTAAGGACATCACAGTCCATGGGTTTAAGGACCCCACAGTCCATGGTTAAGGACATCACAGTCCATGGGTTTAAGGACCCCACAGTCCAAGGTTAAGGACATCACAGTCCATGGGTTTAAGGACCCCATAATCCATGGTTAAGGACATCACAATCCATGGGTTTAAGGACCCCACAGTCCGAGGTTAAGGACATCACAGTCCATGGGTTTAAGGACCCCACAGTCCATGGAATGTCTGGTTGTCGGGACCCGTCACCTCTCTGAAGACGTTGAAGGATTACAACGACAAATATCAGAGGAGTGAAGAGATGTACACTTGAACCAATTTTGGTTAGGAGATCTGTAGTCCAATTTGGGACTAAGATTAAAGATTTATGAGCACATGTACTCGATTAATCTGAGTTAGGGTTCTATGACCATTTTGGGCTCGGCCCATTTAGTTAAAATGTTAAACATTTAACAATGTCGAGCATTGATTTGAGTTCTGACAATATTTTTGACTTTTACTGAATGCTGAGCATTCATTATGGCTCTGGGCTTTATTTATAGAACAATTTATGTTCTTTTAGCACACACGTGAGGAGCACGTGGCGCGCTTGGCGCTATGCGCCAGACAATGAGCGCAATGCGCTTATTGTGAAGTAGCGCACACGTGAAGAGCACATGGCGTGCTTGGCGGGGAGCACCAGTCAAAGAGCACAAAGCGCTTATGTGAAGTAGCGCATACGTGGGGAGCACGTAGCGCGCTTGGCGGTGAACGCCATTTCAAAGAGCGCAAAGCACTTCTGTTCAGTAGCACACACGTGGGTAGCACGTAGCGCGCTTGGCTCTATGCGCCAGACAATGAGCGCAATGCACTTATTGTGAAGTAGCGCACACGTGAGGAGCACGTGGCACGCTTGGCGAAGAGCGCCAGTCAATGAGCGCAAATCGCTTATATGAAGTAGCATACACGTGGGGAGCACGTGGCGCGCTTGGCGGTGAGCGCCAGTTCAAAGAGCGCAAAGCGCTTCTGTTCAATAGCGCACACGTGGGTAGCATGTGGCGTGCTTGGCGCTGAGCACCAGTCCAAAGAGCGCAAAGCGCTTCTGTTTAAGTAGCGCATACGTGGGGAGCACATGGCGCGCTTAGCGGTGAGCGCCATTTCAAAGAGCGCAGTAGCGCACACGTGAGGAGCACGTGGCGCGTTTGGCGTTGAGCGCCAGTTCAAAGAGCGCAATGCGCTTCTGTTCAAGTTTGGAGCGCTAAGGCTCTGCAACGCTGTGCGCTCTTCTTTAATTGGAGCGCTAAGGCTCTTTTTAGGCAGCTTTGCATTCTGATAATTAAATTCTCTTTTAAGAGACTTTGTCTCATAGATCTAAGAACAAAGTTCTTATTTTACAGGAGATGTTTCAATCTCTTATATTTTTTATGAAAGGCTCTGCCTTTATGGATCTGTGATCCTAAGAGAATTGAATTATTCTCCCCCATTTATAATGAGATTTTATTATCTCTTTTTGTGAAAGACAATTTGTCTTAAAGATCTATGATCTAGCATAAGAACTAAGTTCTTTTTCTGATGAGATGCTTTTTGATCTTTTTATTTTACCTTGAAGATATTCTTCTTCTGCCGAGAGCTTGCTCTTCTCTCTGAAATTTCTCAAGGCTTATGGGGGGTTCCTCTGTTCTTCTGTCTCTTTTTTTGTTTCTTTTCCTTTTTTTTGAAAAGAAGGATCATTGGTTGTTGGGACCCACCACCTCTCCGATGACACTGAGAGATTACAGCGCCATATATCGAAGGTGTGGAGGGATGTACCCTTTGAACCATGTCCCACTCATTAGGGAGAAAGAACAGGCTGGAGCTTAAGCTTCTCGCTGCTGAAAAAGGCTTCTTTGTGTTCGCGCACGTGCGTCGTACGTGTTGGGCGCACATGTTTGCACGTGGCGCACATGTTTGCACGTAGCGCACATGGAGCTTGCGCATATGCGCATTATGGGGAGAGCAAGCTCCTATGGAGAAATGATCTCCTTTGAGTATTATGGAATACTCCCACGTATGTTGCATGTGTTTGGCTCACGTGCGTTGCACATGGCGCGCATGTGGCCGGCGCACGTGCATTGCACGTGGCGCACATGGCGCTTGCGCATATGCGCATTATGGGGGGAGCAAGCTCCTATGGAGAAATAATCTCCTTTGAGTATTATGGAATACTCTCACGTGCGTTGCACGTGTTTGGCTCATGTGCGTTGCACGTGGCGCGCATGTGGCGGGCGCACGTGCATTGCACGTAGCGCACATGGCGCTTGCGCATATGCGCATTATGGAGGGAGCAAGCTCCTATGGAGAAATAATCTCTTTTGAGTATTATGGAATACTCCTCCTTTTCTAAGAGGTATCCCCTCTTATTTATATGGGAGTGGTAGAGAAAGGATCTCTCTTTTTCCCGATGTGGGACTAAAAATGCATCCCCCATGTAGTAGAGCATTACTTTAGATTACACGTGCGTAGCACATTGGCTCATAACTTTTGATCCCGGATGAATTATGAGGCCCATAATATATCAAATCGAAGGGTTTTTCGAGACACTTTTGATACCATCAGAATTTAGCTTTTCTCATTCGGGAGTTTTGTCAAAATACAGCCCGGAAAATACTGATTCGCATTTTCTTAAGTGTGTCGCTGCCATTTGATACCTTGGGTTCTTTTGCGCAGAAATTTTTGGCGGGAACGGTCTCTCTGTACGATCGGTCCCTGGCTGAGATGGATACCGGGGAGTGATTCGGCGTCTCGAAGGTCACTTCGGTCGGCTTCTCCCTCGGAGGTCGTCCCTCCTACAGTTGTTGATGTACGCAATTTGGAGGAGGTCCCCGGATTTGGACAACCCTCTCTCCGAGGAGTTGCTGGACGAGGCGCTCGACAAGGTGCGTTCGATCTTCTTGTTCGGCCTTATCTCGAAGTCCAGGCACGACCGATCCTTGGCCCTCATTCTGGAGTGCTTCAAAATGAGGTACGTCGTGAGCCAGGGTGCAGAGGGCGAAGTGTCGGGTGATTCCGTGGCGTCCCGAGTTAGCGTACAGCATCGGCAGGAGCGGGCTGCGGAGGCTAGGGCTCGTCTAGCGGAAATCCGCTCTGAGTACTACCGGGAGTACTTTCTTGATCCCGTACCACCTCTGTTGTAATTTCTTTATTTTTCTGTAAGGCCGAGGAGCCTATAGTACCCTTTGGAATAAATAAAACTCTTCTTTTTGCAATGTCTTATTGTTCCCTTCTTATTACATAAACAGAAAGAATTTGAGAAAAGTTTACATTTGCTTTAGAGAAAGAAGAAGTACACGCTCGTAGATATTCTTTTTATCGGTACAGTTTTAGCTTCTCGGCGTTGTAAGGCCGTGGAAACTTGCGCCCATCCGCGTCTTGCAAGCGGTAGGCTCCGCCAGGCAGGGCCTCGGAGATGAGGAAAGGGCTGTCCCACTTTGGAGAAAATTTGTGCAGCTTGCCTTTATCGAAGAACTCGTTCCGCCTCAAGACTAAATCTCCGGTCTTGAAGAAGCGACGCTTGACTCGCGCGTTGTAGTAGCGGGCGGTTTGCTGTTGATAGGCGGCAGCTCCGATCTGAGCCCGATCTCGTTTCTCCAACAAGATGTCCAGGTTAGTTCGGAGTGCCAAGGTGTTCGCTTCATTATTGAAGTGCTCGACCCGGTGACTGGGGAGCCCGATCTCCTCTGGGACCATTGCTTCGGTTTCGTAGCAGAGGCTGAAAGGGGTTTCCCCGGTGGGGGTTTTCTTCGACATGCGGAGGGCCCATAAGACCCGGGGCAATTCTTCGACCCAACTACCTTGGCGCCCATCTAGGCATGTCCAAAGACCTCGGAGAACGTCCCGATTAGCGACCTCGGCCTGTCCGTTGCATTGGGGATGTGCGACCGCGGAAAATTTCATAAGGATGTGATATTCGCTACAAAATTCCTTAACCCTTTCGTTTTCGAAATTTGTTCCGTGGTCAGTGATAATGCACCTCAGGATGCCGAACCGGAGTATAACATTGTTCTGCAGGAACTTAATAGTCGTGGCGGCGTCCGGTTTCCTGATGGGGATAGCCTCGATCCACTTTGTGAAGTAATCTACCGTGACAAGGACGTACATGTCCACCCGTATCGGTAGGGAACTGTCCTATCATGTCCATTCCCCACTGGGCGAACGGCCATGGGGAGGTCAGGGCGGTTAGCTCGGTAGCGGGGAGGCGAGGTATGCTTCCGTAGAGTTGGCAGCTCTTGCATCTCCTGACCAGCTTCTGGGCGTCCTGATGAATGGTCGGCCAGTAATACCCCTGGAGTAATGCCTTCTGGATTAAGGTTCGGGCCCCTTGGTGCTCGCCGCCGACCCCTTCATGGATCTCACGGAGGACGTAGTTGGCTTCGTGGGGGTCTACACACCGGAGCAGAGGCTGAGTGAAGGACTTCTTGTAGAGGTTCTCATTGCTTCATACGAAATGGCATGCTCTGGCTCGGAGACGGCGGGCTTCTCCTCGGTCTTTCGGAAGAGTACCTTCCCTCAGGAATCCCAGGAGGGGCTTTCTCCAGTCCCGATCTTCCTCACAGGCTGTATACACTTGGAGTATTGTCGCCCTGGCTTCCACGCTGGGCCGTGGCAAGACCTCGAAGAGGATGCTCCTCTTGTTGTTGGCCGGGTAGGATGAAGCCAGCTTACTCAAGGCGTCGGCTTGGGCGTTGAGCTGTCTGGGGATCTGCTTTACCTGGACATCGTCGAAGTCCTTTCGCAGTCTTCTTACCTCGGCCAGATACTTCACCATTAGAGGCTCTCGTGCCTCGAATCGGCTGGTAACTTGGACAACGACTAGGGCGGAGTCGCTGCGGATCCGGATCGTTTTCAGCCCCAGTACGGAGGCTATGCGTAGTCCGGCCATAAAATCTTCGTATTCCGCGGCGTTGTTTGAGGCCTTGAACCCGAGCTTTAGAGAATACTCCATTTCTGCCTCGTTTGGGCCCCGAATGATGAGTCCGGTACCACAGCCTTCCTCAGTCGAGAACCCGTCGACGTAAAGGAGCCAATCAAGGACGGAGTCGGGCTTCCCATTGACCGAGGTTTGCTGCGGGGGCCGTTGTTGACTTCGGCTCTTTGCTGGGGATGGTGCACTCGATGATAAAATCAACCAGGGCTTGTGCTTTGATGGCCTGCCTCGGGTGGTATTTTATGTCGAACTGGGACAATTCCCATCTCCACTTCTCCAAGCGGCCAGAGGACTCGGGTGAGGCGAGGATGACCCCCAAAAGGCGCTCGGTAAGAACAAGGACGGTGTGCACCTGGAAATAGTGCCGCAGCTTCCTTGAGGCCACGACGAGTGCCAGGACGATCTTCTCTATGGATGGGTACCTCGTTTCTGTGTCCTTGAAGACGCGGCTCACATAGTACACCGGCTTCTGGACTCCGTCGACCTCTCGGACAAGTACTGCGCCCGCTGCTTGGTTGGATACCGTTAGGTATAGCGATAGCTCATCCCCTTCAACCAGTCAGGTGAGCAGTGGTAGAGTCGCAAGGTGCCTCTTCAATTGGTCGAAGGCTGTTTGGCACTCTTCCGACCACTCGAACCTTGGAATTTTTCTTAGAGCCTTGAAGAATGGGAGGCACTTCTCCCCAGACCTCGACATGAAACTTGACAGCGCGGCTACCCGCCCTGTCAGCCGGATGATCTCGACGTTGGTCTTTGGTGCGGCCATGTTGAGGATGGCGTTGATTTTTTCCGGGTTGGCTTCGATCCCGTGGTGAGTGACCCTGAAACAGAGAAACTTTTCCCTGGTGACCCCGAATACGCACTTGGCGAGGTTCAGCTTCATCTTGAATTTGCGGAGGATGTCGAAGGCCTCGCCCAGATCCTTGGCGTGGTTGACCGACGAGACCGACTTGACGAGCATGTCATCGACATAAACTTCCATGTTCCTGCCGATCTAGGGTTTGAACATGCAATTGACCAAGCGTTGGTACGTAGCTCCGGCGTTTTTGAGGCCGAAAGGCATTACTTTATAGCAGTATACCCTCCGGTCCGTTGTGAATGCGATGAGATCTTCGTCCGCCGGATTCATATGGATCTGATTGTAGCCGGAAAAGGCGTCCATGAAACTCAGTAGCTCGTGGCCCTCCGAACTGTCGACGAGCTGATTTATCCAAGGAAGGGGATAGTTGTCTTTCGGGCAGGCCTTGTTGAGGTCGGTAAAGTCGACGCACATTCGCCACTTCCCGCTAGACTTTTTGACCATGACTACTGTTACGCCCCGCTTCCCGGTATACGGCGAAGGGGACGCGACGAGGCCGCTACGTATTTACTGTGAAGTAAATACGCAAAGCGTATCTAAGCAATATAAAAGTAAATGCACAAGAGACAAGATATAATAAAACATCAACCTTACAATACATAGAAAAGTAAATACATCGGAATGAAAGCAATGCCTAAACAATGGTATAACAAAAAAGGAAAGGTACTGAAATAAAAGTGTATAATGAACTAAAGCTCTGGGTCTTCAACGAAATAGTCCAAGTCTTCAACGCTGGGCTCGATCTCTGACGTGTCCAGATCACCTGACGACATTCAAAGAAGAAAGAAGAGAATGTCGTCAACAAACAGATCGCTCGGTAAGTCCCAAAGATAAAGGAGAAAAATAATAGACAGAATAAGAAGGTAGTTTTTAAAGTTGTATTATATTGTTATAATATGGTGTTAACGTTGTTTTTTGTAGCTTGGTACAGAAAGATGCCAGTGTATACGAGAAGAGTCTCTATATGCTAGAGACTAGGGCAAACTGAAAGTACAAGGCTCCGTCGATAATACCACGGAACAACGGCATGGCTGTAATTATGTCTTATGGTTGTGTCTCGTGCCACTTCTAACACCTTCCGTACCAATCTACCCCTTAAACCCCGCGATATCTTATTTGTATTGTTTGTATTGGGTTGTCTTGTAATATAGATTGTATAATTGGATGACTTGCCGAAACCATGATATCAGTAAATGGATGTAACTGGAGAATCATGTAAATTGAAGTATATCCATGGTTCGGTTCAGTCAATATAGATTGAATGGATTCATGTTGAATTGTAATATTGTAGATTGCCGATTGTAGATTGGAGATTGTAGATTGTACTTGAATCATATTCAAATCAGTTTATTTATAATGAGACTCAGTCTGAGTCAGAACAATTAGAAAAGAAATTGAAGTCCTGATGGTTTTGATGTTATCGGTAACCGCTGCACATGGGCGGCAGGATTTGTGTCTTTTTCAAAGACGATTACCGTATTGATAACACCGTTGTTAAGTTGTCTATCTTAGTTAGGCAAGCACCCACTTCTCCGGCTCCCCGAGGCTCAAGAGATTGGTCCCGCTTAAACCTATGTTTACTAGGGTCGTTAGAGTAATTTATAGAACTTGAGGGGTTTGATGTAAAAATACTTTTGTATAATTTTCAAAATACTCCCTAAGTATTTAGTTATCGACTTTAGAGTTATCATGAATGTAGATTTTATAATTGTGATATTTCTAGTGAAACTATCCTAAATTCATGATAAAGGGTATTTATTTGTAATATTGACTTGTATGGATTCATGGTATATTAATGTAAAGTAATTCTTGTGATTTTTGAAAAGAGTTGGAATATTTATATTATTTCAAAATAGATATTTTAATGTTACATATATACATAATTATATAAAAATAATTTTAATATATATTTTATATTTCTAAAAATCTCATTTTCTTAAGATGTCATATTTTAAATCTTTCGAGACCGAATGCTCCTTGCGGAGGTCTGCATCTCGCACTACTAAGCCCAGGGATGTGCGATAATCCGCACCATCCCAGTCGAGTTTCCCAAAATGGGTTGTAGCGGCGCTTTGCAAAGATTTGTGTAAAATACTAATCTTTTAGAAAACGGTTTTAATAGTAATGGTATTTATTTTAAATGTTTTGTTTTCCCGTATTCTATGTTCCCGAAAGGTATTGTGTTATGTTGCATATGAGTATTGTGAGGAGGTAGGTCATTACCTCGTGATCTACTTAAAGGTATAGCAAGTTTGTGATGTTTAAATGTCGAAAATGAAACTATATGGTATTTTAATGAAAAAGTACAATAAAATAGAAATAGCAATTTCTTTTGATATGGAACTTGTTCAATATGATTAGTTAGTGTTTAATAGTCAATATGTAATGGTTTAACAAGATTGTATTAAAGAAAAGTGAGAGTTTTAGAAAGAAACCGAATCAGAAATCGGATTAGCTCCGATTCTGCCGGGTTTTGTAATTCCGTATTTTTAGAAAGAGTAGAGAAGGGGAAAAGTGGGATTTACGGGTTTCAAACTTAAAGGAGAGGAAGGGGAGACGAGAGGAGTCGACGGTGCGTCGTTTCGTTGCCGGGATCTCCTAAGGTTGTCGCCGGAAAATTTGTCGGGGCTTCGCCTCTTTACTTTTTCCAAAGTACACTAGGATTTCTAGGAATTTCTTGAGAGTTGGCTCGGAATTTTGGGTGAGGGGGTAATGTTTAAGGGTGGTAGTTATAGGGTTAGGCTAGGGTTAGGGTAGATGAAGAGTTTAATTGAAAAAAATGTAATAAAATATATTAAAATGTATTAAAAGTGGAGTAAATGGGGTTTTATTGTGTCTCTGGAACCGATCTAGGTAATTGAAGTGTGCAGGGGGGTAGAGGAGGCCAAGAGACACCGCTTTGGTGTTGGGGAATCGACGGTCCGGCCGAGTCTGGCCGACGGCGTCGGCCCGAGTCGGCCGGTCCGCCGGCCCACTCGGCCGAGTACGGTCGAGTCAGGCCACCGTTGAGTCCCCCGACGGTCCATCTACTCACTAGTGTATTTAACTTTTCATGGGTAGTGGGGTTTTTGTGAGATATGCACATGTAAACTTTTGGTATTCTAAAAATTCAAAATAAAACAATATTAAAAATAATGTGGGGTATGGGATTTGAACTCTGGTGGCTTAGTTCAGCAGTGCAAGGTATTACCAATGAGCAACAATCTCCTTCTTGCTATTAATTAGCAAAACAAATATTTAACTTATGCTCGGGCAAAATTACCCCTTTCTTTAATTTTGAAAAAATTGCACAGAAAGTTGTACAAGAAATTTAGGGTTGTTACAACTACATTCGCCAACCATTCGGAGTACGGCACATTCCGAATGAAGTCGGCGGCGAGGAGCCTGTCTACCTCGTCCTCGATTGCCTTCTGCTTGATCGGGGTGAAGCTTCGCTTCTTCTATCTGACGGGTCGGGCCATAAGATCTATCCCGAGCTTGTGAGATATGATTTTTGGGTCGATCCCAGGCATGTCAGCAGGTGCCTAGGAAAACACATCAGAGTTGTTCCTCAGGAAATGAACTAGATCGTCCCGCTGGGACCCCGTCAGAAGTGACCCGATCTTTATGGTTCGTTCGCCGTCTTCTTCAATGAGGGGGACCTCTGCCAGTGCCTCCACCGGGGTCCCTCTGACCTCTTTTTGCCCGACTCGAGTGTCCAGAGAACCCTTGATGTCACCCTCGCCCTCAACATCATTTGTTGGCCGCTCGGTCGTCGAGGTTGCAGTGAAACAGACCTTCGCAGTTCGTTGGTCTCCGTAGGCCCGACCTATCCCACCTTGGTCGAGCGGAAATTTCATCACCAGGTGGTAGGTTGATATCTCGGCCCTGAGGGAGTACAACGTTGGGCGACCGAGGAGGATGTTGTAGGCTGGAGGGATTTTCGCTACGATGAACTCCACAGGCACGGTGCGCGTACGGCCGGAATCCCCGATGTTGAATTGTAGAGTGATTACCCCTTCTGCCAGGATGGAGTGGTTGGTGAACCCTGACAGGAAGTGGGTAGTCGGCCTTAGGTCCGACGGGGTGAGTCCTATTTGTAGGAAGCAATCCTAAAATAGGATGTCCGCCGAGCTCCCAGAGTCCACCAGTATCCTCTGCACTCGTAGTGGTGGACCCGAGCTGTGATCACTAGCGGGTCATTGTGTGGCAGGGATATACCATGGAGGTCCTCGTCATTAAAAACGATTGGCTCGGCTGCCCTGGCCTTCTTCCTCGGATGGCCGTTAGTCCCGTCGATTGGTATATGGCGCTGAGCGTCGTTGGTACTCGTCGTACCCCCGCCGACATGACCATGATTTGGCCGATTGTTAATTCTCCGGGAGGGGGACGTTGTTCTTGTTCACAGTCAGCTTGCCGCTTGTCCCGTAAGTACGCTTCCAGGTGCCCCGAGCGGATTAGCTCCTCGATGTAGTCTCAGAACTGCTTGCAGTTCTTCGTGGAGTGGCCTTGCGACCGGTGGAAGCCACAGTAGGGGCCCCGGGTGCGCTTTACCGCCATGCGCGAGACTGGGGGGAGCTTAAAGAACCTCTTACCCTTTGCCTCCTCCAGCAGTACCGTCTGGGAAACGTTGAGCGGGGTGTACTTCTGAAACTTCGGGGAGTAGGGCTTCGGCCGCTCAAGCTTCCTTTTCTCTTCGCGGCCCCTTTTCTTCTGATCAACTTGTTCTGTTCGGGGTAGGTTGGAATTCACCTCGGATTCAAGCTGTATTTCTCGTTCGGTCCAGGCTTTCACCTCGGCCATGGTCTTAGGTTGCGCTAATGCAAAGGAGAGTAACCACTCCTTGTGCCTAAGACCCGACCTTAGTGCCGCGATGACCGTCTCGTCCTTGTGTTCCGGGACTTCGAGGAGGGCGTTGTAGAAGCGGGTTACGTACCCTTTGAAGCTTTCTTTGTCTCCGCTCTTTATTGTGAAGAGATGGTCGACGGTTCGCTTCTGACGCCTGTTCCCGACGAAATGCCCGAGGAATTGGGTGGCCAGCTCGTCGAAGGTTGAGATCGAGCATGGCGCAATTACTCATAACCAATGTCGTCCGGAGCGGATGAGAGTGGCCGGGAAAGCGCGGCATTGGGTAGCGTCGGAACAGTCCTGGAAACTCATCCCGGCCGTGAAAGCGTCTAAATGGTCCTTCGGGTCGGACTTCCCATCGAAGAGTGAGACCTTCGGGTCCAGGAGGAGACATGGACGGCGAAGAGCTCTTCTGTGAAGGGCTTCGTGAGAGAGTCGGCGGCGTACCTAGCCCCGTCGCTCGAATAGCGACCTTCCCGGTGTATGCCCTCGATTTTCTTTTCGAGGGCGTCGAGTCGGCCGTGGTAAGCCAGATGAGTCGGCATACTCCGATCTTTGGCCCCTGTCACTGGAGGCCTCTGCATGGCCACGGCCCCGGTTCCGCTCGATGACGTTCCTCAGGTCTCCCGGCGAGGTCGTTTTCGAGCTGCCGTGGCTAGTCCCGTTTGCGCGACCCTGTCGAGGGAGGGGGCGTCGGTCATGCCTGGGTGCAGGAGAGCTGACGGACACCTCCTCGGGAAGGACAGGGGCATGACGGGGCTCGGGGCGAGGCGCTCTGTCGTAAGACCTCGGGGTTAAGCTATGCGGCGCCCACTGAGTCATTGAGTACGTCGCCCCGGGGGACCGGCGGGTGTTAGAGACAGCGAGGCGGTGATTGGTCGTACCAACACAGGCAGAGTCTTCTCTCCCTCTGTAGGGGTCTCATTCCCGAGGTGGGGGAATGGCGACCTGGGGAGCTTGTCCGGCCGTTTGGATACGGACGAGGGCATCCACGACGGACGCGAGCCGATCTATCCGAGCGGCTAGGGCGTTAATGGCGTTCGGGGGAGGAGATTCAGCAGCGCCTCCGTTGTGCGGGAGACGGCGACTAGCGCTTGGATCGTCGTGGTGATCGCTCGCCATGAGGTTGAAATCGGAAGATGAACTTTTGATTGAGTGAAACAACGTTTCCCACAGACGGCACCAAATGATGGACCTCGGGATATCCTTCAGATGTTATCTTTCGTTGATCTGCTGCGAGCGCTGATGGACGACGGAGATTGAGTTGAAGGATTGGCTCCTGGAATGTGTGGATCTCAATGGGCTTGGATTTGAGGTTGAGCCGAGCTACCTGCAAGGAAGTCCCAGGGTGGTTGTGCTATCGAGGACCCTCCGACGATCAAGTTAGTGGTGCAACTTGGGCAGAGCAACGGCTTAGTGGAGTCAAGATGGCTTACCTCGACCGTCTGAGGGAGGGTTATATAGCGGTAGCAATGGGCAGGAGGGCGTGAGAATCTCGCCGGCCGTTACGCCCCTCGCGTCACGCCCGCGTGATAGGCGAAGTCCTGCATTAATGACGAAACAGGCTCATTAATGGGGGATCATGATGGCGTGGGACGCGGGATCGTAGGCAGCAGATATCTCGAGCGTGGCGAGATTCGCGGAGCCGTGGCGGAGGCGCCCGCGGTCGGTGCTGGCGAGACCGAGGAACATGAGCTGGGCTGGAGGCTTGGGAACGAGCGGGAGACCGAGGCATCTTATTCCTACGATAGCTCGAGGGCAAGCTAGGTGGTTTGGAGGGCCACCGAAGGTCGGGAGAATCCTCGGGCCATAGGCCCGAGGTGTGATCCCTAACCGAAGTTCATGGTCCTGTCTTGTAGGATTCAGGACACGTCATCTGCGACGTGCCAGCATCTGGAGAGTCACGATATCGAGCCTCATCAGGGTTGTATTACACCGACATTACGATTGGTACGCCTCCCAAGAACTATACTATGATTCTCGATATTAGAAGCCACCTCACATGGGTGTATTGTAAGGGCTGCCCTTTAGAAGACGATGCTACTCGGTTGCATCTAACACCGTTCGATCCACATGCTTCCAAGACCGCAAGAAACGTAATGGATAAACTCTACTGTTGGCAACCTGATGTCCAAAATAAGAACGAGTCTGCATGTATTTTTTGGGCTTTTTATGGACCCACCGGTGATCCAGAAACCGATGGATATTATTTCAAAGATGTACTGAGTTACAACAAAGTTTCGGACAATCTCCAAACACGACCGGCGAAAGCAAACGTCGTATTTGGCTGTATTCCTCATGCAAGCCTTTCGGCTGGAAACAATGATACTATACAAAGTGGAATTCAAGGATTAGTTGGCCTCACGGCTCATGCACAATACCTCAATAATATCTCAGTTAGCTGCCGCCAGAATAGCGAGGAATGTGTTTGCTCGTTGTTTGGATACTGTTAATGGAGGCGGGATTTTCGCAATTGGACATGTGCTATATCCAAAAGTGGAGAAGCTAACACCAATGATGACGAATGTATATTCGGTTATTATTTTGGTGAAATATCAACACTAGATGATGGCGGTATATAAGACAAACTTTATACTAAGCTAGGTACTATGGAGTCATCAGTTCAATTTGATTCGGGTTCAACAATTGGAATTCTTGTCGAGACAGCCTACTACTCTCTTTAATCCAAAACATGTTTGCTGACAAGCCAAATCTGAACGTTTACCACGATGCGCATACAGGCACAAGCTACTTCAAATATTCTGGAAACGTAGATGAAGAATTTCCAACCATGACTTTTCATTTTGCCAGGTCTGCTACATTTGAAGTTTATCCGCATGATTATGTCATTGAACACGGGAAGGACCATCGATGTGTCTGTTGTGAACTCCAGGTATTGTAGGCAATGTTTCCGGCGATACAGCGTTGGATAAGAGGCTAGTTGTATATGATATTGAAAATAAGGTCATAGGCTGGAGGGAATATGACTGCTCCTTAAGCATTAAAGTTGAAGACGAAAAGAGCGGGGTTTGCGGAGTCGGTGTTGCTTCCCATGCATGCGGAGAATAATCCTTCCATTCACAATTCTACCAGGTAATGACTGTAAAATCCAATGTCACTACTATAGGGTAGGGATTTGTTCACGGTTTAAACCGTGAACAAAAGTCATTTTGGTCACGGTTTAAACCGTGACAGAACCGTGAACCAAACCTGCGTAAGCAAAGGATGGATCACGGTTCTGACTGTGAATATATGACGAAATGTTCAAGGGTATAACCGTGAACGTTTATAAGCGTGAAAAGTTAAAAAAATCAGTTAGTTGGTGGGCCCCTGGTTTTTTGTTCATGGTTCGAACAGTGAACAAAACCAGTTATGGATCACGGTTACAATCGTGAACAAATCCTGTAACCGTGACCCATAACACAGACCTGCTCCAGATATCAGTATTTGGAGAAGTCTATTGTTCACGGTTGTAACCGTGAACAAATATATTTAATCACGGTTACAACCGTGACAAGTTATTTTAGTTTTTTTTTAAATAATCAAATTTTCTGTGTGGGCACACATTAATTTCAATCACAAGTATCTATATATAATCATCGTTCACGCAATATATTCAAATCTCAAGCAATTAATATATGATAATCAAATTAATAAACTCTGAATAGTATTCAAATATAAACAAAAATTATACATACAATCAATATGATCAATACTCCACTAATCAACAAATCAAAAAATGTATGTGTCAAAAATTGTCCAATATGATCAATACTCCATAAAAGACCTATTGTGTCACACTCGCTTCCCAGTGTACGGAATCGGCGACGTGACGAGCCGCAACATATTTACTAAGAAATAAATACGTTAGGCGTAATTAAGCAATATATATAAAATGCACAAGAATGACAGGTGATATAGAAATATAAACAACAGCTTTTATTTACATTCACTTTACATTTAATCTTTTGAAAATAAAAAGATACAATGATATAAATAGTGCCTAAACAGTGGCATACAAACTGAAAGTAAATATAAAGAGAGCTAGAAGTCCGGCTCGGCAGTTAGCTGGTCCAAGTCCTCCTGGCTAGGCTCGATCTCCTGAGAATGCGGTCCTCCTGACGAACATTCTAAAAAAAGAAAGGACATGAATGTCGTTAGCGAGCTAGCGCTCGGTAATTCCCAAAAGAAGAAATGGAACATAACAAATAATGAGAATTAAACTAGTAAGTTGTACAAGTATACGATTGTTATTCTAACGTATTTGTTTGTAGCTTGGTACAGAAGATATTTGTGTATACGAGAGGAGTGCATCTTATCTCGTGGACTATGGTAATATGTAGTACAAGGCCCTGTCAAAACCCACGGGACAATGACACGAGAGTTCATGTAGGTTTCTTTTAAGTGACCATCTCGTGCCACGTTAATACGTTCCGTACCAATCTACCCCGTTATCCCCGCGTAATGTATTGTATAGGTTATGTTTACAAGTCTTGCTGAAACCATGGATACAATTTGTTCAAGTAAACATGTTCAGAATGTAATCATGTATTCAATTAGTCAGGTCAAGTTATAACCATGGTTCGGTCAAGTCAAGTCAAGTATTCATGTTTGATATTGGTGTTTAAATTCAAGTATTCAGGTTCATGTTCAAGTATTCAGATTTGATTTTAGATTCAGGATTGAAAATGGACTCTGACTGATTTAGACACGTGTAACTGATTTAGATTTTGAACTAGGTGCGGGGGTCATCGGTAACTGCTGCACATGGATGGCAGGATTTGTGTCTTTTTCCAAGACAATTACCATTGATAACTCCGTTATATTGTCTACCTTAATAGGCAAGCACTCATTTTCTCCGGCTCTCTGGGGCTCAAGAGAATTGATCCCGCTTAAACCTATATTTACTAAAGTCCTTAAACATTGTTTTATATAACTCGAAGGGGTTTTATGAAAAATATTTTTAATAAAATTTTAAAATAAATCTCGAGAATTTATTTATATTATTTAGTATTTTCATGGATATGAATTTTAAGGATTTGAGGTATTTTAGTGATAATTGCTTAGCTTGGAAAGTTCATGGTATTTTATCGTAAAACTTGTTTTTTGTTGGTATCTTGATGGTATTTTAGTGAAACTTGTAATTCTTTCATTTTAAAAAAATATAAGTTTATTATATTTTGAAAATATATGGATGTGTAATTTTTATATAATTATTAAAAATTAAATTTTATTTAATTAGAAAAATTTGTTTTTCTTAAAAACCATATTTAAAACTTTCCGAGACCGAATACTCCGTGAGGAGGTCTGCATCTCGCTCTACTAGCCCAAGAATGTGCGATAATCCGCACCATCAAATAGTGGGTCCCCTAAAGAGGGTTTGCATGGAAATCAAATAGTGCAGGGGTGTTAGGAGTAGGTGAAGGGGTTAGTGTGCAAAGCCCGGGGCAATTTAGGCTCAACACAGTCATCGGTGCCGACCATGATGGAATTTCCGCCGGTCGATTTGTAGCATTTGGCTTTGAGATTCGTGCCACCAGATAAGATTAGGATTTACTCAATTTTCCACATGTTTGATTTTTCTGACTTTTTATTTTTCTGTGTATTGCACGTGTAAATTTTTGGGCTTCCAAAAAATTGAAAAGAAAAATCAAAAAAATAATGTGTCTGATGGAGATCGAACATAAAGGCTACGTCATAGCAGTGCAAGACTTTACCGGTGTGCTACAAGTTGTTTATTGCTGTTATTTAACAAAATTTACTTATAACTCAAACTCAGGCTGTATAACTCATTTTCTGTACATTAAACTGGAAATTTTCCGTACAGTAAATTCAGAGTCGTTACATATTGTATGTGTTAACAAATCGAAAAATATAACTAACGCCGTTGGGACGACGATCCACCTTCATCATCCCGTGGCCTAAAAATGCGCTCAACTCACTCCGTATGGCCTGCTGGACGGAATCGACGTGCGACTGCCTCATATCTCGGATCTCCTTCCTAACCTCTTGCAACTCATGACACGTCTCCTGAAGCTCATGTCGCGTCTCCTGAAACTCCTGCCGCGTCTGATCCTGCCGCTCTACATGCTCGCGAAGCCGATGGATCTCCTGCTGCAACGTAGCTACCGCATCCGCCCGCGTCTGGGTCACGGCGTACTTATGCGTAGTCGAACGTCTATCAACAAATGGATGGGCCCCGGGACCAACCCCGTGCTCATATCCACCGTGATGCCCGCCGGATATCGAATCTAAGATAGGGACAATGGCGGTGATCGAGTCGCCGGGGTTAAGTCCCAAGGAGTCCGTTTGCTTCTGAAACTGGGTATATATATATATATATATATATATATATATATGAAGTGCCACCGAGTGGTTCCCTTGGATCGGGATAGCGCGTTCTCGCACGCCATTGTTCTGGTTCTACTTATTTCGAATCGACATCGTCTTGCAAAAATAAAAATTATAATATATTTTAGAATATGATTTCATGTTATATTGTTAAAATAATAAAATTTAAATTGATACCTGCACATCATCATGCTCAAAATAGACGACATGAAGCGGCCAATCCTCTTTCGGGATCTCCAACGCTATGATCTCCATCAAGTGCATCTGATCCTCGGTCGCCGCAGCTCAGGAAAGGTAAATTTTGTTGGATATATGCATGCCCTAGATGCCATTATATGATAGTGGATGTATTTATACATATGTGTGTGTGTGTGTGTATTCAGTGTACATTCTTGCTCGACATGATAGTATGCTATCTGGTTTTTCTTTATCTGACATGTTGACTTGATCATGCTTTTACTCATTTACACATGTTGATAAATCCCTGAGGATCTTTGCTTGACTACTGTGATTATGATGCAGATCATACTAGTGGAACGTCTGTAGTTTATAAGCATATCCTAAAATGGCCCTAGTCGTAGGTGTATCGAGACGGGGCATCGATATACCAGAGTAGACTAGCGTATATGATACTATACCCATATGATGGGCGATGGATGTTCCCACATCCATTGATGTTTGACATCGAGATCGTATATGGGTGCTCAGTGGTGATTGGGTACACTGGACGGACTCACCGAGAACTCCTATATGGTGTTATATCTATCGTCGGATAGCAGTTCTCAGGTGACACTGGTACAGGTTAGTCTGTAGACCCGAGATCGTCATAGAGTCTTGTGCGTTCTCCCACTGTACTTTGATTACCACTCTACCACGGCTTTACTGAGTCGTGCAAACAGGTGGCTTTTGGGTACAGTCCCGAGACACACGAAGACGATGAGCGATAGGAGGGGTTTCGTCTCTCTCGGTATTAGGAGTTGATGCTGTGCTGTGCTCGATTGACTATATCAGTAAGTCCCTGGTCAGGGCTGTTGAGATTTACTGATAAGTGTTATCAGTAGTTTCTCGATCTGTTATAGACCATTCATCGGGACGACTTATTGAGTTATTGGGGTCGACGTTACCATCCCTAGACTCGATATGCAGCATATCTGACGAAGAGACAGGACTGTACGGTAGTGTTGCCGGTTGGCTCGACGGGAGTTGTGACAGGTTCGCTTGTCTTCTTCTGATCGCTCAATACCCGGGTGGCCGTTATGTTTAGCTGACCTCTTATGGCTTGGGGGTGCTTGATATGATCATCACCCACTGCCGGCGTATTGGCGAGTCTTAGAGTCCCACAATGAAGTTACCTAGTCCAGGAGAAACGATGTGGTGTGCATATGGGATATGCGCGGGGACCCGATTAAATGCGCGTATATGATACCGTATATTAATCGGGCGGTTTGCTATTGGTCAGGTCGTATGTGATATGACCGGTTTGCCAAATCAAGTGTTGATTTATCATTGACCATTAGCTTTTTCACTTTAAACCCTTCTTGTCTTTTGTTGTATGCAGGCATGTATACATTTATTCTCATTGATGCACATATGGATGTGCATGCACTCATACATGCATACACAATTCTATCATGGTTGTTGATATATTGGATGGTGGAAATATAAGACTCACACCTTAATAAATATGTTGCTATTTATTTTTGGAAAAGATAAATGGAATTGGATAATTACTCATGGTTGATTATTATATGCCCCCCCCCCCCACTAACCTGTGTTAACCATGAGTTATTTTCCATGGCCATCTTTGATCCAAAGATAAATATCTAGATATTTATTAACTTGAGTTAAGAGTGACAAGAGGAAAAAATATATAATTTCTTTTCTCATTCTTATCTCATGACTTATCATTATCCCTTGAGCTCTTCATTTGGCATCATCTTCTTCCTCCTCTCTCTTGCTCTCTAACTTTCATTAGTGAGCAAAAGAGTGATCAAGTTAAGGTTTTGAAGTGAGAAAATAAACTACATCACCATTCTACACTACTCTTGCTCATTAGTTTAGAGTGTTGGCTTCTACTTCTTTTCTTGATCAAGTGGAGCCTTGAGCTTGGACAGATAGGACTCCGGGTGGATCGTCGTGGACCTAGAGGATCTCAAGCGAGCTTCTTTCAACTCTCAAGTGGTCAAGGAGTCTAGCGTAGGGAGCTACAAAGGTTGTATTCTCAAACCCTAGCCTTTTATTAGTTGTGATTGTGTTAAAATTTAGTGTTACCCTAGCTATTCTAGTATGATCCTTAGGATGTTTTCTTTAGCACCCTATAAAATTTTAATATGGCATGTGTGATACTACCAAACCCTTGTAGTGGTGTTGTAGAAACACCTTCATGGTATCAGAGCCTAACTAGAAGCCTAGACGATGTTACGACAATACGAAAATGAAAACTTCCGCAAAAATACGAAATTAGAAAACCCAAGAAATGCTCTCTGTACATTTTTCAAAAGTTGTTCAAAAAATTATTTTAGTAACTGCATAGTGGTATTTAAGATGACATAAGAACACAGAAGAAAAACGAAGGGGGGTGCTCGGTTCCTGGCCGGCGACTAGGCCAGGAAATCCGGCATCGCCGACCCAGTTAGCTCCCCTCCTCCTCGTTTTTCTCCAATGCTCTGTACATCATAATCTGGGGTTTCTAGTATTGTTTGGTTGTCCAGAATTGCATGTGATGTAAGTTTGGTATTGGGCTCTTTGCGGAATAGTTCGTATTCATATTTTTATAGCATCGTATTGGTAACTTTGGCGACGTTAAACAAGTCAAACGAATTATCAAACACTGGTATTTTCCAGGTTAAACGTACTCGATATAATGCAGGTATTCTTATGGACCCTCTAGAAGAAAGTAACCCTAACTCGAGATGTGACCACCAAACTTCGACTAAACCTTAGGGTTTACCGTAGTTAGTGGCACCACAAATGAGGTTTGGGTATGCCCTTCTACGGCTGGTCCATTAAATACTGTGGCATAGATTTTAGGTATTGTTTAACGGCGCTCAAGTGTTGAGCTTGCTGGGGAATGCGGGTATTCGTTGATTCGATCGAAGGGTTTAACATCGCTTAGTAGTATATGATACTTGTTTCTGCGACCGTAAGTGTAGTATGCGTATCGCCGGTTTCGTTGCTATATATCAACGGCAATTGGGGTACGCACACTTGCTTACGTTGATGACATGTGATGTTATATGTTGCTGTATTGTGATGTATAGGATTGTCGTGATCGAATAGCCGGGTTTTTTTATGTGAGATGAGAGTTTTACTTTTCATTCATGTAAAATTCATTTGTAATTTAATATTCTCTTATTTGGGGCACTTCCGGGTTGAGGATGATATCACCATTGTTGTATATTATTTACTTTTCCGCATTAGGATAGATCCAAGGAGGAGAGCAAAAGTGACCGGGTTCTGGGGTCTAGTGGGAGACCATCTCGAGGCGTCGAGACCGGGTTTCCTAACTCCAGAATTGGCAAGGTTACTTGCCGCTCTCGTAGGGGTCTAGGGTATGGGATTGGCTATTCATCACGACCATGGAATCCGTATTTTCTATTGTTGGCTAAATACTAAATACGGACGTCCTAGTATATCCTATATTATCATATCTGTGTTTCTGCTGCCTATATTCTGTGATGTGATCGCTTAATATATCTGAGACGAATGCTATATTATATATGAGATATATAATAGACGTTGCTTATGTTTTGCACCCGCGCTAGTCCCATCCCGGTATGCCGTTAGTTAAGTAACCTAACGGTGCGTAACGGAACATTGCGGCGACTGCGGATGGCATAAGCGTACGTTGTATTTTCGTTTCTTTTCTGTGATTGGCTTAAGGACTTAAATGATGGGACTACATTAATATGATTAATGTAAAGAAAATAAACCTAAAAAGATGTTGTAGAATCGGATTTGAAAACCACTCGGCTTTTTATGAAAAAGCTACATTTCAAACTTGCGGAGCTTAAGCCACTCCTTTTGAAAACCATTTGATTCTACGACAATATCAAGTTCAAAGCGTTAAAGATTTTCTTAAAAACCATCCGCAACCCTCCATCATTTTAGGAAGTAGAATACTTAGTATTCGTGCTACGTTTGTTGACTATAGTTAAGGCGTAGTGTACAGTAGCTAAGTGATGTCTTCCTACACTGCATATGATGCAGATTAATTAGGACATTCATACGACTTTGTTGACCATAGTTAAGGGTCATGTGAGTGGGTCTAATTAATCAAGAAATGACGAGTAGAACTTGATTAGTGCTTGTGATTTTTTGACCATAGTTAAGGTCATGGGTACTAGGGATAAAAACCATATCGGGAATTTCAATAGTTGAAATTTGCAATGAGATTGCATATCTTCCATGTGATGGTTGGATCCCGATTCCACCGTAGGCAATAGTTTCTCCCAGGAGAGTTTTGCAGTTTACAATTAGCTAACTCATTAGGTGTCAAGAAAGGTGTTAACGGGGCTACGCCTATGGGAAGACGAGGTTTATATTAATTAGGTCCGTGCGAAAGCATGGGGAACCTCCCTCAAGTACCGACACTGGCCTGGCTGAACAGTTAGCGAAGTTGTAGACTGTAATTAATCCTGGCTAGTTTTCTTTTTAAGGTTTGAAAGAAAAACTTGATTAAAGCAGTAGGAGACATCGATTAGATAAGATAATAACCAATCTGATCTTTGCAAGAGCTTTCGCTGAGTGTATTCTTTTCTCTCTCTTAATGGTAGATACTAATGACAGGACTCAAGTTTCTACTAGATAAAAATAAACTGAATGGGACCAATTATAAAGACTGGCTGAGGAATCTTAACATTGCATTGACTTATGATAAGGTATCATATGTCCTCACGGCTCCAGCCCCGCCCTTCCCAGGTCCTAAATCCTCAGTTGCGGATATTGAAGTCCGCAAGACATGGGACGCTGACTGTGCCACGGCCAAGTGCCTCGCGCTTGCATCGATGGATAACACACATCAGAAGCAGCACGAGAATATGGACGTACAAGCCATATTCCTCCAAACAAAGGAGTTGTATGGAGAGCAATCTCACGCATTACGATACAAAGCATCCAGAAAATTGTTTCAGATGCGAATGGCCCCTGGCACACCAGTAGGAGACCATGTTCTGAAGATGATAGCTCTCATAGAGGAGCTTGAGGACCTTGGGTGGATAATGGACAATGAACAATATACGGATATTATTCTGCAGTCTCTTCCCTCCACCTTTGCTCAATTTATAGTTAACTTCAACATGCACAACATGGAGAAGGAACTACCTGAACTCCTTAATATGTTAAGAAGTGCAGAGAGCACGCTGAAATCAGTGAAAACTCCCATTTTGAGTATTGGGCAATCTTCCTCTTCTCGCCCGAAGGCTAAGGCCAAGGAAAAGATGAAGAAGAAACCCACCAAATCTAAGGGTGGAGTCAAAAAGGCTAAGGGGAAAGATAAGTCCAAAGCTGAGGAATCAGGGAAAGGGGAATGTTATCACTGCCACAAAACAGGACACTGGAAGCGCAACTGCAAGGAGTACTTGGATCTAAAAAAGAAGCATGGGGATGCTTCCGCTTCAGGTGTGTTTGTGACAGAAAACTGTTTTTCAATAAACTCTGCTTCCTAGGTATTAGATATCGGTTCAGGTTCTCACATTTGCAATTCTATGCAGGGGCTGAGAAATAGCAAGGTTTTGAAGACAGGTGACCATACTCTCCGGGTTGGAAATGGTTCCAATGTACATACAGTTGCAGTGGGAGAGTATCACTTGGGGTTGCCGTCTATATGTATATTGGTTTTGAACCCATATTATTATGTACCTAGTATGCTTTGTAATATCATATCCGTTTCTTTGTTAGACAATGAAGGATATAATTTTGTATTACAGAACAATGTTATGAACATTCACCTGAATCAAATGTTGGTTGGGTATGGTACACTTAATAACGGGATATACGTCCTAAATCAACACACAGTTTTCAGCATACAACACACTAATAAAAGAAAACTTTCAGAAATAAATGAAGCTTTTCTTTGGCACTGTAGACTTGGTCATATTAACGAAACAAGACTAAACAAGTTACACAAACATGGATATTTAAACCCCTTTGAATATAAATCTTATGCGACTTGCCAGTCTTGTATCAAGGGTAAAATGACCAAAACTCCGTTTACAGGACACGGAGAAAGAGCTACTCAGCTCTTAGGCCTCATACATAGTGATGTATGCGGGCCAATGTCTACACAAGCTAGAGGCGGTTTTTCTTACTTCATTACTTTCACTGATGATTTCTCAAGATTCGGTCATGTATTTTTATTAAAGCACAAGTCCGAAGCTTTCGAGAAATTCACTGAATATAAACTCAAAGTGGAAAAACAAACTGGGCTTGAGCATCAAAATGCTTCGATCAGATCGAGGTAGGGAGTACCTCAGTACAGAGTTTGCAGACTTCCTAAAAGAGAATGGGATTCTCTCTTAGCTCACTCCTCCTTACACACTGCAGCACAACGGTGTGTCAGAACGACGGAATCGGACCCTATTGGATATGGTTCGTTCCGTGATGAGTGATGCTGAGTTACCCGTCTCATTTTGGGGGCATGCATTAGAGACTGCAGCATTTCTACTGAACAGGGTCCCAACCAAAACCGTGTCTACCACGCCATATGAGATATGGCATGGGAAGAGACCATCTCTTAAAAGAATTAAGATTTTGGGTTGCCCGGCTTATGTTAAAAAGCAGAAGCCGGACAAACTCAAGACACGGTCGGTCATGTGTAATTTTGTGGGATATCCAAAGAATTCATATAGATATCTATTCTACCACAAGGAGGAACAAAAGGTGTTTGTTTCTCAGTATGCCACATTCTTGGAAAAAGAGTTTTTCACAAATGATACAGATGGCAATGTGGTAGACCTAGAAGAAGTTCTAGAAACACAAGTTATGAATGACGACTTGGTTGAACCGGCTGTTGCAACAGAAACTGAAGAACCTCGGCCACTCCGTAGGTCTGGTAGGACTTCTCGCCCACCAGAGAGGTACTACGGTTTCCTCATTGATGGTGATAGAGAAGACTGCATCATGAAGGATGATGATCCTACCAGCTTTCAGCAAGCTATCACGAGTGGAGATTCTATGAAGTGACTGGATGCCATAAGATCTGAAATGGAGTCTATGTACACTAACAAAGTATGGACTTTGGACGTTGTACCCCTGGGATGAAACCTGTGGGGTGCAAATGGATCTTTAAAAAAAAGATTGGTGTAGATGGGCAGGTAGAGACCTATAAAGAAAGACTTATGGCGAAGGGTTTTCGTCAAAGACCAGGTTTGGACTATGACGAAACTTTTTCTCGCATAGCCATGCTTAAATCCATTCGGATCCTACTTGCTATTGCTGCTCACTACGACTATGAAATCTGGAAGATGGACGTTAAAACAGCATTTCTAAATGGAGATTTAGAAGAATGCGTTTATATAGATCAACCAGAAGGCTTCATTGACAGTGGGAGCAGCGGAAAAGCATGTAGATTGCTTAAATCCATTTATGGATTAAAGCAGGCATCACGGAGTTGGAACATCTGTTTCGATGATGTTATCAAAGAGTTTGATTTCATCAAAAATCTAAATGAACCTTGTGTTTATAAGAAGGCTGTAGGGAGAGCTGTAACTTTCCTCGTATTGTACGTGGATGACATTCTTCTGATAGGACTATGCTACAGTCGGTCAAAGCTTTCTTATCACTAAGGTTCTCTATGAAGGACCTGGGTGATGCCACATACATTCTGAGCATTCGGATCTATAGGGATAGATCCTAGAGATTATTGGGATTGTCCTAAACCAGGTACATTAACACCATCCTAAAAAGGTTTAATATGAAAGACTCCAAGCGGGGTGCCTTACCCGCTTGCCATGGGGTCACTCTCTCTAAGGACTCTTGCCCAAAGACCGATGAAGAGAGAGCTCGCATGAGCATTATACCCTATGCTTCTGCAGTAGGATCTATAATATATGCGATGTTGTGTACACGCCCAGATATAGCTTATGCGCTTAGTATAGTAAGCAGGTATCAATCCAACCCAGGGGAGAATCACTGGATTGCTGTGAAGAACATTCTTAAGTACTTGCGAAGGACTAAAGAATTGTTCTTGGTGTATGGTAATGGAGATCTCCAAATGGAGGCCTTTACCGATTCGAGCTTCTAAAGTGATAAGGACGACAATAAATCTATCTTTGGGTTTGTATTTACCCTCAATGGAGGGGCGGTAAGTTGGAAGAGTTCCAAACAGGATACCGTTGCAGACTCTACGATGGAGGCTGAGTACATTGCTGCGAATGATGCCGCCAAGGAAGCCGTCTGGATGAGGAAGTTCGTCTCGGAGCTAGGAGTAGTTCCAACTATTATTGATCCAATACCATTGTATTGTGATAATAATGGGGCTATGGCGTTAGCCAAGGAGCCCAGGTCCCATCAGCGGTCCAGACACATCCTGAGGCATTTTCATTTGATCCGGGAGATTGTAGATCGCCGCGAGATCGAGATTAGGAAAGTAAACACAAAGAATAACACTTCGGATCCACTCACCAAGGCCCTCCCTCAGCCGCAGCATGAGCGACTATTTGAGATGTTGGGTATGAGATACGCCAATAACTGGCCTTAGTGCAAGTGGGAGATTGTTGGATATATGTATGCCCTATAGGCCATTATATGATAGTGAATGTGTGTGTGTGTGTGTGTATTCAGTGTACATTATTGCTCGACATGATAGTATGCTATCTGGTTCTTCTTTATCTGACATGTTGACTTGATCATGCTTTTACTCATTTACACATGTTGATAAAGCCCTGAGGATCTTTGCTTGACTACTGTGATTATGATGCAGATCATACTAGTGGGACGTCTGTAGTTTATAAGCATATCCTAAAATGTCCCTAGTCGTAAGTGTATCGAGATGGGGCATCGATATACTAGAGTAGACTAGCGTATATGATACTATACCCATATGATGGGTGATGGATATTCCCATATCCATTGATGTTTGACATCGAGATCGTATACGGGTACTCAATGGTGACTGGGTACACTGGATGGACTCGCCGAGAACTCTTATATGGTATTATATCTATCTTCGGATAGCAGTTCTCAGGTGACACTGGTACAGGTTAGTCTGTAGATCCGAGATCGTCATAGAGTCTTGTGCGTTCTCCCACTGTACTTTGATTACCACCCTACCACGGCTCTACTGAGTCGTGCAAACAGGTGGCTTTTGGGTACAGTCCCGAGACACACGAAGACGATGAGCGATAGGAGAGGTTTCGTCTCTCCTGGTATTGGGAGTTGATTCTGTGCTGTGCTTGATTGGCTATATCAGTAAGTCCCTGGTCAGGGCTATTGAGATTTACTGATAAGTGTTATCAGTAGTTTCTCGATCTATTATAGACCATTCATCGGCATGACTTATTGAGTTATTGGGGTTGACGTTACCATCCCTAGACTCGATATGCAGCATATCTGACGAAGAGACCGGACTGTACGGTAGTGTTGTCAGTTGGCTCGACGGGAGTTGTGATAGGTTCGCTTGTTTTCTTCCGATCGCTCAATACCCGGGTGGCCGTTACGTTTAGCTGACCTCTTGCGGCTTGGGGTGCTTGATATGATCATCACCCACTGCCGGCGTATTGACGAGTCTTAGAGTCCCACAATGGAGTTACCTAGTCCAGGCGAAACGATGTGGTGTGCATATGGGATATGCGCGGGGACCTGATTAAATGCGCGTATATGATACCGTATATTAATCGTGCGGTTTGCTATTGGTCAGGTCGTATGTGATATGACCGGTTTGCTAAATCAAGTGTTGATTTATCATTGACCATTAGCTTTTTCACTTTACACCCTTCTTGTCTTTTGTTGTATGCATGCATGTATGCATTTATTCTCATTGAGCACATATGGATGTGCATGCACTCATACATGCATACAAAATTCTATCATGGTTGTTGATATATTGGATGGTGGAAATATAAGACTCACACCTTAATAAATATGTTGATATTTATTTTTGGAAAAGATAAATGGAATTGGATAATTACTCATGGTTGATTATTATATCCCCCCCCTAACCTTTGTGTTAACCATGAGTTATTTTCCATGGCCATCTTTGATCCAAAGATAAATATCTAGATATTTATTAACTTGAGTTAAGAGTGAGAAGAGGAAAATATATATATTTTCTTTTCTCATTCTTATCTCATGACTTATCATTATCTCTTGAGCTCTGCATTTGCCATCATCTTCTTCCTCCTCTCTCTTGCTCTCTAGCTTTCATTAGTGAGCAAAAGAGTGATCAAGTTAGGGTTTTGAAGTGAGAAAATAAACCACATCATCATTCTTCTCTACTCTTGCCCATTAGTTTAGATTGTTGGTTTCTACTTCTTTTCTTGATCAAGTGGAGCCTTGAACTTGGACAAAGAGGACTCCGGGTGGATCGTCGTGGACCTAGAGGATCTCAAGCGAGCTTCTTTCAACTCTCAAGTAGTCAAGGAGTCTGGCGTAGGGAGCTACAAAGGTTGTATTCTCAAACCCTAGACTTTTACTACTTGTGATTGTGTTAAAATTTAGTGTTACCCTAGCTTTTCTAGTATGATCCTTAGGATGTTTTCTTTAGCACCTTATAAAATTTTAATATGGCATGTGTGATGCTACCAAACCCTTGTAGTGGTGCTGTAGAAACACCTTCAAATTTCACACTCCACTTCCCATCGGCGATGTCGCTTGATCACTTGACACGGGTCTATGAAGTGAGCGAAGGTGCGATCTATATCGAATGGCCTGTACACGCCATCCTCGCCGGGCTTGCCAATGAATCTGTAATTCTTTCTGGTCTGAAATTGAAATATATTAAACAAATAATTATATGTGTGTGTGTGTGTATGTATGTATATGTATATAATAACGATTGAAATTTAAATGTGTGAAAGACTATGTCATACCTCTTCCAACCCAAAAAACCGTGTAGCACGCTTGATCTGGACCTTGTTCCACCGAATATGGAGCGGGTACTTATAATAAGTACGGACCTCTTGTCTAACATAATCCCCCTAGGGGGTCGCGTACTCTCCAACAGGCACACCTGTAGCGTCAAAAATCAGATCTTATGGCCCAACATCTGCCGGCGGCCTGTAGCAGTTGGGCCCAGTAGGACCCCTCGTCCTAACACTGCTCGAACCTGCGAAAAAATAAATATGCATACATAATATTATAATATTTAGAATATGAATATAGAATTTGACAAATTTAAATTACAATCGTTATATAAAAAATTTAAGAAATAACGATTATACCTGTCGTCCCCGGCGTAACGCTAGAACCGGCGCCAGACGCCATCCCGCGAGTAGAATGCGGATCTGCAAACAATAAACTGTTAGATAATTCAATATCCACTTATATTGTAATGACGTGTCAAATTTTAAATGAGTAAAGTATGCACCATGCACAGAAGTGATGGGGGTATGGGGACCCGCTGACGCATTAGTAGGGTTAGAAGGAGGCTGCGACACTGCGGGTGATCTGGCAGTAGTATGTGAAGTACTAGTAAGTATAGGGGGACGGTCGGGGATGATGCGGTGTGGGTAGGGGGGCCATGGGGTATAATGTGGCGGTAATAGGAGGAGAGCTAGTAAGGACAGAGGGACAGTCGGGGGCGATGTTGTTTGAGTAAGGGGAATGGGGAGTGATGTGGCGGTAATAGAGGGAGCGTTGCTTAGGAAAGGCGCTGCTGCTGTCACACCCGCTTTCCAGAGTGCGCTAAGATCGGCACGTGATAGAGCTAACCATGCTACATGAGGCTAGGAAATATCCCTCCGCGGTCACATTACGGCTATCTATAGGATATCAAGAACAGTAAAACATATAAAACTAACTAGTATATGTCCATCTGCCAGAATAAACGAGTCAAGAAATATAAATGCGGAAGCAATAAATCCAATAAACAGTAACATCTGGAAATACGTCCCAAATACGGGCTCACATCAGGAAATAAAATCGCAGAAAGAAAACTAAACTAAACTATCACTAACATGCTCCTCACTGCTCGGCCTAACGGCTGAAGTACTCCTGGTCAGCCTGTGACAGAGATAGAGGAACTGGGCCATGCAAAACCCAGACGTCAGTGCATCATAATATCAAACAATATAATATAATCAGGGTGCAACAATATATGCAGGCATGAATATAAACGATAACATGAATCTAGCAAGTAAATACATATATGAAACAGTGAGGAGTATATGTGCATGTGAGTGTGATGTGTAATCTAAAACTGTGCTACTGGGTTATCTATTTAAAGTTATTGAAACTAATTGATGTACTCCTTATGTAACCCAAAAGAATATGCCCCGTTACCCCTCGGGGCCACGGATCAGTAAGAGTCACGAATGACTCTGTCCCGTTACCCCCGGGACCACGGATCTATAAGAGTCACGAATGACTCTGTCCTGTTACCCCTCGGAAACACGGATCAGTAAGAATTACGAATGATTCTGTCCCATTACCCCCCGGGACCACAGATCAGTAATAATATCCTTTTAATTTACACTCAGTTACACCTTTGATTTCCCCATACCCTTAAGGTTATGTGTTCAAGTCAGGTATTAATAAACTGGAGCTAATGCCAACACAGGATCAAGCAAGTACGGGTTTTGTCTGAATAGACAACAGGATACGTCCGTCGAGACGACAAGTCAGGATTGTCGGCATCAGTAACAAGATCAGGTATCAAGTCAAGCAGTAGTGTATCAGGTCATGTCAGGTAGTGCATATGTATCACACGGATGCTCAAAGTAAAACTGTAAAAAGCACAGATGCACGGTAAAAGCAAGAATAGTAGTCAGTGATATCAAAATATGAGTCCATGAGTCGAATGATGCATACTACCAAGAATGGTATATGAATCTAGCAGTAACATGAAATAATTAGGTTCTGTCATGCAACTAAATATATAATATATGGTACGGATACGAACGGGTATCGTAAAACGGTAAACTGCAACAGGGATGCACAATGCAATAAACATGTAATATTTTTATTCATATGGATGCAAATATAACAGCATAGCATGTAGCAAGATAAACTTGTCTGATCGGATCTCACGACGGGGTGCATACACTACGTCCGACATCGGTAAACGCCGCAGTGCACACACGCGCGTATAGAACTGAACCAGGCTATGCAAGAACTCAGTCACGTTGGATGTGGACATCTACTGGGTCGTCCGGATCGTCGGCGATGAGCATGGCTCCGGCGATCACCGGAAAACGTGAAATCAAGAAAGAAAAGAGAGGAGAAGAAGAAGAAGAAGAAGAAGAAAGAGAAGAGGGGGCTGCTCCTGGGGTTCTGATGGAGGTTTGGATCTCCTTCGGTCACGCTCCACTTCCCAGTGTACGAGCAGAGGACACGATGAGGCCGCTACGTATTTACTCAGAAGTAAATACGCTAAGCGTAACTAAGCAATATAAAAGAAATATACACAAGAGACAAATATAATGAAAATCAACTTTATTTATTATCATTCTTTTACGGTACATGAAAAAGTAAATACATGGAATGAAAAGCAATGCTTAAACGGTGGCATAACAGAAATGAAAAATACATAATATAAATGTGTACAAGAACTAGAGCTCTTGGTCGAAAGCTAGCTGGTCCAAATCCTCGCTGGTGGGCCTGATCTTCAGAGAGTCCGTCTCACCTGACTACATTCCAAAGAAGAAGAAGAAAGAGAATGTCGTCAGCGAACAAATCGCTCGGTAAGTTCCAAAGATAAGGGAGAAATGGAATAGACAGAGAGAGTGTAAGTTTTAAAGTTGTATTATATTGTTAATGCTGTTATTTGTAGCTTGGTACAGAAGAGGCCAGTGTATACGAGAGGAGTCTCAGTAGACCAGAGACTAAGGTGGACGGAAAGTATAAGGAACCGTTTATGCCACGGTACAACAGCAATTGAATTCAGGTTAGGTGTCTTAATGGTTGCAGTCTCGTGCCACTTCTAACACCTTCCGTACCAATCTACCCCTTAAACCCCGCGATATCTTGGTTGTATTGTTTGTATTGTATTGTCTTGTAAATTGATTTGTATAGATGGATGACTTACCGAAACCATGATATCAGTAAATGGATGTAACTGGAGAATCATGTAGATGGAGGTATATCCATGGTTCGGTTTAGTCAATATAGATTGAATAGATTGAACAGATTGAATACATGGATTCATATTGAATTGTTATATACTTGAATCTCATTCAAGTCAGATTGATTATATTGAGACTCAGTCTGAGTCAGACAATTAGAAAAGAAATTGAATCCTGAATTAGGTTTTGGTGTTATCGGTAACCGCTGCACATGGACGGCAGGATTTGTGTCTTTTTCAAAAACGATTACCGTATTGATAACACCGTTTGTTAAGTTGTCTACGTTAAATAGGCAAGCACCCATATCTCCGGCTCCCTGAGGCTCAAGTGACTGGTCCCGTTTAAACCTATATTTACTAGGGTTCTTATTGTAATTTATCAAACTTGAGGGGGTTTTATGTAAAAATAATTTTGTATAATTTTCAAAATACACCTCAAGTATTTAATTATTGTCTTTATAGTTTTCATAGATGTAGATTTTATATATGTGACATTTCTAGTGAATAAAATCTAATTTCATAATATATGGTATTTAATTGTAAAGTATTGAACTTGTATGGAATTGCAAGGTATTTTCATGTAAAGTGATTCTTTTTTATTTAGAAAAGTTGGAATATTTATACTATATCAAAAATAGATATTTTGATGATACATATATATATTTATAAAATAATTTAATTTATTACTTTTCTAGAAATCTCATTTTCCTAAGATGTTTGTATTTTTAAATCTTTCGAGACCGTATGCTCCTTGCGGAGGTCTGCATCTCGCACTACTAAGCCCGAGGATGTGCGATAATCCACACCATCCCGAACGGGTTTCCCAAAATGGGTTGTAGCGGCGCTTTGCAAAGATTTGTTTAAAATACATAATCTTGTAGAAAAAGGTTTTTATATAAGTCGGAGGTAGTTTTATGTAAAACGGTATTTTCCCAAATCTATGTTTCCCAATACCATCGTGCTATGTTACATATGAGTGTTGTGAGGAGCTAGGTCATTACCTCGTGAACTATCTAAAGTATAGCAAGGAATTATAATGATTTATGTCAAAACTAAACTATATGGTATTTTTCTGAAAAAGTGCGATAAAAATTACAATATGAATTCTTTTGCTATGAAACTTGTTCAATATGTTTTTTTAATGTTTAATGGTCATGATGTGCAAGATTGGTATTGTTGTATTTATGAAAATTGAAACTTTTTAAAGAAAACCGAATCGGAAGTCGGATTAACTCCGCTTCTGTCGGGTTTTAGAATTACTAGTTTTCAGAATAGAAAAGAGAAGAGGGAGGAGGGACTTACTGGATTTTGATTAGGGAAGAGGAAGAGGGAGTGGTAGGAGGTGCCAGTGTATCGTTTCGTCGCCGGGAGCTCCTAGGGTCGTCGTCGGAAGTTCGTCGGAGCTTCGCCCTTCGCTAACTCCACTTGTACACAAAAGTTCTTAGGATTTTTCTTGAGAGTTTGGACAGAGTTTTGTGAGTGAGGGGTGTGTGAATTGGAGTGGTATTTAAAGGAAAAGATTAGGGTTAGGATTTGATAGAAAATGCATTAAAAATTATGCATTAAAAAGATTTTAATTAGGTTTTTAATCCTCTGGAATAATGCAGGGTTTTTAAACTGTGCAAGGGTTATAAGGAGACCAAAACACACAGGGTTAAGAAGGAGGGAATCGGATTTGGCCGAGTTGACCCGGCGGTGCCGGCCGAGTCAGCCGCGCCGCCGGCCTGATCCGGCCGAATCAGGCCGAGTTTTCATGCCACGTGTCCCTTGCCTCTTGGACTATCTCCTGGGCCAGTTTGTTTTATATATGACTTTTGGTTTTTATGAGTTATGCATGTGTAGGCTCTTGGGCTTCTAAAAATTTAATTAAAAAATAATGTGGCTAATGGGATTTGAACTCTGGTGCTTTGGTTCAGTAGTGCAAGGTCTTACCAATGAGCTACAAACTATTGCTTGCTATTAAAAAGCAAATCAAATACTTATAGTACTCACAAGAAATGTAAATACCCCAAGTATACATTAACTTTAAATGAATTTTATGTACACTAAAATTGGAGTTGTTACAGTCTACCCTCCTTACAAAAATTTCGTCCTCGAAATTTACAATTTTATTTTAAAGACTAGTTTACAAATAAGTGAGGATATCTTGCATGCATCTCATCTTCCATTTCCCATGTCGATTCTCCTGGAGTGTCTTTTCTCCACATCACTCGAACCAAGTTGACTTCCTTGTTCTGAAGTGACTTCACTTTCCTGTCCAGGATCTCCACAGGTTGTTGCTCACAAAATAAGTCGGGTTGTACAGCGAGCTCCGAATGATCGAAAATATGGCTGGGGTCACCCACATACCTTCTGAGTTGGGATATGTGGAATACATTATGCACTCCTTCCAATGAAGGTGGAAGTGCCAAGCAGTATGCCACTTCACCGACTCGTTCGAGTATGTCGAACGGTCCAATGTATCTTGGACTTAGCTTATCCCGTCTTCCAAATCGGATCACTCCATGGTTTGGAGATATCTTTAAGAATACATGATCTCCCGGCTGGAATTCCAAGTGACGTCGCTTTGCATCAGCCCAGTGCTTCTGTCGATCTTAGGCTATGTGCATTCTTTCCCTGATAGTACGAACCACATCAACAGTTGCTACTATCATCTCAGGTCCAAGGAGTTCTCTATCTCCGATGTCGTCCCAACTCAATGGTGACCGACACTTCCTTCCATAAAGCGTTGCAAAAGATACCATTCCTATGCTTGCTTGGTAGCTGTTGTTGTATGAAAACTCTACAAGATGTAGGTGATCTTCCCACGATCCTCCGATGTCTAACATACACGCTCTAAGCATATCCTCCAAGATCTGAATAGTTCGCTCAGACTGACCATCTGTTTGTGGATGATAAGCCGTGCTGAAGTTCAGACTTGTTCCCAAGCTCGCTTGCAGACTGTGACAAAATTGTGATCGGAACCTGGTGTCACGATCGGAGACAATGCAGACCGGTACTCCATGAAGTCTCACAATTTCCTGTATGAGTTCATGGGTATCAGAGATAGTACATTATGAAGATTTTAAATCTTAAGTAGATTCTTGCCTCCATGTACTTCTTTGCTAATGTCTCAGTTGATTGGTCAACTCGAAATGGGATGAAGTGAGCCGACTTCGTGAGTCGATCCACAATGACCCATACCGTATCGTTACCCTTTGTGCTGCGAGGGAGTGCAGTCACAAAATCCATCGTGATGTGTTGCCACTTGCATTCTGGGATAGGTAACGGTTGAAGTAATCCAGTAGTCCTGTGATGTTCAGCCTTTACTTGCTGACATACCAAACATTTAGTGACGCTTCTGGCTACTTCACGCTTCATTCCATGCCACCACTAATTTTGACGTAGATCTTTGTATATCTTTGTACCTCCAGGGTGTACTGAATAGGGAGAGTTGTGAGATTCTTTCATTAACTCTTACCGAACAGAACCTTTTGGTACACATAATCTACTACCGTATCTCAAAGATCCGTCTTCATGGATGATGAAGTCTATTCTGAGTCCATTATCTACTTGTTCTCTGATCTTTTACAACTTAGCATCACTTGCTTGAGCTGCTTTGATCTGATTGACAATGGTAGATTAAACTTGTAAATTCATCAAACTTGAAGCGTTACCTGGCATGACCACTTCAATCCCCATCTGATGCAAGTCTTGTTGTAGTTTCCACTGAGCGGTGAGATTCATCGATAATGGTTGGCGACTAAGGGAATCAGGTACTACATTTACCTTCCCTGGATGATTTTGCAGGTTAATGTCAAAGTCCGCCATGAGTTCTAACCATCATCTATGCCGCATATTAAGCTCTTTCTGAGTAAACACATATTTCAGACTCTTATGATCTGTGTATATGTTCACTCGTTCACCAAGAAGATAATGGCGCCAAATCTTAAGAGCAAAGATAACGGCTGCCAATTCCAAATCATGCGTCGGATAATTGCGCTCATGAATCTTCAGCTGTCTTGAAGCATAAGCCACAACCTTACCGTGCTGATGTAGAACACATCCTAATCCCTTACCGGATGCATCACAATGTACTTCGAAACCTCCAGATTGATCCGGTATAACGAGAATAGGCGCTGATGTCAACCTTGACTTGAGTTCTACGAAAGCTTGTTCGCATGCTTCTAACCACACAAAGTCTTCATCTTTACGTGTGAGCTTGGTCATGGGTGTTGCTATCTTAGAAAATCCTTCAATGAACCTTCTGTAATATCCAGCTAAACCCAAGAAACTTCGAATATCCTTCACTGACTTTGGTATCGGCCATTCGCTTACTGCTGAAACTTTCGCTGGATCCACAGAGATTCCTTCGCCCGATACGATATGTCCAAGAAAACCAACTTGATCTAGCCAAAACTCACACTTGCTGTACTTGGCGTAGAGTTGATGTTGTCGTAGAGTTTCTAGTACAATTCGTAGGTGCTCGACATGTTCTTTCCGACTCTTTGAATACACCAGGATGTCGTCGATGAAGATGACAACAAACCTGTCTAAGTACTCCTGGAAAACTTGATTCATCAGATTCATGAATATTGCTAGTGCGTTGGTCACTCCATATGGCATCACTAGAAATTCATAATGACCATAGTGAATTCTGAAAGTCGTTTTATGAATATCAGCTTCCTTGACCTTCACCTGATGATAACCTGAACGGAGATTTAGTTTAGAGAAAATACAAGATGCACTTAGCTGATCGAATAAATCGTCGATGCGCGGTAGCGGATACTTGTTCTTTATCGTTATTTCGTTCAAGGCTCTATAATCAATGCACATTCTGTATGAACCTTCCTTCTTCTTCACAAGTAATACTGGTGATCCCCAACTTGAAGTGCTGGGACGAATCTATCCTTTCGCCAATAATTCGTCCAACTGAGTTCGGACTTCCTTCAAACCTTCCGGACTTAATCGATAAGGTGCTTTGATCACCGGTTGTTCTCCTGGTACTAAATCAATGCTGAATTCAAGAGCTCGATCGGGAGGCAAACCTGATATATCGTCAGGAAACATATCGTCGAACTCTCGAACCACTTCTGGCTTTGATCCTTCCTCTGCTTGAGTTTCTGCAATTACTGCCTTCTTTGGTTTCGCCTTGTAAGTACTTCGCTCCAGGTACGGTCTCCACTTTTGAAATAAAAGACCGGATGGTCTGGAATCTCGAATACTACCCTCCTTTGACAACAGTCGATGGTAGCATAGAAGGTTCTGAGCCAATCCATACCTAGAACCACATCGAAGTTCGGTATGTCCAGCACCTTGAAGTCAGCATAGAATTCTCTGCTGCAGACGACTGCTGGACACAAGTTGTATCTCATTGTTGCCTTTAGAACGCCATTTCCTGAACTGACATTCCAACTGGACACAAGTGGTGTGACTGGAATCGCATGAGTTCGGACGAACCGTTGCGATATAAAGCAATAAGATGCTCCAGTATCGAATAATGCTAGTGCAGGAAGTGAGGCTACTAAGATTGTACCTAAGGTATGTGGGATATGTTTTAGATATAGGAAAAATATGTGGGTAGGTATTAAGACTGAAAGGAAAAGCTTGAGAAGAAAGAGTTACCAGTGATAACTTGGCCAGTAGCCTCAGCTTCTTCCACGGTCATCATGAAAGCCTGTCGCCGTGGTACATTCCTCCTGGCCGGAAGAGAATTCCTCGGAACGTTCTATTGAGCTTGATGGAACTGACGAGGAGGAGGTGCAGTCGGTGGTCCTCTGGGTGGTGGAGCAGGGAGAGCGAGTCTTGGAGCAGGTGCCTGAAGGGATGGTCTCTACTGGTAAGTGATTGCTGGCCTGGATACAGCAATTGGGTTGTGTCTTCTGGGACAAGACCCAATATCATGAGTAGCTGAGCCGCAGACTAAGCAAAGACGGTTGGCACTCCGGTAGTCTTTCATCAGATGCCCATCTCTCTTGCAGTAGTTACAAAAGGCTGGGATGGGATGGTTGTTCGGTACTCCCAGTCTCCTTGGCACAAAAGGTGGCCTTGATAAGGCTCCTCCTGCCATCTGGGTGGCAGGGCGCTTAACTCCGGCAGATTGAAGTCCGCCTCTCATCTTTACCATTGCCTCATAACGGCGGGCAGCTTTCAGAGCCGATTCATGAGTCAGAAAATCTCCTGTGGCCAGTGCTGCCTGGATCTCCGAATCTAAACCTTGTTGAAATCGATGGGCTCTGATCTCATCCGTCGGTATCAGGTGTGCCGCAAATCTGTTAAAGTACTGTGTTAGTTGTGTAGTATGTGACTTATTGAAAAAATCGAATTATTGAGACATATCTTACCGACTGAGCATGGTGAACTCAGCGTCATATTCATCTACTGACTTGGTCCACATTGAACCTTGTTGCAGATGAATGAACTGTTGTTCCATGTCGAACCGGCAGTCTCAGGGAAGTACTTTGCGTCGAACATCTCGCGGAAAGTCTTCTATTCGATAGGTTGATCAAGACGGCTTTCTTCCGCCTTCCACCAGACTCGTGCATTGTCCGCGGGCTGCAGTTTCGCAACACGGACCCAAGCTATCTCTGGCACTTGTGCCGATGCCAGATCATCTACGATGCTCTGAGCCCATTCCTCAGCTTCTAGAAGGCTCTCATTTCCTAAGAATTGCTTGGGGTGCAAGGCCCTGAATTGCTTCACCCCAGGTGCTTCTGCCTCGGGACGGTTCATTAGAATAGCAGTCTGCTGCTGCTGTCCTTCCAGGAGGCTGCGGATGGCCTCAAGCAGAAACGTCTGCTCGTTGATCGGAGCAAGGACAGCAAGTGTGAGTGGTAATGGTGGAGATATGTTGTTGACATTGGTGCTGGTGTTGTTCAGAGAATCCATAACCTTGAATGAAAAATTTAGGTTAGGACATATTCAAAGTATATGAAATTGTAAGATTTAAGGAACATGAATTTTAAAGAATGTTTTTAGTTGCTGGTTCTTGTGTTATATTTCTTAGGTTGTCCATGCAGAACTGAACTGCATGGTAGGGTTCCATACAGCTCTGACCTGCATGGACCACCAATAAAACCTGTCACGCCCCGCTTCCCAGTGTACGGGCAGATGACGCGACGAGGCCACTACGTATTTACTCAGAAGTAAATACACCAAGCGTAACTAAGCAATATAAAAGAAATATAAACAAGAGACAAATGTAATGAACATCAACTTTATTTATTAACATTCTTTTACAGTACATGGAAAAGTAAATATATGGAATGAAAAGCAATGCCTAAACAATGGCATAACAGAAATGAAAAATACAGAATATAAATGTGTACAACAACTAGAGCTCTTGGTCGAAAGCTAGCTGGTCCAAATCCTCGCTGGTGGGCTCGATCTCCAGAGAGTCCGGATCACCTGAGACATTCCAAAGAAGAAGAAGAAAGAGAATGTCGTCAGCGAATAAATCGCTCGGTAAGTCCCAAAGATAAGGGAGAAATAGAATAGACAGAGAGAGTGTAAGTTTTAAAGTTGTATTATATTGTTAACGATGTTATTTGTAGCTTAGTACAGAAGAGACCAGTGTATACGAGAGGAGTCTCAGTAGACCAGAGACTAAGGTGGACGGAAAGTACAAGGAACCGTTTATGCCACGGTACAACAGCAATTGAATTCAGGTTAGGTGTCTTAATGGTTGCAGTGTCGTGCCACTTCTAACACCTTCCGTACCAATCTACCCCTTAAACCCCGTGCTGTCTTGGTTGTATTATTTGTATTGTCTTGTCTTGTAAATTGATTTGTATAGATGGATGACTTACCGAAACCATGATATCAGTAAATGGATATAACTGGAGAATCATGTAGATGGAGGTATATCCATGGTTCGGTTTAGTCAATATAGATTGAATACATGGATTCATATTGAATTGTTATATACTTGAATCTCATTCAAGTCAGATTGATTATATTGAGACTCAGTCTGAGTCAGACAATTAGAAAAGAAATTGAATCCTGAATTAGATTTTGGTGTTATCGGTAACCGCTGCACATGGACGGCAGGATTTGTGTCTTTTTCAAAGACGATTACCGTGTTGATAACACCGTTTGTTAATTTGTCTACGTTAAATAGGCAAGCACCCATATCTCCGGCTCCCTGAGGCTCAAGAGACCGGTCCCGCTTAAACCTATATTTACTAGGGTTCTTATTGTAATTTATCAAACTTGAGGAGGTTTTATGTAAAAATAATTTTGTATAATTTTCAAAATACACCTCAAGTATTTAATTATCGTCTTTATAGTTTTCATAGATGTAGATTTTATATATGTGACATTTCTAGTGAATAAAACCTAATTTCATAATATATGGTATTTAACTGTAAAGTATTGAACTTGTATGGAATTGCATGGTATTTTCATGTAAAGTAATTCTTTTTTATTTAGAAAAGTTGGAATATTTATACTATATCAAAAATAGATATTTTGATGATACATACATATATATATATACATACATATATATATACATACATACATATATATATATATATATATATATATATATATATATATATATATATTATAAAATAATTTAATTTATTATTTTTCTAGAAATCTCATTTTCTTAAGATGTTTGTATTTTTAAATCTTTCGAGACCGTATGCTCCTTGCGGAGGTCTGCATCTCGCACTACTAAGTCCGAGGATGTGCGATAATCCGCACCATCCCGTTCCCCAAAATGGGTTGTAGCGGCGCTTTGCAAAGATTTGTTTAAAATACATAATCTTGTAGAAAAAGGTTTTTATATAAGTCGGAGGTAGTTTTATGTAAAACCGTATTTTCCCAAATCTATGTTTCCCAATACCATCATGCTATATTACATATGAGTGTTGTGAGAAGGTAGGTCATTACCTCATGAACTATCTAAAGGTATACCAAGGAATTATAATGATTTATGTCAAAACTAAACTATATGGTATTTTTCTGAAAAAGTGCGATAAAAGTTACAATATGAATTCTTTTGCTATGAAACTTATTCAATATGTTTTGTTAATATTTAATGGTCATGATGTGAAAGATTGGTATTGTTGTATTTAAGAAAATTGGAACTTTTTAAAGAAAACCGAATCGGAAGTCGGATTAACTCCGCTTCCGTCGGGTTTTAGAATTACGAGTTTTCAGAATAGAAAAGAGAAGAGGGAAGAGGGACTTACTGGATTTTAGATTAGGGAAGAGGAATAGGGAGTGGTAGGAGGTGACGGTGTATCGTTTCGTCGCCGGGAGCTCCTAGGGTCGTTGTCGGAAGTTCGTCGGAGCTTCGCCCTTTGCTAACTCCACTTGTACACAAAAGTTCTTGGCATTTTTCTTGAGAGTTTAGACAGAGTTTGTGAGTGATGGGGTGTGAATTGGAGTGGTATTTATAGGAAAAGATTAGGGTTAGGGTTTGATAGAAAATGCACTAAAAATTATGCATTAAAAAGATTTTAATTAGGTTTTTAATCCAATGGAATAATGCAGGGTTTTTAAACTGTACAGGGGTTATAAGGAGACCAAAAGACACATGAGTCAATAAGGAGGGAATCAGATTTGGCCGAGTTGACCTAGCGGCGCCGGCCGAGTCAGCCGCTCCGCCGGCCCGATCCGACCGAGTCAGGCCGAGTTTTCATGCCACATGTCCCTTGCCTCTTGGTCTATCTCCTGGGCCAGTTTGTTTTATATATGACTTTTGGTTTTTACGAGTTATGCACGTGTAGACTCTTGGGCTTCTAAAAATTTAAAAGAAAATTAATTAAAAAATAATGTGGCTAATGGGATTTGAACTCTGGTGCTTTGGTTCAGCAGTGCAAGGTCTTACCAATGAGTTACAAGTTCTTGCTTGCTATGAAAAAGCAAATAAAATACTTATAGTACTCACAGGAAATATAAATACCCTAGTATACATTAACTTTAAATGAATTTTATGTCTCTAAAATTCGAGTTGTTACACCTTCAGATGTTGTCCTCCGTCGATCTATCGCGAGCGTTGGTGAACGGCTGAGATCGATGTTGAGGGTTGCCTCCTTGAGCATGTGGATCTCAGTGGGCTTGTTATGAGGTGAAGCTGAGCTATTTGCAAAAGAAGTCCCGAGTTGGTTGTACCACCGTGGACCCTCCGACGATCATGTTAGCCGAGAAATTTAGGCAGAGTAGCGGCTTATTGGAATAAAATTGTGTTACCTGAGTCGTCTGAGAGGGTTTTTTTTATAGTGGTCGCTTGGAGCGAGCTGGCGCGAGATCTTCGCCGTCGATTACGCCCCCAACGTTACGCCTGCGTGAATGATGGGATCCCCCCATTAATGACGAGATACGCTCATTAATGGGGGATACGACGGCGTGGAACACGGGATGTTGGGTGGCGAATATCTTGCCTCTGGCGAGATACGCGGAGACGTGGCGGAGGCGCTTGGGCTCTGCGTCCTTGGTTACTCGGTAGAACCGGGGAGGCTTAACTCGGCGGGAGGCTCAAAGGAGAGCGAGAGGCCGAGGAAGATCGGTTCAATGATAGCTCGGAGGCAAGTAGGGAGGGCTGAGGAAGCTCAGCGTATAGGAGGGCTCGGAGGTGAGCCGATGGTTATTTGTAAGGCGAGCATATGAGTGTTCAGGGATCCATCGAAGGTCGGGTCAAGCCTCGGGACGATAGCCTGGGGGATGCCTCCAATGTATAGTGCTTGCCCTGTTTCCGTGAGCCCGAAGACACGTCATCTGCCACGTGTCATGATCCGGGGATTTCCCACTTATGAGTATCATCATTAGCCCCCCACTCTCGTCCCGACCTATTTATGGGTCGGGTCGAGAGTGGTCCGGATCGGTTTCCCGGGCTCAGCCTATTGTCAAGAATTTGTCAGCGCGGATTTTCGGGGCGACTCGGCGTAAGGCGGTTGCATCGTTCAAATCTTTGAGCCTGCCTGTTGTATCCCGGGCGCTTGGATCTCTGCGTATATCTTGGATGACGTCAGCGGATCAGGAAAAGGATCGTTCATTTAAAGAGGAGTGTCGATTCGCTAGCACGTCTGTTGAGGCGCAGGCCACACGTCCGACGCGTATTGGCAGACATGACAGGCTGTCGCTGTCACCTACGCCCGAAGCGATGTCTCCAATAGTCGCTCGACACGTGAGGCGTCGAAGGCTAGCAAACGCGAAGCTTCGTTTTGGCGGGAAACGATCTGAGCCGTCGGATGTGTCCCCCCAAGCAGTATAAATAGGAGTGGGACCCCCCTAGGGTTCATACTTTCGCCACTATTTTCTTTTACTGCGAGAGATTGCTCGACGCTCCATCCTTTAGATCGGATCCTTCGCGCTCTTTCCTCGGAGAATTCCTTCTTCCTTTGAATCAGGTTAGATATCTTCTTCTAAGGAGTCTGTTGAGATAGTTAAGGTAGAGTCTAGGGAGTCTTCCACCCCTTCCCGAGAGGGTTCCCTTATTGCTTCCTCATCGTTGGGCCAGCCCCGTAGAGTCAGGGCCACCCACGCCGCTAGCCGCCTGGCTACGACAAGGGTCTCTAAGGTGCGCATCGGGAATGCCCGCGATGCGCCCTCTGTCTCGAGGGATCTGGACGAGCTTGCCGAAATTCGGTCCCGATTCCATATCCCCTCTGACTACTCGCTCCGTTTGGCAAAGGGGAGCGAACGGGCGGACTAGGTGCATGGGAAGAAGATTGCCCTGTATTTGGAGGCGTTCCGTACGGGAATGCGTCTGCCCTTTCCAACCGAGGTATGTGGGATAATTCGTTGTTTCCAACTCTCGCCGGGCCAGCTTGCGCCGAACTCGTGGAGAATCCTCCTCGGGTTTCTGGTCCGGCTGAAGTTTGAGGAGATCCCTTTTAGCTTAACCCTTCTTACTTCCTTTCTCTGCTATAAAAATCACCCCGGCACCAGCAAGAACGAGCCGAGCTGGGTGTATTTTTCCTTTGAAAACGCAAGGGTGGGGTGGCCGGGTCGGGCATGGTTGTATTCCCTTCTTCCATCTATAATTGGAAGGAGAAGTTTGTATTCGCCGGGCCACCCGAGAGTGAGGATTGGCCTGTGCCTGTACAGTGGCACCGGGCCGACTGCCCGCGGGTGAAGTATTCGTCCTCTCCCGAGGCGAGGGCGGTGTCCATGTGGGAGCCGATCTAGCGCGCCTTCGTCTTGCTTTCCTAGAAGGTCCTTAGCTGGGCTGGGTTCAGCCCCGCGCACTTTGTGGGTAAGTTAGGAGATTGGACGACCTGTTTAGACTTAAGTAATTTACTTTTTTCCCTTCTTGTATCACTAACTTCTCTGTGCTTTCTCCTTTTGCAGGACAAATGGACCGGTCCAAGATTTTAGCCGCCAAATCCACCATGGCCCGGAAGAAGGCCGGCGGCGTGGTCTTGTCCCGAGCAGGCCCGAGCTCGCCCCAGAAGCCGTCCCCACCACCGAAGTCCCCCGCAGTGCCCCGGCCCCTGGATGACCGTCACGGGGGAAGCTAGAAGCACGCCCGAGACCCGGAACCCCAGACAAGGGAGGAGGAGGAGGTGACCGAGGTCCCCCTCAAGAGGAAAAGGACGGTCTTCCGCACGCCGTCGGCTGATATCCCGAGGGGATTCCGGTGCAGGAGGGGGACGTCTGCTTCGTGGTCCCCTCGGGGCTTTCCTTCACCGACAGCTTGCTCTGGGACATGGAGCAGTCGGCCGGGGAAAAGATTCCGTGGGGGACCTTAAAGGCCCAAGTGGCCGCTATCGCTCAAGAGGCCGTTCTTGTCAGTATTCGTTTAATTGTTGTCTTAATTGCCTTTTCTTAGCCCGGACACTTCTAAATCCATCTGTTGCTTTTCTTAGTTCCTCCAACACTACGCTCTCATTGTCAACATGTAAGCTGAGGAGATCACCCCGGCCATGAGGAAGGTGGGGGAATTGTCTTCGGAGGCGGAGGATCCGTGCCTCCAGCTGCTGCAGGAGAAGGAGAAGACGGCCGCCCTTGAGACCCAGTTGGCCGCCGGGGAGCTCATGCTCTCCAAGAGCCAGGAGTCCTACCGGCTCCTGGGCGAGTCCCACCGAGCCATGGAGGGCAAGTTGGAGGAGCTGGGTAAACGCCACGCCTTAATGAAGAAGGTGAGGGACGCTAGCAAGAGGGAGACCGAGGCTGCGCTTGAGACGATGAAGATCGTCGAGCTTTGGGCCCGCAAGTCGGTACACATGTACAAAGCGTCAGACCAGTTCTAAACCGACCTCAGCGAAGCCTCCACCATCGCTTGGCATGCAACCCTTGATGCCGTCAAGGAGTTGATGCCGGAGTTTGCGGACGGTGAGCTCCGTGCTCAGGTCCTTCTCTTGGAACCCAGGCCCCTAAGGACGGTGCAGAACAAGGAATTTCTTGAAAAGAAATTAGTGGTAAGGAGGTAGAACTGGAAGAAGTTCCAGCTATATAAACTACGACAGAAGATTTGGTGGAACCAGAGAATTCGATAGTTCCCAACGAATCTCAGCCTCTCCGCCGATCTAGTAGGGTTCCTCATCCACCTGAGAGATACTACGGTTTTCTCATTGATGGTGGAAGCAAGGATTGCATCATGGAAGATGATGACCCAACTAGCTTCAAGCAGGCCATCATGAGTGGGGACTCTGTGAAATGGCTGGATGCAATGCGATCTAAGATGGAATCCATATACACCAACAAAGTATGGACTTTGGAAGTTGCTCCCGAAGGGGTAAAACCCATTGGGAGCAAATAGATCTTTAAGAAGAAACTTAGTGTAGATGGAAAAGTTGAGACTTTCAAAGCTAGACTTGTTGCAAAAGGTTTTCGTCAACGACCAGGTGTGGATTATAATGAAACCTTTTCTACAGTGGCTATGCTTAAGTCCATCCGGATCCTACTTGCCATCGCTGCATACCATGGCTACGAAATCTGGCAAATGGATATTAAGACTGCCTTTCTAAATGATGATTTAGAAGAAAGCGTGTACATGACTCAGCCAGATGGTTTCGTGGATAGTGGGAGCGGCGGAAAGGTGTGCAAGCTACTTAAATCAATCTACGGGTTAAAACAGGCATCGCGGAGTTGGAACATCTGTTTTGATATGGTAGTCAAAGAGTTTGACTTCATCAAAAACGTAGATGAACCTTGTGTATACAAGAAGGTGGCAGAGAGTAAGGCCGTCTTCCTCGTATTGTACGTGGATGACATACTCTTGATAGGAAATGATGTTCCTATGCTGCACTCGGTCAAGCTCTTTTATCACAAAGATTCTCAATGAAAGATTTAGGTGATGCCACCTACATCTTAGGGATTAAGATCTATAGAGATAGATCTAAATGGATGTTGGTGTCATGCCCCGCTTCTCGGTATACGGTGAAGGGGACACGACGGGCCGCTACGTATTTACTCAGAAGTAAACACGCTAAGCGTATCTAAGCAATATAAGTAAAATGCACAAGAGACAGTGACAATAGATATAATTGAACAACAACTTTATTTATTAACATTCTTTTTACAATACATCTGAAAAGTAAATACATGGAATGGAAAGCAATGCCTAAACAGTGGCATAACAGAAATGGAAAATACAGAATGTAAATATGTACAAGTAACTAGAGCTCCGGGTCGAAGGATAGATGATCCAAGTCCTCAAAGGTGGGCTCGATCTCCTGAAGGTCCGAATCACCTGACGACATTCCAAAGGAAAGAAAGAGAATGTCGTCAGTGAACAATCGCTCAGTAAGTCCCAAAGATAAGGGAGAAGTAGAATAGACAGAGAGAGAGTATAACTATTATAATGTTGTTTGTTATGTTAACGTAGTTGTTTATAGCTTAGTACAGACGATGCCAGTGTATACGAGAGGAGTCTCACTAGACCAGAGACTACGGTATACGGAGTACAAGGCTCCGTCGATAATACCACAGAACAACGGCATGGATGTAATTACGTCTTAAGTGACCACCTCGTGCCACCTTTAACATATTCCGTACCAGTCTACCCCTTATAAATCCCGCGATGTCTTGATTGTATTGATGTATTGTTTGAAGTGTATATTGTATATAGATGGATAATTTGCTGAAACCATGATATCAGTAATGGAACGGATATAATGGATGAGCTTGTAAATGGAGTATATCCATGGTTCGGTTCAGTCAAGTTGTATAGATTGGATAGATTGAATATATGGATTCATGGATTCATGTTGGATTTGTAGTTTGTACTTGAATCATATTCAAGTCAGATTAATTATATTGAGACTCAGTCTGAATCAGACAATTACAAAAGAAATTGAAGTCCTGAATTAGGTTTTGGTGTTATCGGTAACTGCTACACATGGACGGCAGGATTTGTGTCTTTTTCAAAGACAATTACCGTGTTGATAATACCGTTTGTTAAGTTGTCTACCTTAAATAGGAAAGCACCCATATCTCCAGTTCCCTGAGGCTTAAGAAACTGGTCCCGCTTAAAGCTATGTTTAGTAGGGTCCTTATTGTAATTTAGTATAACTTGAGGGGGTTTTATGTAAAAATAATTTTATATAATTTCTAAAATACACCTTAAGTATTTTATTATCGTCTTTAAAGTTTTCATTGATGTATATTTTATCAATGTGACATTTCTAGTGAATAAAACCTAATTTCATAATATATGGTAGTTATTTGTAATATTGGAATTGTATGGTATTTTCTTGTAAATGAGATATTTTTCTTGAATTTTGGAAATGTGGAATATTATAAATATTAAAAATAGATATTTTGATATTAATTACATATATATATATTTATTAAAAATATAAGTTTTATTTATAATAGAAATCACATTTTCTAAAGAAAATTGTATTTTAAATCTTTCGAGATCGTATACTCCTTGCGGAAGTCTGCATCTCACTCTACTAGGCCCGAGAATGTGCGATAATCCGCACCATACCGAACGTGTTCCCAAAATGGGTTGTAGATGTGCAATTGCAAAGATTTGTTAAAATACACATCTTGTAGAAAAATGTTTTTATAAGTCGGGGGTAGTTATGTGTAAAATCGTATTTTTCTCCCAAATATATGTTCCCAAATTTCATCGTGCTATATTACATATGAGTGTTGTAAGGAGGTAGGTCATTACCTCGTGAGTTTTCTAAGGTAATACAGTTTAAAAAGTTCAAGTATGTCGAAATGAAACATGAAGGTATTTTGATGTAAAAGCGAAATAAAACTTGCTACGATTATTATTTTGATATCAAACTTATTCTATTGCCTTTTTAATGTTTAATGATCATGAAATAATAGTTTGGTATTATTGTGTTTAAGAAAAATTGAACTTTTTAAGGAAAACCGAATCGGAAGTCGAAGTAACTCCGCTTCCGTCGGGTTTTAGTTTTAAATGTTTTAAGAATAAAGAAAAGAGGAAGAATTAGGGACTTACAGGTTATAGAATAGAAGAAAGGAGGAGGAAGAGGTAGGAGGTGCCGGTACGTCTTTTCGTCGTCGGAATCTCTTCGGATCGTCGTCGAAAGTTCGTCGGAGCTTCGCCCTTTGCTAACTCCACTTGCACACAAAAAGTCTTGGGAATTTTCTTGAGAGTTTGGGCAGGGATTTGGGAGTGAGGAGGGGTGATTTTAGGTGTGGTATTTATAGGAAAAACTTAGGGTTTAGGGTAATGAAAGGGTGTGATAAAAATTGTATTTAATTTGCATTAAAAAAATTAAAATGGGGTATTTTAATTCTCTCGTTAATTGCAGAGAATTTAAATAGTGCAGGGGGAGTGGGGTAGGTGAAAGGTTGCAAGGAATTCAAGAAAATTTATGATCGGGCCGAGTTAACCCGACGGCGTCGGCCGAGTCGGCCGAGTCGCCGGCCCGAGTTGGTCGAGTCGGGTCGCGTCTCCTTGCCACATGTCCCCGTCGCTTCGCCTTCTGCAGTGGACTCGTTTGTTTTATGTGTGACTCTTGGTTTTATGTGTTGGGCACGTGTAGACCTTTGGGTTTTAAAAAGATTAAAAGAATTTTAAATAAAAAAATATGTGGCTGATGGGATTTGAACTCTGGTGCTTTGGTTCTGCAGTGCAAGGTCTTACCAATGATCTACAAGCTCTTTCTTGCTGTTCAAAAGTAGATCAAACTTATAACTTGTACTCAGGCTAAAGTACCCATTTCTGTATTTTTGAAAAAAAATTGTACAGAAAGTTTAGGGTTGTTATATTCTACCCTCCTTAAAAAAATTTCGTCCTCGAAATTTGTAAAAAGAAAGTGTAACAGATTCAAAGAAAGTTTGGTAATAGAAGTATAACAAAGTGGTACAAGGGTTTGAAAAGGTTGAAGTGAATTACCAGTGTTACCTTAGACTACAGCCTCTGCTTCTTCAGCTGCTAAAAGGAAAGCCTGACGCCGTGGTACATTCCTCCTAACTCGAGGCATGTTTCTCTGGCCTCGAGGCATGTTTCTCAGAGCCTGATGGAATTGGCGAGTAGGCGGTGCAGGTGGTGGAGCAGGAAGTGCAATGCGAAGTGCAGGAGCCTGGATAGTTGACCGCTGTGGGTAGTTGGTGGGTGTGTGATCTGGATTGCGTTTATAAGGACAGTTTCCAATTCCGTAATTGGATGCGCCACAAACTAAGCATAGGCCTTTTGCGCGTCTACATTCCTTCCACAAGTGTATGTTCCCCGCCGAAAGACGTGACCGGGACGTTGGGACGTCCAGCCTGAACTTCGAGGGCAGATGCTATTTGGATTTATCCGTCCACCTCTCCGAAGATGTCAAGTTGATTTATGGCACCGTGTATCGGAGGTTTAGACAGATGCGGCCGATATAGCAGACTTCGTCAGATTCCCCCTCGTTGTGAGGGGGTTTTGATTGTGGGGACGCTCTTCCCTGCAGACGCAAGCCCCTGCAGTTAATTACGCTTCCGCGTCACTGTAATCACTTTCTCCTGCTCCAGAAGGTCACTTCGTGTCATGTGTGTTTGTTTTATTTTTGGTTGCCCGTGAATTGTATATGGAGACTAATTTACATTGTCGTCCGTAGGGCGGGGATTAGTCCAAATCCGTATCTTCTTAGATTTGGGTTTGGGGTTGGGTTTAAGGATGTGTTAGTCTCATTTGAGACTAAGATCAACTTAAACGTTTGTTAAGGATACTTTAGTCTAATTTTAGACAAACATCGACTTAACGGAATCGTTTAGATCCAACAAAAGAGCATTTGTGCTCTATTGTTTAGTTTAGGGACTTTGCGGTCCATAATGAGTTTAAGGACATTACGGTCCAAGGTTAAGGACATCATAGTCCATGGGTTTAAGGACCCCACAGTCCAAGGTTAAGAACATCATAGTCCATGGGTTTAAGGACCCCATAGTCCGAGGTTAAGGACATCATAGTCCATGGAATGTATGGTTGTCGGGACCCGTCACCTCTCTGAAGATGTTGAAGGATTACAATGACAAGTATCAGAGGAGTGAAGAGATGTACCCTTGAACCAATTTTGGTTGGGAGATCTGTAGTCCAATTGGGACTAAGATCTGAGATTTATGAGCATATGGGCTCAGTTAATCTGAATAAGGGATTAATAGCCAACTTGGGCTCGTCCCACTCAGTTAAATGTTAAACATTTGACAATGCTGATCATTGATTTGAGTTCTGACAATATTTTTGTCTTTTACTGAATGCTGTGCATTCATCATAGCTCTGAGCTTTATTCATAGAACAATTTATGTTTTATCAGCGCAGCACATGGTGCGCTTGGCGCTTT